>JANAVB010035619.1:3106888-3249388 GCA_029216955.1 Iris pallida
TATAGGTAAAACTCCTCAAATTGATTTAAAATTCGGTTTTCTTTGCATGTAGGGCTAGATCTAGGAGTCCCTTAGGTGTCCCTGAAATTTGGGTAAATTTCGTGTCCGTTTGGTGTCCGTATCGGACACGTGTCGTAGTGTATGTTAAGTGTTCGACAAAATGCCCGAACCGATTCGATTTGCAAATTTTGCAAATCTATTTGAATAGAATCCTAGATCTATGGGTTGCTTATTGATTTCTGTGTTTTTCCTAGTTTTAGAGTCGTGTTGTGTCCACACGAGGACACGAACACGCTGTCTGTGCACTGTGTCCTGCATTACGGGGTCTATTTCTCCCGACACAGGACACGTGGACACCCCAAATTTTGCATGAGTGTTGGGGCAGTGACTGCCACCATGCTCCCAAAATTTGGGAGCATCTCATTTTGTGTGCGAGGAGAAATCCTCTCCGTACTGGTCGTACTGGTCGCGCGCGCGGGCTGTGCACGCGAGCGTTTTGGCCACAGACACGGCTATAAAGCCGACACGACACGCACCTAGGACACGGTGCAGGGCCATAGACACGTAGCCCTATATGTGGCGAACACGTAGACGTGACCATGGCATGTGTCGTGCAATGTGTCGTGTCCTGGAGTGACACACACGCGTGCACGACGCTGTCTGTGCACAGTTTGGAGTCTGTGTACGAACAGTGTTTGGACACGAATTGTGTCCAGTTTTGTGGACTCTTAGACACTCCACAACATGTGCACACATGGATCTGCAATTACCAACCTCTAGTTTATCATATTAATTTGAATTGATACTCGAAATTGGTTCTTCCCAATCACTGATACCATATGTTTAAATTCGAAATTTCTGAATTGATTTCCTTTTAATCTGATTTAAAATGTTGTTTTAAATCACTGAGGTGATTCCTACATGTGTAATGGATACTGCTAGTTGGGTATTTCATGTTAGATTCGGGTTTTGCTCTTTGAATGGGATTTCGATATGTGTATGAACTTCCTATTTTCTGATACAGTGCATTGTTCAGTTTCTGAAAGTTGGGTTGTATTTTTCAACTGAATTATAATATTTAATTGCCATAAATTGATTTCCCACATATGTATTAGTTCAGCTAGATAGGTTTAGCATGATAGAGTAGGTTCGTGATCAAGTAATAGAATTTTAACATTGAATGGGTTTCGAAATTGAATGGACTGATACCAAAATAGGAAATTAATACTATCTTCCTTTTATTCCTTGATTTAACTGAACTTGGGATTTAATTTGTCATGTTTTAAGTCCATGTACATTTGTTAGTCACTGTTAGTGTTGTTGGAATGATTAAGTTTCACATTGAGTTGGTTGATGTTGTGTTAGAAGTGGAGGTTCAA
This sequence comes from Iris pallida, assembly GCA_029216955.1. Taxonomy (NCBI): domain Eukaryota; kingdom Viridiplantae; phylum Streptophyta; class Magnoliopsida; order Asparagales; family Iridaceae; genus Iris; species Iris pallida. Next base: position 3,108,268 of record JANAVB010035619.1, read on the forward strand.
ATTGTGTTGGAAATGGGACTATAGAACTGTCATATAGACACTGTCACATTCATTGCAGTTCTAAAATTTACACACAACCAATCCTGAAAACTGCTATTTCCTATTACACAAGACATTGCTGAGCTAATTCCTGTCACACACTCTTTTGCTGTTTCCAAATTTCATGAGTTTGCGGTCATGGTCATGTTTCATTACACCATTGTTTGTATATAATTCACACACACCCTACACTCTTTGTTTTCAGATTTTTCATAGACTCATACCCCTCCACACATGTTATACACACACACACAATCTGAAATGGACCCTCACTTCACTCTTGTATTCCCACACTCACATGTCTATGCTAGCACTTCACAGTTTCACCCACACATTCTTGTATACACACAATATCACACATGCTAGCCTAGGTTTCATGTTTCACACATGTCTTCCCTCACATGCCTCACTGCCCTCTCACCCACACTCACCGTTTTTACTGTTTTTCACTCTCACCACACTCTTGACACTCTAGCTCTACACACACAAGCCCACATGCCCTCACTCTTACTCATGACACACACACACACTTTGAATATTCATATGTTTCCCCCTTTCACTCTTTTCATATGTATATATATATATATATGATTGAGATATATATGTATATATATATATGTATATATATAGGTTCCTATAGATAATGTATGTGTGTTAATGTATATGTATGATATAAGGTATTATATATTATGATATAGGGTATGGGTGATATTGTATAGTGGCTATAGGTTATGTATTTCAAGTTATATTATATAGCCTTGTCAATGTGTGTTTTTAGATATTAATGTGTGTATCCTATAATAGATTATATATATAATGGGTGCATTATAGTTAGGCTTATAGAGTGACATGTAGATGAGTTATGGGTTGGCTATGGCATGGTATGCCTAGTATGGAGTCTAGAATAGACTGTTTAGCCTTGTTAGGACCTAGAATGGCTTGTTAGACCTAGAATAGACTAGTTTGACTAGTTTGACTTAGGTTTGACTTGGTTGACCTAGTCTGACTTCTAGGGTTGACCAGAGTTGACCAAGAGTTAACTTTGGTCTAGATTGACCTAGAATCATGTAGATTGCATCGTAGATTTTATTTACCTTGTTTTAAACACATTATAACCTGTACTGCTCTATTTAGGATATTATGACTCTGGTACAGACATCTGATATTACATTACTCTTCTCAAAGTATCAGGCGAGTACATTCTCTGATAGTTCTTCCATTTACTTGTCGTTTACTATACTTCAGTTGTAGCTAGTTCTATTTGATTCTGTATTACAAACACGATTTGATATTACTGGATCCATTTCATGCGACACTCACTTATTAAGTCTGGCCTCTATTCAGGAATCACTACTGGAACCACCTACTGGAACTACATACTGGAATCATCTACTGGAACCACCTACTGGAATCATCTACTGGAACCACCTACTGGAATCATCTACTGGAACCACCTACTCGAATCATATACTGGAACCATCCTGGAATCATTTACTGGAACCATTCGTATACTGGCTGGACTTATACCTATTTTGTGTCGGATTATGGATTCACTTGTACTAGCTGGGCGGGAAAATATTGGAATAGGCATGTTAACATACCCAAATACTGGAACCACTCCTTTGGAATTATACTGGAACGATAGCCATGCCACACTTGGCCAAGTGTGCGGTGTGCCGTATTACCTACAGCCGTTCACATGTCGATCCCGATATTTTAAAACACACTGTTAGAGCATAGGCTGGACTCACCCTGGAACCTTTGATCACCAACTGGACTCACCTTATACCGGACTCATCTTGTACTGGAACCACCTGGTATCAGATTCATGTTGTCTGGATTTACTTGGGTTTTGCACTTGTTTACATTTACATTCTGGACTTATTATGTTACTTTAGTTCAGCTAGATTTATTTTACAGTCTTCATTGCCATCATTTTTCTCTTATTTTAGTTACTTACTTTCCTTGCACTTTATTTATTCTCCATACCATCACCTGTATATAAACTGCCATATTCATCAATAAAACTGTCTATAACTGCTGTATAGTTCTCTGTCATTTACTTGGGATTTCTTGATGAGTTGTACTCGTTCCTGTCCTGACTGGACCTGTTGAAAATTTTACAGATGATTGCCCTGAGGACACTTGCCTACATATTATGGACCCGAAGACAGGATGGCTACCTTTGGCCCCGACACTCAGGAGTGATCGGGATTTAGTTTAGTAGACTAGCACATGTTTTTCTATGTTAAACTTGTTGTAGTGGATTGAGACTTGTGTAGTATTTAAGATTGTTGAGAGTTGTTATTTTAGTAGTTGTCTTCTATTCTTAGTTATTTTTTCTGTGTTATCTTATCGTGCTTAGACTGTGATTGAGTTACGATATCTTATACTTGTCCTCCGTTTGGAGTTGATCATGATGAGTACATTATAATTGCGTGAGTTGCTGGTTAGATAGTAACCTAGGACAACGCTCTACCGTCGATACTGCGGCGTAGGCTGGGCGTCGTTACGTATTCGTACCCTCACAGTGGGTGCGGGTCGTGACATATCGTGAAATTACTTTCGATTATAAATCTTAAATTGTGACTAATCATATTCCTTTTCTGGCGAATACTGAAACCCTTCACATATACCCTAGGCTAACCGGACTATGTTGGACCAAACAAGATGGTAGTTTCACCAGCAAAGGACCACAGGCAAGTACACTTTCTGATTGCTTTTCGATTTATAGTAGTATATACATTTCATGTTTATACATATGTCTTGCTGCTTGTTGACACGCTCGTCACACGGAGTAGTCGGGAGGAGAAATATCTTAGTAGACATGTGGACTACCCAGAACTATCCCCATGATGTCTATTCGTGATTAATAGCAGCTGCACACGACACGTGCAGGGTGCCGAATTTACCCCCTAGCCGTTCACATGTCGAAACGGATATTTCAAATCACATAGATAGTTTTATTTTATTTGTTTTCCTTGTCTTCTTCACCACTTGCCATGTCAACAATACTTTCTAGTTTTTATCTCACATATGTTATTTTCATGTCTTGTTAATTCTATTGTGTTCTCACATTGCCGTCGGTTTGTGTGCTTGTTCTATTCCTGACTGGAAACCAACATTTTTCAGGTTAGCTGTAGCTTCACTTAGCTTTGGAAGATATGGGTGTACTTGCAGGCAGAGACCTTGAAATTAGATAGAAGTGGTATCACTTTTATTAATTGTAAGAATCTTGTATTTTCTCTAAATATAAATATTGTAAGAGTTGTAACCAATTTAGAAATGTGAATGAGCAATAAATGTTATATTTTTTGATTTTTGAGCATCTTGGCCGTGACAGCGTTCTACCGCCGACTCTGTGGCGTAGGCTGGCTTGGACACGTCTCGTATCCGAAAAAGTAGGTGCGGGTCGTGACACTCATCCACCTGCTTCTTTAACTCCACCAGCTCGCTGTTGTTCACTCTATAGACGTACTGAGATATCGGCTCTGCATCGGACACCAAATCTATAGAGAACTCAACGTCTCTGTCCGGTAGTAGTCCTCGCAGCTCCTCCGGAAATACATCCATGAACTCAGCTATCAATGGATGTGGCACGCTCTGCTCCTCTACCCGAGCTTCTTAGAAGACTCCGCTGCCCTGCTCCGCCTCTCGTCTGGCGAACTCGAACTCTGACTCTCCCGACGATCTGAAAAGAACTCTGCCTCTGCGACAATCTATACTGGCGTGATGTCTGCTCAACCAATCCATCTCGAGTACAATATTATAGTTCGGCAATGGCATTACGAACCAACTCACATCCAGCTCTCGACCTCCCAAAAAAACTCTTCGATCCTTGCAAATATCACTGACTAGGATGATGCCACCCCCAGTCGTGATCTAGCAAGTCCTAGGTGTCACGACCTGCACCCTTTTTAGGGGCACGAGCACGTGGGTACGTCCAGCCTACACTGTAGTATCGGTGGTAGAACACTGTAAGGATCATCTAGAACATATAGTATCTAAGACACAATAATATAACATGTCATCTTCGCATGGAGGAATATAATCACAACTCAATCACATAATTCTAAGGAAGATAAGCACGATGATAAATATAAAGATAAAGATAAAGATAAAGGTGAAATAAATAGTCTGAAATAGTGCTGAGTCACAATCACAAGTTCAGAATTTAAAGACATAACACAAGATCCCAAATAAATACTATGAGTCTCAAAGTATCAAGCTAGAATATAATCCAGACAAAATCTAGCTAAACTAAGTCACTACAGGCGGTGCATCCTCTATGAGCACCGGATCCACAGGTAGGTCCTGGTCGTAGACTCCATCTATGACAAATCCATAGTAGGTCGGGCACTCTGTATCTAAATCCTCTGAAAAATAACGGGGGTTATCCTTTCAGGATATGAGCAAGTACAAATGCCAATAGCAGTACCATGTGAATTGACAAATACTATAAAAGATGATTATAATGAAATACAAGACAAATGCCAACCCTATATGTTGTCTATAAGTCCCTTCAGATGGTTTTCCAAGGTTCGCGATATTCTGGTCGTAATCGACCGCTAATATGGTGTTTCAGGACAACCTTTTTGTCCTGTTTGGCGTGATTTTTTGATAACTTCGTGTCGATTTCCTGAACAATAGGTTTATATATATATATATATATATATATATATATATATATATATATATGGATCTATTTGACAAGGTTCCAAGAGGGTTATATAGGCTACAAGTAGAAATTTACGGATCTCGATTTGATCGAGTGTATGCGAAGAAATATAATGACGAAGAGGGGTACCTGGAAGTTCGGTTCTGCTGTGTTGACGCGTGCGTCAATCCGGCAGTCGTTGGACGGTCTCTGGCATATCCGAGGTGGCGCGCAGGTAGTCGGGAAGGTCGGGGGTGTGTCGGCGCTGGATTAGTGTTAGGGCTTTTGCTAAAAACTCTCTCTCTCTCTCTCTCTCTCTCTCTCTCGAACTGTATATGTAAAGGAGGGTGTCGGGTTGTGCATATAAAGGGTTCTCAGATTTAAAGGGAGTTCGGGTTTGTAAGGGGGGTGCCCATATGCTGGGCTGCTGGGCTCGGTTTGAGCACAACAATTGTGGGTTTTTTGCTTAGTTATTTATTGAGTGTGTGGGTTTATTTGTCTTATTCATTAGTTGTTTTTATATTATATATACCATTATATATATTATATACATATATACGTACATACACACATATATATTATATACATATATACGTACATACACATATATACGTACACACACACACACACACACACACACACACACACACATATATATATATATATATATATATATATATATATATATATATATATAATATATATATATATATACACACACACACAAACACACACACACACACATACACACATATACATAGTATATGTATATAATTAAACCTATTAGCTAACCCCTTTAGAAATAATTAATATAAATCATTTTTCCCTTCCTTTATATATATATATATATATATATATATATATATATATATATATATATATATATATATATATATATTTTTTATATATATACACCCCATAAAATGAATAAAACAATATATATATATATATACCCCATAAAATAAAATAAATACCAAAAATTATAAAAATTTCTAAAATTATCTCTAAAATAAAACAAAATATTTTGTATCCTTTATTGATTAAATCTATTAAAGTTTTGTAATAAAACTCTATTGAATAAATATTTATCAAAAAATACTTATTTAATCACCAAGGTAAATACACTAATAATAATAACCTAATTAATTATTTAAGTAATAATATAATGTAAATGACCATAATATCCCTTATATAGGATAGTGGGGTGATAAATCTACCCTCCTAAAAAAATTCGTCCTCGAAATTAGAGCAAACTGGCACAAGAAATACAAGCAAGAACAAAGAGAACAATACCTCAAGGCTCGAAGAGATAAGGGTAACGCTCTCGCATCTCGTCATCTCTCTCCCAAGTAGACTCACATGGAGAGTGATGCCTCTATGCGACACGAACCAAGGGTATAACCTGGTTCCAGAGCACCTTCTCCCGACGATTCAGAATATCCAAAGGCTGCTCTGTATAGTTGAGAGTAGGCCCCCCTCTATCGCAGAATGATCCAATACATGGCTAGGATCTGCCACGTACCGCCTCAGCTGCGACACATGGAATATGTTATAAAATTCCTCGAGACATCATCAGGAACACCATATTGCCAAATTGACACAAGACAAGACTCAATACAAGACCCTAAAGAAAACAATCACAAGTAAGCACAAACAGAAAAACGGATAGTAACCTTGAACTCTAACGGTCTCCGGTGGCTATCGGCCCAATGCCGTTGTCTATCCTGAGCCACCCGAAGTCTATCCCTGATCAACCTAACCTTCTCTGTTACATCCACCACCATCTCTAAGCCAAGCAAAACTCTCTCGCCAACATCGTCCCATGACAAAGGAGTGCGACATCTCCATCCGTATATAGCCTCAAATGGCGACATCTCTATACTGGCCTGATAACTGTTGTTGTAAGCAAACTGTACCATATGGAGATGGTCCTCTCAAGAGCTTCCGAAGTCTAACACACAAGTACGAAGCATATCCTCGAGTGTCTGGATGGTCCACTCTGACTGCCCGTCTGTCTGGGGGTAATACGCGGTTCTGAACTTGAGCTGAGTGCCCAAGCTAGTATGCAAATTCCTCCAGAAGTGGTTTGGTGGCCCTTGCAGGTCAACGTTAATCACTTCGGATACGTCACTGTACCGTCGTGAGCCTGCGAATAGGATTAAACTCATAGGATCTCATCCACGTGTCTTGACTCATTGTTGATCTCGATTAATGATTATTCATTAAATTCCTCGACTTGCATCCTGCTTGAATTTCTTCAATGGCTAAAGTGTCTTCTTTTGTTACAGTTAAGATGGACTCTCAAGACAGGAACAACGCACCCTTGAACACTCCACCGGCTGCAGGAGGCTTCTTCACATACATGACCCTACCAACATAAGGAGGTCAGCTCATTCATACGGGTGATCCGCCACAGCCGCAGCTCTCGAGATTCCATAGACACGACATTCCACCACCCCTGCAGTTTCCATCGCAGACTCCGCCACCAGCACCTGTTCTGCCCCCAGGATCTGTCCCACCGCCAGCACAGGTCCCGCATCCAATACGTGTTCCATATCCAGTTCCAGCCAGGCACCCAGTACCAGCGATGTATCTGTCTCCTATGATGTATCCAGCACCTCTGATGTATCCAGCACCATTTTTACCTCCGCCCCCAGTACTGGACAATGTCACACTCCTGGGGATCTTCCAGCAGCAAGCCAACATCCTTCGCGACACTTTAAGGGAGGCTCTTCATATTAGAGATGCTCCACGACAGCGTCCTGGAACTTCCAAGAACTTCATGAACCTCCAGCCCAGGGAATTCCATGGGACCTAAGGGATTCTCTACGCTGATGAGTGGTTGGAGAACGTTGAACGATACCTGAAGATGGCCCAAGTCCCAGAAGATCTGAAGATCGAGTCAGCTAGTGGACAGCTTTTTGACATCGCACGGACGTGGTACCAAGGCGAGCCCCGATTTTCTGCTCCAGACGTGACTTAGAAGGAATTCAAGCGATTGTTCAAGAAGAAATTCTACCCATATGTAGCACGAGAGGCGTTGATGAGACAGTTCGAGCACCTAGAGTAAGGCAACCATACCGTCGACGAGTACACATCAGAGTTTTCTCGCCTCAGCCGCTTCGTAGAGAACTTGGTCAGCACCCCTGAAGACAAGGCCCGACGATTCAGGAAGAGACTATCTCACGAGATTCGTCTAGCCATCGCCACCAGTCGAGCCGCCACTTACGAGGAGATTTTAGAGATCGCCCAAGCTGTAGAAGAAGAGCTGAGTCACAAGCCGAAGAGAAATCGTGACGCTTTCGGAGGAGGCGACAACCAATCAGCACCGGAAAAAACGCCCCAACATCCCAGAGAAGACCCCAACACAACAGTATCATCAGCAACCCCGAGTAGCCCTACAACAAGTTCAAGATGTTCCCACTTGCCAGTACTGCAAGAAAAGAGGCCACGTCCAAGAAGACTGCCGAAGATGGTTAAGGTTGTGCTATACTTGTGGATCCAACCAGCATCTGTCTCGAGATTGCCCGAAGAAAAATGCGACTGCTCCACCATTACCAGCCGCACATGGAAGACAAGCTTATGTCATGACCACGGAGGATGTGACAACACCGCAGGGAGCAGCCGGCGAAAATTTTCAGTAGATATCGGCAGTAGTATAGATAGGCCTATCTTATACCTTGTTTAAGAGAATTAAATTTCTTTTATAATAGTTTATTCTAGACTATTCATTCTAGTGGATCTCGGCTCATAAAATTTCGAGAACGAAATTTGTTTAAGGGGGGTAGAGTTGTCAACCCCTTGACCCAATTTTTTTCGAATTTATTAAATTTATACCCATTCTTTTATTATCCAATATATATTTATTATGATATATATAGTATTTTACCTAAAATAACAAATAGAGGGTCAAAGTGAGTAATAAAGGTATTAACAGGGGCCGGAGTGCTAATGTCCCTAATTTAAAACTTCTTTTAATCGAACTCCTACTGATTTGAATTCAATTAGAATTCAAATAAGCCTCAGGTAAGAGCAAATCAAACTCCTCTTTATCTCCTCTATATTTGATCGATCATTAGTGTATATATATGAGAGATTGTAGCCGATCCCCTAAAACCCATCTGCAAACCCTAGAAGCTCTGCTACGAAGAGGAAACAGAGAGCAGTCAAAAGATTCAGAGGAGGCTTCATTTGCAAATTTCATATAGGTAACTAACCTACTCTCATCTCGATCATTGTTAAAGGAATTAGCATATGGTAGTTTCCTGTTCGTTTTAATGCCAAGAGGGAACCCTGTTAAACATATAGATGGTAGTACCCATGTATCAGTCCCCTTTGAATATAGCCTATAAGCCTAGTACAAGTGTATCAGGACATAGAATACTGGTGAGTTTCATTCCTTTAATTCGATTATTTCAATAGTAAAATTCGTTCCTATTTATTTTCATTCAGATTCGCGGTAATGGATTCGATTGTGCGTGTCCAATGGCTCGGGTTTTGATTTGATCTGGATTTTTCGAGCCTTTGATTATATTAAGGTGATCTTCTGTTCATTATCGAATTCTGGAAATCAAATCTGTCAGGGAAGTCATCTAATAGGAATCTCTGTGTTTCATATGTTCTGTTCGACTAAATGCCACATCCAGTTCTTCTTTAAGGAATCGGTGTGTACGACACAGGAGAAGTTGCGAATTGGACTCATTGACTTCCAGTATTATTTTTCTTTCACATGTGACCTTTAAACTCAGGCAGTAATGTCCCTGAAGAACACGAGTGTACAAGGATAGCTACGAACACGGATTGGGTGACACTGTCAGGCCAGGACACGACCGACACAAGTTAGGGTCAAGGTGATCATAGTTACCTTCCTCCGAATGATAGTGGGACATAGATTTGAGTCAGTAGGATTTTTAGTTGAAGGTCAATTGTGTTGCAAAATTTTGCTTACAGAGGGACACTTGACCATTAGCTTTGGGCGTATTTGAATTTTTGTTGAGTCTTGGTCTTGCCTATAACTGAGAATTGGCTAGTGAATGTAAGTTGCAAGGAATTACAGTGATTAAAGATTAGGCTGTAGTACCAACTTGTTGGTGGATAAGTTTTCGCCAGGATAAGTGAGAGTACTTTCCTCAAGAGAAGCACTGGTAAGTAGCAGGGGTACACGAGTATCTGGCTGCACATGGAGTTGCTGTGTACCACTACATTTGGTTATTGCCCTGCATTAGAACATTTTCTATACTGCATATTTAGATATCAGTCCCTTGGTACCAGTCCTGAATTTGAAGGTGCATACAGTGTTTAGTAGCACTTGATAAATCTGGATGTAGCACATAAATAGGTAATAGAATGTATCAGAGATAAGTTGTATTGTGTGATATTGGTAAAGTGGAAGTACATAACTATAACTGAGCAGAAGAATCTAATTTCTGGGATAGAACTGAATGGAGATACTCTTAGTATTTGCTATATTGACGATACATTGATTTTCAGCAAACAGTTACAGTTAGCTAGAAATTCCTCAACTTATTTTCTAGATATTTGAGTTAGCTTCAGGTTTGAGAGTTAACATCTATAAAACTTCTCTACTGGTGATTGGTGGGTACATGTGTGTTTATTATCAAACCTATGGGTTAAGGCTTAAACCTTTGAGCATAGATTGGAGGGAGTACAGTAGGTAAAAGGATTTCACTCTTGCTCAGTTAACCTCTGATACATGTTAAGGTGTTAGTAGCATGGATTTAGGTAACAGTCCAAAGGGAATTTCAGTAGAGACGGGAACATGGTCTGTAGCAATGTGCATGTATGGGGACCGGTGTGTGTGTGTAAATATATGTGCACCGGTTATACAGGTAGGAAGTAAAACCTATGGGTTTCACCTGTTGTACCATATATAGGTGTATATCTTAAGTTAATTACTAAGTGCAGCAACACATGGTTACAGGGGTATTACCCGTTTGCAGGAAAAGTAACTGGGAGCATGACTTGGGATCAGTTAAGGTATACTCATGGTTGTGAATACATATAGAGAGATATGAATATAAGATAATGGGTTGACCTACCAGTTGGGTAACTATGGGACCAATGCCTAACCTGCTAGTTGTAAATAGAAGTAGAAATGACCAAGGACCCAGCAAGTAAAAGTATAAATTGCTCTTGCTTTTACAGATTGTTTGTATTGACATTGTAAATGTACAAAACAGGTTAATTAGGCTTGATTCAGTGCATCGACCCGTACCAGCAGTTCAGGACCTAAGGCAAGTATACCTTGCCTCCATCTACAGTTTTATTTACATGCATTTTATTTTAGTTTCAGTCTTTGATTGTTTATGGACATGTGCTCTTCGTGTTATATTCTGCTGAGTTATTTTCATTGCATATAAACGTGTTCATGTTTGGTCTTGTGGTTCATACTTGGAGTTTCTCACCAGTACCTTGCTTGAGTCATGTCATAGAACGAGTGCGTGTAGTGAACTGCTATAGTCTTGATTATCGTTTTACACAACCAGAGAGTCCATACTCGGAATGAGGGTTGATCAGTGCACCAGAGAATCCTCACACGGGACGAGGGTGTTTGTCGTGTTCATTGGCACCAGAGAGTCCACACTCGGGACGAGGGTTGACCATTTGCACCAGAGAGTTCACACACGGGAGGAGGGTGTTTGTCATGAGCTAACCAGAGAGTCCACACTCGGGACGAGGGTTAGTGCTTAGTTCAAACCCTTGAGTCCACACTCGGGATGAGAGTTTGGTTTCCCCATTGATCTCGTGTTTATCGTTCATCCGGTAGTTCATTTATACGTAGTTGTTCTAGTGTTCGTAGTCATTTGTCGTGTTTCTATTTTCCTTGTTTATTTTCTTGTGCATGATAAAACGGTTAGATAGGCATGTATATTATGTATCTTGCTATGTCCTCTGAGGACCTGATGATCTCTTCAGGTCTAGCCAAGTTTGAATCAGGAGCAGACGAGAGGGTTGAGTCAGCATCAGACCGGAGTGCTTTACAATTGAGGTTGCCTTGATTAGCAGGTTGTATTCAGATAGTATATTTCATGTATTTTTCTCTTTCCGTCTATTGGTAGTGGATTTGTGTCCACCGGACGTGACTTTGATTCTTGGATATATTCAATTTATATTTATTATTGCTTAGTTTCGTGGATATTCATTGATCTTGGTTGTGTCTTGATTTTTCTGTGGATGAGATATAAATTACCATATTATACTAGATTCAGTGACATGTGAGTTATAGACAGCGTTCTACCGCCGACACTGCGGCGTAGGCTGGGCTTGGACATGTTTCGTATCCGAAAAGCGGGTGCGGATCGTGACAAGTAGGAAGTGAAACGACTATCCTGATCCGAAACTATGCTCATCGAAACTCCGTGTAATCTGACTATCTGATGCACGTACATTTCTGCCAGTTTCTCCGTAGACAGCCCCACCTTGAAAGGCAAAAAGTGGGCCGATTTGCTCAATTTATCAACGATAACCCAAATCGTGTCCTTCCGTCCAGACACAAAGTCCATAGTAATGTGCTCCCACTTCCACTCTGGAATGGATAGTGGCTGAAGCAGACCACCTGGTCTCTGTCTTTCAGCTTTCACCTGCTGGCACACCAAGCATCGAGATACAAACTGAGCTACCTCTTGCTTCATGCCATACCACCATACGTGCTCCCTCGGGTCTCTATACATCTTGTTGGCTCCAGGATGCATAGAGTACTGAGAACGATATACTTCCTTAGAATCTCCTCCCGAAGCTCTCTACTCGAAATACACAATCTAGGACCGTACCTCAGCAATCTATCTTCAGCTATAGAGAAATTGTCTAGCAATCCTGCTTGCACCTGCTCCATGATGCTCCTCAGGGTCATATTATCAAACTGTGCTGATCTGACTCTGTCCATCAACGCAAACTGAATATGTAAACCCCACATCTGAACCTCCATACCCGGAATGATCACCACGATACCCAAACTATCGACATCGGCCAATAAATGACGATCTGCTATCAAATACATAGCGACTGCATACCTGCTCAATGCATCTGCAACTACGTTGGCCTTTCCTGGATGATACTGTAAAGAGATATCGAAGTCTTTCATCAATTCTAGCCACCGTCTCTGCCTCATATTCAATTCCTTCTGGGTGAACACGTACTTCAAGCTCTTGTGATCCATGAAGATCTCAACTCGCTCTCCGTACAGGTAGTGCTTCCACAGCTTCAAAGCATAGAAAATAGCTGCCAACTCTAGATCATGTGTAGGGTAGTTCTTCTCATGACGACGTAACTACCTGGATGCATAGGCAATCACCATCCTGTGCTGCTAAAGAACGCAACCCAAGCCCTTCCCAGATGCATCACTATAGATAGTGAAACCACCTGTCCCTGATGGCAATGTCAAGATAGGAGCTGTGGTCAACCTCTTCTTCATCTCATCAAAGGCAGTTTGACACTCCTCGGTCCAGGCGAACTCCACATCTTTCCTGGTGAGTCTAGTCATCGGCTCTGCAATCCGAGAGAAGTCCTGGACGAACTTTCGATAATAGCCTGCTAGACCCATAAAGTTTCGAATCTCTGTAACTGAGCTCGGTGTGGACCAAGACTCAACTGCTGAAATCTTTTTTGGTTCCACTGAGATCCCATGCTCGGTCACAACATGACCCAAGAACTCTACCTTCTCCAGGAAGAACTCGTACTTCAACAACTTCCCATACAGCTACTTCTTCCTGAGAGTCTCTAGCACAATCTGCAGATGCTCCTCGTGCTCCTTCGGTGTCTTAGAGTAGATCAAGATGTTATCTATGAAGACCACCACGAACTTGTCAAGGTACTGATGGAATACCTTGTTTATCAAGTTCATGAATACCGCTGGGGAATTGGTCAACCTAAATGGCATAACAGTAAACTTGTACTGGCCGTACCGAGTCCGAAAAGCCGTCTTCGGAATGTCCTCCTTCTTCACCTTTAGCTGATGGTAACCGGATCTCAAGTCTATCTTCAAGAATACCTTTGGCTGCTCAACTGATCAAACAAGTCATCAATCCTCGACAACAGGTACTTGTTCTTGATAGTAAGGTTATTGAGCGCTCTGTAGTCGATACACATGCGTACCGCCCTATCCTTCTTCGATACAAACAGAATAGGTGTGCCCTAAGGTGAAGAACTGGATCTGATGAACCCTTTGTCCTACAGCTCGTCGACTTACTTCTTCAGCTTCGCCAGCTTGTTGTTGTTGATCCTATAGACATGCTGCGAGATAGGCTCAGCGCCCGGCACCAAGTCTATAGAGAACTCAATATCCCTGTCTGGCAGCATTTTTGACAACTCATCAAGGAAAACATCTAAAAATCTTGCTACCAATGGATGTAGCAATTCCTGCCTCGACAATATAAATCCATAGAAACCATCTCCTGGCTCAGTTACTCCCTTGGTGAACTCAAACTCTGGCTCTCCCGGTAGCCTAAACAAAACTATGCCTCCTCTACAGTCTATACTAGCATGGTGTCTGCTCAACCAATCCATTCTGAGTACCATATCGTAGCTCGAAAGGGGCATTACGAGGAAGCATGCACTCAAACCCCGGCCTCTCAGTGTAACTCTTCGCCCCTTACAAATATTATTGACCAGGATAATGCCTCCCCCGGTCATAATCTTGCAAGTCATACTCAGTGGTTCAGCAATAATATTGTGTCTAAGTGTAAAACATACAGATACAAAACTGTGCGTAGCACCAGAGTCAAACAAAGCTAATGCAGAAAATGAATCGAGTAGAACAGAACATGCCACCACATCTGTTATAAGCTCGGCCTCCTCGACCGTCAGTGAGAATGCCCTACCCTGAGCTGCTCCTCTCTGATGCTGGGCGAATTGCTGTTGTTGGGCCGAAAGTGGCCGATCCCTCTGCTGAATAGCTGGTCCTGCTGGAGCTCTAGCAGGTGGTGCTCTGTCCTGACCTCCTCGGGCTGCACGAACAGGACAATCATTCGGCTGATGGTCGAACGCTCCACAATACAGGCAAACGCCCAACCTCTTCCTACATACCTCTCGAGTGTGCCCCGACTTCCCACAGAAGCCACATTGAGGGATCTGTTTCTGCCCCAGCTGATGTTGTGTACGTACTGGTGCCTGGTGTTGCTGATGCTGATGCTAAAACGGCCTCTGTTGAGTCTGGGGATGCTTGGCCGATCCTGTAGTAGAACCAGCACCCATAGCATCGCTACCCCTCTTGGGCCTGAGACCCAAGTCCTCCTTTGTAATCTGTGCATCCATCAGTATCTCCTCAAAGGTCGTCGTGCGACGCCCAGATGTGTGAGATAGAACAGTGTGATTCAAGCCCCCCTGAACTTACGGGCCTTCTCCCCAGCATCCTGAACTATTCCCTTGGCGAACCGGCTCAAACGAAAGAACTCCGTTGCATACTCGTCTACAGACATGTTCCATTGCATAAGTCCTGCAAACTGGCCCTCCAGTGCACTAAAAGCCACATCAGAAAAGAATTTCTCCTTAAATAGTCTCTTGAAGTTCTCCCACGTCAAGCTTGTCACTGTCAGACGAGGGTATGTGCGGTACCAAGTCAGAGCGATATCAAAGAACTGACTCGCTGTTGCTGAAACCCATAGTCCCTCCGGAAGCTGTGTTAACCCCAGGCTCCGCTCAACATCCTATAGCCAATCATCGGCAAACAGGATCCCTTCTATTCCCTTGAATTCTTGAGGAAACATCTTCTTGAAATCTATCACGGAGCCAGACCTCTCATGTTGCTGTTGTGGCTGCTGGGCGAGGTCGCCCTGAGTCTGAACTGCAGTCACCTTCTTTATAGTGGCGAGTGCTAACTGATGCGCATTCTCCATGCTCTTCCTCAGAATCTCTGTCTGTCGCTGCGATGCCTCAGCCTGCGCTCGATATGCCTCCATCATCTGCTGAAGGAGCGCGAACATCTGAGTGGCGTCAATCGGCAACGCAGGTGGAGGTGGCAGAGTCTCCGACAGAACGGGTATAGTCCTCGGGCCGGTAGAGGAAGACCCTCCGGTACTATTGCTACTACGTCTGGAACGGCAGGGACAGTAGGGTCAATCTCCTGATCCGCGACTTCCTCAGTCAAAAAAATAGGTCACGAAGTAGCGGACCTCTCTGATGCTGCAGCAGTCCCGGCGGTCTGAGCTCTAGTCTTCATCATCCTGAAGATAGATTCAAGCAAATAAATCAATACGGCACATGATAGGATATCATCAAGGAAGGATAATTTATTTCAAAATGCAAGAAGAGTTTGTCATGGTAATCAAAAGATCAAAAATTTTCTAATATGTGATAGAGTAACTCCTATCATAACCTAGAACCTGTATCCTAACAGTAGGCTCGTAATTAGAACTCTAAGTTGAGCACCATTATGAAATCGTACTAGTTGCGACTCTGACCAGCATGGGCCACGATAAAAACGTGTCACGACCCGCACCCTGTTTAGGGACACGAGCACGTGGGTACTTTCAGCCTACGCCGCAGCATCAGCGATAGAACATTGTAAGGGTGATCTAGAACAAATAGTATATAACGCCCCAGTCCAAAAATACTTAGGACGAAGTGCGTAGACATGCCAGCTGTATACATATGAAGTATACTCCAATGTATGGAACCCCCGTATGTATACATAAACTATAAAATATAGTAAATCATGATAACTAAATCTCATCCACCAAAATAAAGAATAATAATATAATCAACTATGAATTTGTCATTTGTACATGTAGTTGGGCGGAGACAAATCTACTACCAACTATTTTAGATAAAAGAAAATATACAAGGAAATGATCGGAAAAAATGGCAAGACGAACCAAGAGCAATCATCTTCAAAGAAATAGAGAAGATCACGGTCCTGGCTAGAACACCTGCAAAAAGTCACAAAGCACACACCTGGAGAGATCACCAGGTCCTCAGAGGGATGTAACAAGATATAATAAACAACATGCCATATAAATACTGAATATAAACTATGCCACAAATAAAATAAGTGACAAGATATCAATAAGGTAACCTAAACGTACTAAAGTGATCATGCAGTTGAGAAACAATCCCTTCGACGCATGAGCCATGGCTGTAAATGGGATCGACATAGTCCCCATATCAGGCACCAGGGGCCTACATCCGTAACGTCCGAAGATCGTCAGAGGGCATCATGTGCAAGGGGCTATATCCATAACGCTCTGAAAAACGTTAGAGGATACCTGGAGCCTGCGTCTCCGGAGGAGCGCACAGGTAATCAGGGAAGTGCAAAGAAGCTAATACGTCAGGTATTGTTCTCCCCACCCAATGTACCTGTCAAGTTGCATCCATGATCATGTACCTCTACTAACTGCTAAGTCTCCTAACATGCCTCTATTAGCAGTTTGACCTAACGCATGCGTACGGGTGATCTGCCAACACGCAAGGACCTCTACATGCTACTCATCTCACACATACTCGTGGTATAACTATGTCAAGGTTTATGTAACAGACGGTAGTCCCTTAACTCTGGGTCCATATGCAATCAAAGGATAATAAATAAAGTAATGCTAATATCACTGAGCAGGCAATAAATCAGGAACTGTAATAATGGTACAGCTACAAGAACTGGAAATAAGTAAACAGTGATATACAATAACAAAAATTTAGACTAAATATAAGCAGTAAATATGGCAAGGTATCTTGCCTGAGGTTGTGTGCAAAAGAGCGACGTCCAATAGCTCGAACCGTCAGAATAGTGAAGCAATGAAAGCCAAATCCCGCATACGTCCTCGGATGCTGAAATAAATACCACGAACGTGTTCGAAATATAAGATATGTCTAGAAAAATCCTGTCCAAAAGTCCAATTCTCGAACAGGGGTAAAATCGTAATTTTGGGTCAAAACAATGTCCGTCGTTGGACCCGTTTTGTACCGAAATGCATGCCAGAACCTACGGTCTATAAAGTTGCCTAACTATATGTCTACGGTTCCAGTTTAAGGAGACGAACCTAACCGTATGTCCAAAGTTGAATTTCGGTGGGCTGTGCACAATTTCACCCGTTGGAGCGGGTCGTGGGCCCGCCAAATAGGCGTTCCGATCAACCTTCTCAGAATCAGACCAAACTTGGCATATAGGACCCAAAAAATGATGTGGTCCTGCTAGCGCATGTTTCGATTTGATTCGACGAACGTGCACAAAGTAATTGGAAAATTTACAAATAGGCCGATACGGTAAATTTCGACGGATACGCATCAAATTCGTCGCGCACACGCAACCAATTTGAATTTCGTCAAAGCTCACACGTCCACGAAGTCAATACGCACCATTCAATGCTTTCGGTTCGTGACCACATTGCCCGATTTGACGGGACGCACGTCGTATCGAGGAAGTTTTCAAATTTTCAGTTTTCGAAAAACATGTTTTTTCTAAACTTTACAAACGAAAATATTTCTGCTCAGTGGATCAAAAATAATTTTACAACAAGGGTTTCACAGTCCTACATGTGGTCTAAATTCGTGTTTAAATAGTTTTCTGGGATTTCAACTGGGTTGATGTGAAACTGTCCTCAAATACATGTACCGAGAGCAATTCGATGTCTTGTTTCGGGACTATTTTTCGTTGATTTCGAGCCGATTTATCTCGGAATCTCCTTCTAAATTATTCAATCTAATTAATTGGACTCAGAGATGGATAGGTTAGAGATGTACCTGAGAAATTAGATCATAAAATGATCTAACGAGGACGGAGTAATTCCTCCGTAAAGTTGACTTCGCGACCAGCTGTTGCTGCGCTGCCACTGCCTCCAAGCGCGGGGGTTCGCTGCTGTCTTCTCGGCCAGGCCGACGGCCAGCCGTTGCAAGGTGGCACGCGCGGCGCCGGGTAGTCGTCGGGGATGGGGGACGTCGGCAGTAGTCGAGTTTAGGGTTTTCTTTCCTTTTTTTTGTGGAGTATTTATAAATAGGGGGGTCGGCTTGCTGTTGCGGGAGGGCTCGGGTGAACAGTGCCCCCCCGTGGGTACTGTTCACCTGGGATTCTCTTTTTTTTTTTAATATACATAATCTTTATATATATATATATATATATATATATATATAATTTATATAATTTATATAATTTATATATTTACACTAAAAGAAATCTAATATATATATAAAAGAAATCTAATATATATATATATATATATATATATATATATATATATATATATATATATATATATATATATATATATATATATACACTAAAAGAAATCTAATAAATAAATTTCTAAAATCATAAAAATATTTCTAAATCTTTTAATAACTAATAAGTACAATATACACATTTGCTTGAAACTATTAGCTAAATCATAACAAAAGCTATTTAAAATTGTAGAATGATACTGTAAAAATAAAGTTTCTTAAAAATATTTCAAAATGATAAAAATATTTTTTCAGAATGTTTAGCAAATAAACTTGTAAACATTTACAAAATATATACATATAATGTAGCTTTTGCTACCAAATTATTGACAAAACCAATTTTTAAAAAAATCCAATTTAAAAATACTGTAAAATGTCATAAGCAAAAATTATTTAAAATATATCTAAAATTTAGGGAGTTTACATCCTACCCAACTTATAAAAATTTCGTCCTCGAAATAAAAATAAAAATTAATATATATAACAATAGAGATTTAATACAAGGGAGGGCAGGTATGTCAAATTGTAACTCGGTTTTCGAAATGATGGATGAGGTGGTTATCAAGGGAACCCAATTGGCGTCATATTCTACAAGGTAATGTATTCTTTGTTCAAGATTCTACCCAACTTATAGAAATTTGCCAACCATGGATATCGTTGTTACAAGGCTTCTAAGAAGAATAATTTCTAAGGAGGACACCAGAATGTTAGACACTATTGACCGAAGTCACGGGTTCTAAGTGTTTCTTGATATTACTATAACGCCTTGATCAAATAGCTACTACAAGAAGGTTATTGCAATTAAACATAGTCACTCAAGGGGTCATGCTTCCGACAAGATGGTAGGGACCCCTTATATGAATATAACTAAGGTGTGTCAGTTCAGAAGGATTTCTTTCCTCGTCTAACATGGGAAACTAAGAAGTGGGTTTGAAGAATGTAGGGAATGAAGGATTTATGGCCCATAGTTAAGAATCTACAAAAAAAGTGTAGAAGACCTTACTATAGTACATGGTTAGGTAAGGGTTCGAAATCCTTAAGTAATAATGACCAGTGCGTGCGATGTTGATGTTTGGTATTGTATAGGGGCATGGGCTTACTTGCTTGTACAGAATATATCATAAGTGCGACGGGTCTTGCATGAATCATGTGTATTTAGTCTACATAAGGGGAGGGGTCGATATTGGCATGGTTAAAATCAAATAGATCGAATTTGGGCCTCTATGGTTTGTTTTGAGGAAACAATGTGTCATACACGTGGTGTAATTTAAATGGAGCAATAGAAGGTTCATTTGTGTGGGACATGTATGTCATGTGAGTAGCATGACTAGTCTAATTCGAGAGTATGAACTTGTCGAAAGGAAAAAAAAGGCTAGTGTTGTGCTTCAATTATCAAAATCACGGTCAAGGGTATGAAATGATACGAATATGAGTCGACGTTATGAACCATTGAATTATTAGTCTAATTGGAACCAATCGTTTTCAACCACTTGCTAATTCCAAGAATCTTATGTTTCTTAGAGAGGCTTGCAATCTATTTGCCTCGAAAATTTTGCTCTTGATTTAAACCAAAACGATTCTATGATATAATAAACTTGAAGAATTATGGTTGCAATCTTTTACCGTAGTTATCTAAACGCATGAGCAAAGGGATATAAAATACAAAATAAAGATCATTTCATAAATTCCAAACAAACGGAAGAACGGTCACAATTGTAATCCCATTCTAAGAGGTAGAGTATAATAAGTTCAACGTTCTCCCCAACTTATATAAGTTGTATAATCGGGGAAAGCACATAAATAGAGCTTCTAAGAAGGTCAAATTTTAAGGAGGTGTATGGAAGTCATGAGGTATTTCCAATCATAGTCACAGACTCTATAGGAAGTCTAGGTATTATCGATTTAATATGGTCCATATATTGACTATGTTTGGTCAAGACAGTAGGAGAGGTCTTGGTCAAGTATATCCGGAAGCAATTTGGTACCGAGAGATGCATAACATAGGCTACGAAGAGATGCAGTTATGAAATCTATGGAAGGAAAATTAGTGAGCCAAGAGGTGGGGCCTACATAATAGGGGTGAGGGCCTATTTCAACAAGTTTGGTTTTATAGTCCAAATATGGCGATGTGCTATGATGGGTTTAATCGAGTCTTAATAGGTTCCCTAATTGGACTTCGATCTTTGATTGCATGAACTTTAGATTTTTATCTATAGTGGCTGGGCAAAATCTCGTAGAATTAATTTAAACCATCCCTATTAGGTTAGGGTAATATAGAATAGGTTCAAATTCAAGTGGTTCGCCAAATTTCCCATCGGGTTGGTAGAATAGGTTCTGTAAGTCGTGAGACGCGCCTTCCGTGAATTTTGTGTTTAAGTAGCACAAGAGGCCTCTATTGAGTGGCACACTAGTGGCATATGTGTAGAAGGCTTCGAGTAGATCACAACCATATATTGGACCAAAAGATTTGAGTCAAGATTGGATCTCTAACTGCAGTCGGAAAGTACATTGGTGTTATGGTAAGGGTTATCGCTAGTCCCTTTTGACCTGAAAGTCGTATCATAAAAATAGAGTACAAGGGGATGTGTTTGAGTGGGACATGATATGTCTACTTGAAGGTAGACTCGTCTAGGTCTTGCATATAAATTTTGTTAGAAGGTAACAGCTAGTATTAAACTCGGAATATCAAAGTCACGGTAAGGGACACCCAAAAAATCTAAAAAGAAAGTGGGAGTTCACGAGTCACTAATTTATCATCCTAGTGAGAACCAATTTCAATCAATCGGTGATCCCTTAATTCCTAAAAGTAAGAATGGCTTACAATCTATTCACTCTAGAGACTAGGACATGGTTTTAGGAATAATGAGGTTAGAAATATTTAAGTCACAACATCGTACTTTGACCTTTGGTAATAATAAGGCACGATGTGATCGATAACGCGATATGGTAAATATGAATCAAATTCAAGGACCGTACCCCAATTTCTAATAGATGGGTATGATTGTGTACAAAGATACATGAGTCGATAAAATATAATGACCCACTCCTCTATAGTATACGAGGGTTATCGATAGGGGTACGAACTCTAAGGCACGTCCTATGAAAGATCTCAACAACTTGGTCATAAATTTCTATTTGTGTTAAGCCGGTCAGACTACTGTCATAAGGTTTCTAATGGTGTTGCACGTAGTGCTCATGCAATGCTATTGATAACTAGTGAGTCAATATGATGGAGCGTTATGCTACAGGTATTGGCCAAGCTGGTGAAGGTGTCGTTCTATTGCTAAGTCATGTCTTTAATAATAAAATTTTTATACCTAGAATAACACCTGCTGAATCCCTAATCTTGGGATGGGTGTTTATCATAGTCATGGTAAATGCTTGTCCTTGCCTTTATTTATTCATCTCATGTCTACTCTGTGGACTTGGTTGAGTAAGGGTTGGGTTACGGGATAAGGGTTGCTAGTTAAAGCAAGGATCAAGAAAATAATCAGAGACTACTATAATTGGTTCCTTGAGAAAATATAGTCGCCTTGGTTGGTGTTTCGACTAAGGGTACGATTCTAATCCTTATCAAATTCAAATGACTAGAAGGTCACGATAGTAGTATTAGAGTCGAGGGGAGAACGAGTGACTGAAGGCAAGGTTGTAGTCACATGGCTGGCCGATGGTAGCTACACTTGTGTATACAACTATCATGGCCATGGGGAATACTCTGTTTCTATCTACCAAATACGAGCGTGCGTCTTTCCACGATATCTCAATCCACGTGGGGTAATCATATGAAGGGCAAGCCAAATACATCATGGTTGATCAGACCGTAATACACTGATTCTGATTAGACAATATGTTAGTGGGCGTCCCCAGTTTACATATGTCTTGAACAAGCTCGATGAAGAATAGGCTTGCAAAACTAACCTATAAATAGCGATATTATTCATGGTAGTGCAAAGTATAAGTACGGAAGATAATGAATAAAGCAGTTATAAATAATTCAAGTTTTTTAAGGATCTAAGTCTTGTCCGGTGTTCCTGCTTATACAGTCGTACTACTGTCTTCTTGTCTATAGCTTTCTTCCACCAAAAAGGGACATGAATTTCTAAACTCTCTAGTCATGGTAATCCTCTTAGTATCCTCTTTAATGGTTTGCGAGGACAAATGAATAATAGGTCATGTGGTATTCTGTCCGGCTTATAAGAGTTCAACTAGTATGGTGATTTGAATACTATAACATATACCTTAATACGAGTCATCTTCTTAACCTTTCTATCAAGCCCGAAAGGGAAAGATAATATTTACAGTGGAAAGAAATCAAGCAAAAGGAAATCAAGGTAGTCGGACGAGAGTTCGAAATTGGAAATCAAGGGAGGAGATCAAACTCGTGGATGAGATTCCTAGATTCTAATCTTATAAGCAGGCTCACATCGGTACAGTAACGTAACCGAAGTGATAAACTTGACCTGCATGGGCCACCACAAAAAAATATGTAACGTACCAGTCCCAAAATACTTAGGATGAAGTACGTAGACATGTCAGTTGTATACATACGAAGTATACTCCAATATATGGAACCCCCGTATGTATACATAAGCTGTAAAATACAGTAAATCATGATAACTAAATATCATCCACCAAAATAAAGAATAATAATATAATCAACTATGAATTTATCATTTGTACATGTAGTTGGGCGGAGACAAATCCACTATCAACTATTTTAGATGAAAGAAAATATACAAGGAAATGATCGAGAAAATGGCAAGACGAACCAAGAGCAATCATCTTCGAAGAAATGGAGAAGATAGTTGGCCCATTGGTCATATGGTCAAACTGATTTTAATAATTGATCAAACTCTGTCTCGATATATGGAGCTAGTCAGGATATCTCGGACTCTTGGACATGATCAAGAACGGCTATCTACTCAGTTCAAGACCGAAGCGTTGTTTGCATGGTCGAGTTTGTATTTCTTTGAGCAATGTAATCTTTTATTTTATTGAGTCTAGAAATACATTGTACACCGAGTCGTACTAGCAAATAGGCTATTCCAAAATGATTTCAAAATGTTTTTAAAATGTCCTTAGTTTTGAAAAACATTCGTATTTATAAAAGCTCCAAAAAGGTTTTCAAAATTCCCCAAAATCTATTTTGAAAAACCCTAACCAAACCCTGACAGAACTCGGCCAGAGTTCGGTTAGTGGTCGTTTTAATTTTTGAATTCCTTGGAACTTGGTCCTCCTACAGTTGCGGATTTGACCGAGATTTGCACATCGAGTTCTGCCCGAATTTTGTCCGAATTCTGCCAGAATTCTGTCTTTGGAACTCCTATAAATAGAGAAGGATTTCGATCATTTTAACTCACTCATTCACTTTCAATCTTCTCTCTATTTAAAGCCTACTGTCTTCCAAAGAGTTTTTTCGAGCTTTAATTTTCAGATTCCAAGCCAGTTACAATCCTCTAGTCGATTTGCCAGTGCGGTGCGGTCTAGAAGTTTCTGAGTGATTGTAATCAGAAGGCTTGATAGAAGATTCAACTCTTCACAATTGAAGTTGGACGAGTTCTTCGTATCAAAGCTCGCGTTGTAGAAGTTGTAAGGACTTCGTAAGAAAACTTGCGGTTTTGCAAATAGTGGATTCAACTGGTAGCAAGAGTTCTACCGACTGGACTAGTCCTCAACAGAGGGAAACCAGTATACATCGCTGTCTTTGCGTTTGCTTTCTTATCTCTGCCTTTACATTATTTAGTTGTGATTATTATTCTGTGATCTTGCTGCTAATAATTTTTTAATTAGCATTATTCCGCTGCCAACTCTATTCACCCCCCCTCTAGAGTATTCTGCTTTACGATTTCGTTTCTACAATTGGTATCGGAACGGGTGTTACAGGTAAAGCAAGGTAATATTAAAATTATTTATTCATTTAATTAATTGTTATATAGATCACAGCACAACACATGGCAACTGTGAAATTCACAAGTGAAGGCCATGCCACAAACAGACCTCCACTGTTTGACGGCACAAACTACACTTATTGGAAAACACGGATGAGTTTCTTCTTGAAATCTCTTGACTTTGATTTATGGTATATTGTTATTGATGGCTATCAAAAGCCACCTCGTATAAATGTTGATAGAGTTTTAACTGAAAAACCCCATAACAGATATACAGAGGAAGAAAAAAAAAGGCCAGTCTTGACGCACATGCTATTAACGCTTTATTTTGTGCTTTAGACAGAACTGAATTTAACAGGGTGTCTATCTGCACAACTGCAAATGAAGTATGGAAACTTCTTGAAGTCACACATGAGGGAACAACTCAAGTCAAAGAATCAAAGGTCAGCAGACTTACTCAAGAGTATGAGGTATTCAAGATGAAGCCCAACGAAACAGTTACTCAGATGTTCGAAAGATTCTTGGATATTATAAATCCTTTGACCTCCCTAGGCAAAGATTACAGTAACCATGAAAAGATTCGTAAACTCCTGCGAGCACTTACAAAGAACTGGATTCCGAAGGCTACTGTAATCATTGAAGGAAACAACCTCACTACCATGACACTCGAAGTACTCATGGGTAAGCTAATCACTCATGAACTGGAGCTACAAGATTTTGAAGAGCCTACACCAAAGGAGAAAACGATCGCTTTCACAGAAAAGCTGCTGAAGGTGATTCAGACAGCAGTGAATCTGATGCTTAAGATCAAGCACTCCTAGCAAGGAAATTCAAAAGATTCATGAGATATGAGAAGAAAGCCAAAGAAAACAATAGCAGCAACAACTGGTATCAAGATGATGTTGTCTGCTATGGCTGCAAGAAGAAGGGACACATGAAGAAGGATTGTCCTACAAACTCATCATCAAGCAAGAAGAGCAACAGGTATGAGAAAGGGAACCTGAAGAGATCAACATCACGGAAGTATGCCAACACCAGCATATGGCATAAAAGTGAAGCCAGCAACTCAGAAGACGAACAATCAGAAGACGCTGCAAACGTATGCTTTATGGCATCCGATCAGGTACCTACTGAACCTGTAGTTGATACATATGATGACTTCACCTTTGAGCAATTAGGAGATGCCTTCAGTGAACTGTTAAGTGATTACAGGAAACTGCATAGCAAATATCAAACCTCTAAGAAGGTACTCAAAAAGTACAAA
Source organism: Iris pallida (assembly GCA_029216955.1). Lineage (NCBI taxonomy): Eukaryota > Viridiplantae > Streptophyta > Magnoliopsida > Asparagales > Iridaceae > Iris > Iris pallida. The sequence continues at coordinate 3,134,276 of JANAVB010035619.1, forward strand.
GGTGAAATAGGAAGACTTACCGACCAACTAGCTGAGGTTAGAAATAATGTTAGTGAGTCTGGTGAGATTTTATCTGTCAAGCTCTTATTACACGAGACTACCAAGTCATCTGAAGAGAAAGACAAAATTATTAACCAACTGAAAGAAGAACTTTCTAAAGAGAAGAAAAGTCTTCAATGTGCACATGTCAGAATGGAAGCACTCACTTCTGACTATACTAAGTTGTATGACACTTCCAAAAGATTGGAAATTAGGTTAGGAAAACAGCCTGAGACTGCTGCTTCCTACCCTAACACATGTCACTTACCGAATAATCGGAACATTCCCAAAGCAAACACTGTCAGACCTAACCATATCAAACCTTTACCCCAAAAGGTTAAGTCCAAACAGGATTATAGGTATGCTTTCTTCTATACTAGAAAACCTAAACCTACCAACCATGCACACCACTCACCTTTCAACACTCAACATGCACAATGTCATTATTGTGGCCACACTGGTCATATTTCTCCTGCATGTAGAATCAAAAAGCTTGTTGATTTAAATATTTATGCATGGATACCAAAAGCTAACATCTCAGGACCCTACAAGAAATGGGTACCAAAAGTTTCATCTGCAAATTATTTTGTAGGTGGAACACCTTTCACATGCTAAAAGCAAATGGATCCTCGACAGCGGTTGTTCACGGCATATGACCGGTGACGCTACATTATTTGCAACACTGTCAAAGAAGAAGAAGGAAGGTTATGTCTCCTTCGGTAACAACTTGAAAGGGTATATCATTGGTATCGGTGATGTTGGTAAGTCTTCCTATCCTGTTATTAAGGATGTCTGTCTGGTTACCGAGTTGAAACATAATCTACTCAGCATAAGTCATTTAGTTGATCATGGTTATGGCATCAACTTTGGCAAAGACAAATGTACTATAGTTGATAGCTCAACTGGTAGTACTATCTTTGAAGGTATCAGGGAAGACAACATATATGTTTTCTATTTGTTGGAAGAAACTAACATTTCAGGTAGATGCTTAATGGCTAAAAGTGATGAGAGTCATCTGTGGCATATGAGACTCGATCACGCAAATATGGACACAATCTCAAGATTATCCATGAAGAAGCTAGTACGCGGTTTACCGGACATAACATTCAAGAAGGATTCGGTATGCAGCCAATATGAAAAGAACAAAGCTACCAGATCCACATTCAAGTCAGTAAACGCAGTATGTACTACTAGACCTCTACAATTGCTACATATGGACTTATTTGGTCCTAGCAGAGTTGCTAGCCTCGGAGGTAAGTTATATGCTTTTGTAATTGTAAATGATTACTCTAGATACACGTGGGTATACTTTTTGACACGCAAGAATGATGCATTATCCGAATTTGTTGCCTTTTGCAAGAAAGTACAGAATAAAAAAGGTTACATGATCACTCGTATTAGAAGCGATCATGGTGGCGAATTCGAGAATACAGAGTTTGAGCAATTTTGTGACACACACTGTTTTGTACACGAGTTCTCCTGCCCTAGGACTCCACAACAAAATGGAGTTGTGGAACATAAGAACAGAACTCTATCCGAAATGGCCAGAGTAATTGTCACGCCCCAGAACCAGAATACTGGAGATCGGGGGCGAGACAAAGCCAGCTACGTATATCGGAGTACGCCAGTACCCCGAGATACGGTCAAAGCTGTCTAGAAGACAAGTGGGTGGACTCTAGTATGCCACTGACGACTCCTAAGGTCAAACAAATCCTATCTCAATCCAAACAACATAAGAAGCAATAAAGAGTAAATCATATATGAGATGGGTAAGACGTCCCAAACACAAGTACATACATAATCATGAGAGCTGACATAATAAAACATATATCAACTGACTATACAAAAGGTACGTAAATGTACAACTAGCAGCTGTCCAGAATATACATCCACGCCGTACTAAGACGGAGGGAACAAAACCCAGAAACAAGGACTAACATATGTCCTTGGCTAATACACCACAAAATGAAAGTACAAGATAAAGTGGGAAATAAAGGTAACCCACTCGCTAATCCATATCGGTCCTCTGAGTGCGAACCATCTGGAGGAGAAGACGGTAGATCCTCGTGATCAACTATGAAACCTGGCCATGCAAAACCAGTGGGGTCAGGCCCCAAATAGCAAGTACCACAAGGAAGGCTCGAGGTGAACGACAAAACCCAACAACAACACAACAACATAGTAACAGAAATAAATAAATATGGGTCAAGACTAGAGTGGTACCAATGCACGTATCTCGAGAATATAAATGACTGAATAAAAATATTGAACCATATAGTAATAGAGAATAATAAGCCAATGAGCAACAAGGGACTTAGGAACTACTCGAAGTCGGAGCCACAACCCTTAAACCAAACAAGGATCGGGGTTGCAGATATTTTCCCGAGCAGAACTTAGTCTCTGGCCACTCGACGACACAAGAGCATATAAGGTAACACACAATCAAAAGTGCACGGCCAATCATTACCTACGGCTTGCTATCATTAACTAGCTAAGGTTATCACAATCCTAATTACTAGTATGCAAGTTGAGGATTTTCGCAACTACCTGACTGCAGATACCCGGATGTCCAGGGGTACGAGTAGTACATCTATTGCCCAACAAGACTGCTGGCAGATGAAACGTGTCTAGACTTGTAACATAAACAACCAAATCATATACTAGTAAAAGAAAACATATAACTGACTGTGCCGCAACCCGGCACGACATGTGACTCGATCGTATATCAATACGCACAAACTTGGTAGGTCATGGAGCCCTTGCCTAGCAGGGTTGAGCCATGCCTCATGGGGCCCTTGGAGCTCGGGGTTGGTAGTGCGAATTTCCTCCGACAATGATCTACTTGAATTTACTAGTCATTTACCTTATCATATTCATGTCAAATTCTCAAGTCGTGGACACTCAAGAATTTTCGAAGATGACGTGTGCTATGTACGAGTAATTCGTAAGTTATCACTTATGAACATCCCCGTACTAACATCACGTGATACACGGAATAATACTCACACTCGATTGTCCAGTGCCAAGATGCAATAGATTAACATTTAACAAGCTATATCCATGGTGTCAAGAAAGAACATGTACTCATATCTCTGGTCTAGAAATCAATAAGAAAATCAAGTCATGAGTGCGCTACTACGAGCCACTAAATCGAGCTAGGCATATACAGTAATCTGGAGTGCACCATGACAGACCACTATCTATAATCTGGACATAGAACAATATGTTAACATAAGCATGTACCATGTACATAGAGGGTACAATCATTCTTTAACTATCCAAGGTCATCTAATCATGTTAAGAGTCCATTACAATCGAGAAACAATAAAAAACGGACAGAAACGGACAGAAACGGACAAAAACAGACAAAAACAGCCTAACCGGATTATCCAGCGGATTATTACGGATTTTTGACAGATTTTCCGAAGTGTAACAGCAAGTTTTGTGGTACAAGTTCGGATTTTTCGACGGATTTTCGCGGATTTCCGACGGATTTTCCGAACCGTCACAGAAAGTTGATTTTTGAACTCAAAACTTGTTTCGGCCATAAAAACTTCGTTTTAAATCGAAATTCGGACTTTCAAAAGTCAAAATTGAATAGAATTGAATTTCCTACAACATGGAAGTATTAGTTTTCACAAATTAAAACATTTGATAGATCAAAACTTCAAAATACTCGAAAATCATATCTAGAAACTCAGATCTACGCAATATTGTCGATCAAAACCAAAAGTGCTATATACTAAAGATGTTAACAATTTAGAGGAGCATATTATAAAACAATAAAACTTTAATTTTTATGGAAAAACAAAATTTTAGCATGGTCATGTCACTTTTGAGCAAGATGTACTTGCCTAGGTTTTAGCAACCAAGCCTAATCTTCCACTCCACCACCAAGAGGGGTTCCAAAACCACACTCTAGGCCTCAAGGCCAAGCCTTCCTAAGCTTGAGGAAGAGGGAAGAGGAAATGGAGAAATGGTGAAGGAAAGAAAAGAGAGAGGAGAGAGAAACTCATAGGATATATATAGAAGGGGTGAATTAATCGTGACCGTTGGATCGTGATCTGTATCAAAATTCTAGATCAATCCTAACCATTGAAAGAAAACCAATTATCCATTGGATAATAGAATGCATCTATACTATTCACGAAAATATCTAAACACTATTCATCAAAATATCTAAAATACTATTCATGAAAATATCGGAAACACTATTCACGAAAATATCTGAAATCAAAAATATCTAAAATGTGGAAAATCTGTCCGGGCGGTATGCCGTCGGTATACTCCGGTACACCGTCGGTATGCCGGCCAAGGAGAAAATCTATATTTTGGGAAAAATTTAAAGCATTCCGAAAACTGAGAAAATACGAAATACAATACAAAATACGTATCCGTATATAAATACCGATACTGTGAGACGAGTCTCACAGTAATGTTAAACCAGTTTAGTCTACCCAAATATTTCTGGGCTGAAGCTGTCAATACATCTTGTTTTGTTCTCAATAGAGTTCTAATTCGACCCAAATCGAAGAAGACTCCATTTGAGTTATGGTTTGATAGAATTCCATCAGTTTCATATTTTAGAATATTTGGTTGTAAATGCTTTATTCTTAATACAAAAGATAATTTGGGAAAGTTTGACGAAAAGGCCGATGAAGGTATATTTTTAGGTTATGCGGCCAAGAGCAAAGGATACAGAGTCTTCAACAAACGAACTATGATCATCGAAGAATCAATCAACGTCACCTTTGATGAATTGAATCAAATGACTATCGATGACAATGACGAAGATCTAACTGTACCAAGCTCAACACCAGCTGATTCTCCAAGAGAAGAACCCGAAAGCAACTACCTTCGGAGTCTGCCGAAAAGATTGAAATTTATGGCTGATCATCCAAAGGATTTGGTAATTGGTGATATTACCAAAGGTGTAAGTACTCGTACATCCAGTAGAGATATTGTTTCTAGTGTTGCATTCATTTCACAGCTAGAACCCAAAACCATTGATGAAGTATGTAGTGATCATTTTTGGTTAGATGCTATGCATGAGGAATTAAACCAATTTGAACGGAATCAAGTTTGGGAACTTGTTCCCAAGCCTATTGATCATCCGGTCATTGGCACCCGATGGGTATTCCGAAATAAACTGAACGAGAATGGTTTAGTGACTCGCAATAAGGCTCGACTCGTAGCTCAAGGATACAATCAGGAAGAAGGTATCGACTACGATGAGACTTATGCCCAGTTGCGAGATTAGAATCCATTCGTTTGTTATGTGCATTTGCATGTTTTCATAATTTCAAATTATTTCAAATGGATGTCAAGAGTGCATTTTTAAATGGTTTTATAAAAGAAGAAGTTTTTGTAGCACAACCTCCAGGTTTCACAGATTTTAAAAATCCTGATCATGTTTTCAAGTTGAAGAAAGCTTTGTACGATTTAAAACAAGCCTCTCGTACTTGGTATGATCGTCTAAGCTCTTTTCTACTTGATAACATTTTTTCAAAGGGAAAGGTTGACACTACTTTGTTTATAAAGTCTTTGAATAATAATATTCTTTTGATTCAAATCTATGTAGATGATATTATATTTGGATCTATTGATGAATCTCTTTGTCAAGAATTCTCTAAGTGTATGCAGAATGAGTTTGAGATGAGCATGATGGGAGAGCTAAAATTCTTTCTCTGACTGCAAATCAAACAAACTGACAATGGGACATTCATAAATCAAGCCAAGTACACAAAAGATTTGCTAAAGAAGTTTGATCTGGACAAAGTCAAACCTATTGGCACTCCGATGGCAACTTCAACAAAGCTTGATATTGATGAACAAGGCAAGCCTGTCGACACACGTAAGTATCGAGGTATGATCGATAGTTTACTTTATTTAACTGCTAGTCGTTCAGATATTATGTTTGTGTTTGCTTGTGTGCACGTTTTTAAGCTAATCCAAAGGAATCACATCTGTGCGCAGTTAAGCGTATCTTTCGATACCTTAAGGGCACTTCTTCTGTTGGCTTATGGTATCCCAAAACCAAGTCCTTTGACCTTATTGGTTACTCGGATGCAGATTTTGCTGGATGCAAAGTTGATAGAAAAAGTACCAACGGTACATGTCATTTCTTAGGCAAGGCTTTAGTCTCATGGTTTAGTAAAAAGCAAAATTCTGTAGCCCTATCAATAACAGAGGCTGAGTATATCGCCGCAGGATGTTGTTGTGCTCAGATTTTGTGGATGAAACAAACCTTGGAAGACTATGATTTATTTTTCACACACATTCCCATTTTCTGTGACAACACGAACACAATTAATTTGACTAAGAATCCAGTATGTCACTCTCGTACTAAGCATATCGAGATCCGACATCATTTTCTTAGAGATCATCATCAGAATGGAGATATTGACCTTGTATACATAAACACTGAGAATCAATTAGCTGACATCTTCACAAAATCATTAGCGAAAGATCGTTTCAACTATTTACGTCGAGAATTAGGAATTTTAGATATCAATAATATTAATTAATTTCATTTTATCAATTATTTATTCGATACTCATAAACTGTTTTAGAGACAAGCCTAAAAAGAGTCTGTCTGTCACCACGACTACGGTCGAAGCGAAGCGGTACTTAAGAGTTCCCCGGTGAACCTCCGTTAGCTGGGACAATACTCCTACAGCTAATCTGAGACAGATGCTGAGTAAAAAATATTAATTTGTAAAATAATATTAATTATATTATTTTGAAATTTAAAATTACTAATCATTGAATTAAATTTTTGAAATGAGTCAAGGATGATGAGGAGATGTGATGATGATATATTAGCTGATTTTGAGACTTAGTTATTGTCTATGTACACTTGGAAATGCTCCGACATTCTAAGTTTATTTCTTTTTAGCTTTTATTATCAGTTTTTTTTAGGACTTGTACTGGATATTTCTTGATGTCTCTTGAACATCATTTTATTTTTATAGGATGCGTAGTTTATCTTTCATATCAGTTTATTTATTCTTTATAGCATCTTTATCTGCTTCTATATTATAAACTGCCTGTGAAATACTTCTCTATTATGTCTTGTATATTCTCACTGTATGAGATATTATTTTCTTGTATTTCTTCACTGTTGTAGCTTATGCATTAATTGCGGGGGAGCCTATTTCTTTACAATTATTTTGCTAAGTGACAACGGGGGAGAAAAAGGATCTAATATTTTGTTTTGAGAATAATACAGGGATTGAACAATTTTGAACAATTTTTGTGGTATCTTATCTCAAAAGATGTTATATCATTCATAGTTTGTCAATTATCAAAATGGGGGAGATTGTTGGCCCATTGGTCATATGTTCAAACTGATTTTAATAATTGATCAAACTCTGTCTTGATATATGGAGCTAGTCAGGATATCTCGGACTCTTGGACATGATCAAGAACGGCTATCTACTCAGTTCAAGACCGAAGCGTTGTTTGCATGTTCGAGTCTGTATTTCTTTGAGCAATGTAATCTTTTATTTTATTGAGTCTAGAAATACATTGTACACCGAGTCGTACTAGCAAATAGGCTATTCCAAAATGATTTCAAAATGTTTTTAAAATGTCCTTAGTTTTGAAAACATTCGTATTTATAAAAGCTCCAAAAAGGTTTTCAAAATTCCCCAAAATCTATTTTAAAAAACCCTAACCAAACCCTGACAGAACTCGGCCAGAGTTCGGCCAGAGTTCGGTTAGTAGCCGTTTTGATTTTTGAATTCCTTGGAACTTGGTCCTCCTGCAGTTGCGGATTTGACCGAGATTTGCTCATCGAGTTCTGCCCGAATTCTGCCAGAATTCTGTCTTTGGAACTCCTATAAATAGAGAAGGATTTCGATCATTTTAACTCACTCATTCACTTTCAATCTTCTCTCTATTTAAAGCCTACTGTCTTCCAAAGAGTTTTTCTCGAGTTTTAATTTTCAGATCCCAAGCAGGTTACAATCCTCTAGTCGATTTGTCAGTGCGGTACGGTCTAGAAGTTTCTGAGTGATTGTAATCAGAAGGCTTGATAGAAGATTCAACTCTTCACAATTGAAGTTGGACGAGTTCTTCGTATCAAAGCTCGCGTTGTAGAGTTGCAAGGACTTCGTAAGAAAATTTACGGTTTTGCAAATAGTGGATTCAACTGGTAGCAAGAGTTCTACCGACTGGACTAGTCCTCAACAGAGGGAAATCAGTATACATCGCTGTCTTTGTGTTTGCTTTCTTATCTCTGCCTTTACATTATTTAGTTGTGATTATTATTCTGTGATCTTGCTGCTAATAATTTTTTAATTAGCATTATTCCGCTGCCAACTCTATTCACCCCCCCTCTAGAGTATTCTGCTTTACGATTTCGTTCCTACAAAGATCACGGTCCTGGCTAGAACACCTACGAAAAGTCACAAAGCACACACCTGGAGAGATCACCAGGTCCTCAGAGGGACGTAACAAGATACAATAAACAACTTGCCATATAAATACTGAATATAAACTATGCCACAAATAAAGTAAGTGACAAGATATCAATAAGGTAACCTAACCGTACTAAAGTGATCATGCAGTTGAGAAATAATCCCTTCGATGCATGAGCCATGGCTGTAAATGGGATCGACATAGTCCCCTTATCGGGCACCAAGGATGTCACGTCCCGCTTCCCGGGTGACGTCAGAAACACATCTCCAGGCTACGCGCCGAAATCGCGATTGTCGCCCGTAATATCAGCAAAATGGAAAATACCAGAAATTTTATAACGTTAAGCATATTGTACAGGGAACTTTTCAATAATTCTTATACAGATTTATTACAAAAGCAAATTGCATAATGCCTGAGAAGTACTAGTCCTAGCTACAAGCAATGGTTTACTCCTCGAGGTATTGCGGCGATACTTCAGCAGAGACGTCTTCTTCTTCACCTAGTGAACAAAACTAGGTTGTTTAGAAACGACAAGCAAGTCCTTGGTCAAGGGCGATGAAATATAAATAAATAAAGTTGAAATATGCGGTTTTCTTTAAAAAGACTTGTGCTACTGCATATATGTATGTATATAAATATATATATATATATATATATATATATATATATATATATATATATATATATATACCCTTAATTTTACTAAAATGACACATGTAACCATCATCCTACTCCAGGGATTGTGAGATTTCCGAGCTTCCCTTGAGCTTTCTGTAAGATTTGCTTCCCTTGAGCAAACTGCCTACCTAAAGTAGGTATGAGCTACTTTTGGAGTAAGATGAAATCTAATACGATGTAATTGAGAACAATAATCTGAATAATCCTCTAGATGCTTCCCGTGAACAATCCCGTTAACCTGGGATCAGGCTGTGAATTCCGAGCCTCCCTTGGGCTAAACCATCTATTTAATGTTACTGTCGAAATAGATGCATTGATTTCCGAGCCTCCCTTGGGCTAGTACTCTCTATTTGAAAATAGAAGTACGGATTTCCGAAATACTGATCAGCTTTTATTGTTATTATGTTACGGGATATCTAGGAATATTCAGTTGTTCTCCCCGCCCAATGCTTCCTATATGTGAAACTTTCTAAAATTTTCCGAAAGTCAGAAATTTAACTATCTCTAGAATTTCTCAAAAATTTTGGCAGAGTCTCCTTTGTATTTAGGAGCCCCAAAAATTTACAAAATACAATATAATATGGAAATCGGGTTCGCCGACCCCTTCGGTGGAGCAAGTCTCAACACCGGACCACGCAGTAAATATAATGGGCTCGCCGGCCCCTTCGGTAGAGCAAATCTCAACACCGGACCATGCAGTTTATATAAAAGTAACGAAGGATAAATAATTAAACACCTTTTACCTTTGGCAAGCGAGGGAACAAGCATGTTTTACCTTTTCTTTAGCAATCAGTCGGAAGGCGATTTTTGCAATTAGCAAGCAATACAATGATAGCCAAAATTTTCCTTTGCAAGTTATACTAGGCAACATGTAGAGACTTAAAATGAAACATGTATATATATATATATATTTATATACTAGGTAGATAGTATGTAGATAATATACATATATTTGCATATACTCATATATCATGTATATAGATAATAGGTATGTATATATATATTATGTAGATAGTACATATATATACAATATGTATAGATGTATTGTAGATAGTTTATATACAATATGTATGTATATATATATTATGTAGATAGTACATATATATACAATATGTAATATGTATGTATATATATATATAGATAGCGTACACATAAAGGAATTAAGAACGAAAAAAAATAACAAGTCCTCATACTTTACCTTCCCGTGAACGGTTCTGTTGTTCAGTTCACATGTGTATCAGACTTACCCTGGGAGAGCCCAGTATGTCCATAAGTGTTCAATTGTCCAGGATTATTCGTATAACCACAGTTGTCCTTTCCTCCAAATTTGTATGTTCACAATTGTTCTCTCCTCCAAATTTGTTATTTTAAAAATTAACTTCATGTTATTACTAACTGGTATATATATATGTTTATATTTCTTTTTCTTTTTTTTTCCCAATTGTTTATAACCTATTCCTGTTATGTTGAGTATAATTATTCCAGTGTCCAAATATAACAACTTTTAATTCCTCTAACGATGTTTATCAAAACAAAATTGAAGTTTACTAGAAATCAAAAATTTTAAAATGCTAGAGGTCTCAAATTAGTTAACAATATCAAATTTCAGAATTTTAAGCTAATTAATACTTAGAGGAATTATTTTATCTCATAATTCAAATTTTGTTCTGACAATTAGGAAAAATTTGACATCTAATTTCATAATTTCAGATTTATAAATCATCCGTATATATTCAAAATTAACCTAAAAATTAACATGGAGCATTTCCAAAGAAAGAGGAAGAGATAAAGAGGACTTGCCTTGGGTGGTGAATGCCCTAATCTCCTTTGTAATGCCTAATTCATCCAATAACAAGGAATTTGTTAGAAACCTCCTAACCTAGAGTTTGAAGGAAGGGATTTACACATAGAGATGAAGAAGGAGGAAGGAATTTAGATTTTACCTAGGTTTCTCCTTAGGAATTGGAAGTGGAAGAGGATGAAGATGAAGTTGAGGAGGAGGTGGAAGTGGAGAGGAGGTGGCCGGAGGGGCTGGCCGACGGCGGTGCTGGCGGGCGGCAGCAGCGGCGAGCGGCAGCAGCGGCAGCAGCAGCAGGGGCAAGGGGGGCGGTCGGGTGTGGGTGTGGGATTCTCCTTTCTTCCTTTCCCCTTTTTTTTTTTTTGAGAATGAATGAATAGATGAACGTGTGTGTGTGTGAGTATATATAGAGGAAAAATATAGGTGAGGTGTCCCTTTCTTTTAATGGTTGCTTCCAACCTTACAATTCCTAGGGACACATGGTCCCCCTAGACCTAAGGGTTAGGGTTACATGTGGCATATAGTCAGGGTTTAAAGATTAGGGATGAGGGTTTTAAGGAAGAGGAATTTTAACTAACCTTAATTGCATTCTTAACTACTGAAATAATAATAAATATTTTGAGCATGACAAGTCTACCCTCCTTAGAAAAATTCTGTCCTCGGAATTTGAAATAACTAGGATAACTGTATGATTACTGACCTGGTTTAGGGAATAGATACGGATATTGCTTCCGCATGTCTTCTTCTTTCTCCCAAGTTGAATCTCCAGGAGAATTCTTGCTCCACGCAACTCGTACTAGCGGAATGATCCGATTGCGGAGTATCTTGTCTCTTTGGTCCAAAATTCCAACGGGTCTCTGTTCTATCCGTAGTGTAGGCCCGATGGTGATCTCTGAATGGTCAAGTTTATGGCCTCGATCTGGTACATATTTTCGTAGCTGAGAAACATGGAACACGTTGTGAACTCCTTCTAGTGTTGGTGGTAAGGCGAGTCGATATGACACCTTTCCAACTTTCTCCAGTATATCGAACGGTCCAATATACCTTGGACTCAGCTTTCCTCTGGTCCCAAATCTGATAGTTCCCTTGGTTGGTGAAATCTTCAGGAACACGTGGTCTCCAGGTTGAAATTCCAGTATTCTTCGATGCTTATCAGCCCACATCTTCTGTCTATCCTGGGCGGCTTGCAGGTGACTTCTTATAGCCTTGACTATATCCACTGTTTGTGTTACCAATTCTGGTCCCAATAATTGTCTTTCTCCAACGTCGGTCCAGCTTATTGGCGATCTGCACTTTCTACCATACAGGGCTTCAAATGGAGCCATTTTGATGCTATCATGGTAACTGTTGTTATATGAAAATTCCACCAGATGCAGATGATCGTCCCAAACTCCCCCAAAATCTAAAGTACAGGCTCTCAGCATGTCTTCTAAGGTCTGAATTGTTCTTTCTGACTGACCGTCTGTTTGGGGATGGTAAGCGGAGCTATATTTCAACTGGGTGCCAAGATTTTCCTGCAAACTTCTCCAGAAATGTGAAGTAAACCTGGTATCCCTATCTGACACTATACTCACTGGTACCCCATGCTGACTCACAATCTGCTTTAAATACATATCTGCTAGTACTTCTGTTGATTGTCCTACTCGAAAAGGAAGAAATCGAGCGGACTTAGTGAGTCTATCTACAATGACCCAAATAGCATTATTTCCTCTTTGGGTCCTAGGCAGTCCTATCACAAAATCCATGGTAAGATGCTCCCATTTCCACTCGGAGATAGGTAATGGTTGGAGAAGTCCTGCTGTCCTCTGATGTTCTGCTTTCACTTGTTGGCACACAAGACATTTAGATACAAACCTGGCGATTTCTCTCTTCATTCCGTGCCACCAAAATGTCTGTTTCAAGTCTTTATACATCTTAGTGCTGCCTGGATGAATGGAATATTGCGAACTATGAGCTTCAGTCATGACCTCTGTTCTCAAATCTCCACTGGGCACACATAACCGATCCCCGAGTCTCAAGGATCCGTCCGGATGCCTCCTTATACCAGTCTGGAGTCCTGCCTCCGTTTGTTTCCAAAGTTTCTGCAATTTTGAATCATTTTGCTGTCCTTCTTTAATTCTATCTATTAAGGAGGATTGTATTTGTAAATTTTGCCATATCCCATCAGTTACCGGGCATACTACTTCAATTCCCATTTTTCTTAGATCCTCGAGGATTTCCTTAGGTATATTCATAAGGAAAGCTTCGGGTCTTCTACTCAGAGCATCAGCCACCTTATTGGCTTTTCCTGGATGATATTCTAATTCCATATCAAAGTCTTTCAGCAATTCTAGCCATCGTCTTTGTCTCATATTGATTTCTTTTTGTGTGAAGACATATTTTAAGCTTTTGTGGTCTGTATATATTTTAATTCTCTCCCTATATAAATAATGTCTCCATAGCTTAAGGGCAAATACCACAGCAGCAAGTTCAAGGTCATGTGTTGGATAATTTCTTTCATGTGTCTTCAGCTGTCGAGATGCATATGCTATGACTCTTCCATGTTGCATTAGCACACACCCCAGGCCTTTGCCTGATGCATCACTATATATCTCATATCCACCTGAACCAGATGGTAATGCTAGTATTGGGGCTGTAATTAACCTTCCCTTTAACTCATCAAATGCTGCTTGACATTTTTCCGTCCAGATAAATTTTTCTTCCTTCCGGGTAAGACGGGTTAAAGGTTCTGCAATCCTTGAAAAATTCTCCACGAATCTTCGATAGTAACTAGCTAGTCCTAAAAAGCTTCTGACTTCTGCTACGGACTTTGGTGTTGGCCAAGACTTAACTGCTTCTATTTTCTTCGGATCTACCGAAATCCCTTCTCCGCTGACAATATGTCCTAGAAATGGTATTTGGTCCAGCCAAAATTCACATTTGCTAAGCTTGGCATATAACTGTTCCTCCCGCAAGGTTTGCAGTACAATTCTCAAATGTTTCTCATGTTCTTCTTCACTTTTGGAGTATATAAGAATATCATCAATGAATACAATTACAAATTTATCCAGATATTGATAAAATATTCGATTCATCAAGTCCATAAATATAGCTGGTGCATTTGTTAACCCGAATGGCATAACTAAGAATTCGTAATGCCCATACCGAGTCCTAAATACAGTTTTTGGAATGTCTTATTTTTTCACCTTTACCTGATGGTATCCAGATCTTAAATCAATTTTTGAAAATACCCTTGCCTCTCCTAACTGATCAAACAGTTGATCAATCCTAGGTAAGGGATATTTATTCTTGATGGTAACCTCATTCAAGGCCCTATAGTCAATCACCAGGCGTAAGGTACCATCTTTCTTTTTTACAAATAATACTGGTGCACCCCATGGCGAAGCACTAGGCTGAATAAATCCCTTTGATAACAATTCCTTTATTTGTTTATTTAACTCAGCTAGCTCCTCTTTGTTCATTGGATATATTTTCTTGGCTATGGGTGCAGCCCCTGGTATTAGATCTATGGAAAATTCTACGGCTCTATCTGGAGGTAACCCTGGCAATTCTTCTGGAAACACATCCTTGAATTCTTCTACTACCCTTGGAAATATCTGCTCTGTTGATTCATGTAACATTACGGGTAACTCAAATTTTACTAATTCATCTGCATTGAATTCATTCTGGTCCCTTACAAATTCATATGACTCTCCGTCAGGGAGTTGGAATAAAATTTTCCCCTGTCCACAGTCTATATTAGCTAAAGTTGCAGTCAGCCAATCCATACCCAATATTACATCATAATTGCTTGTCGGAAAGACAAGTAACCGGGTACGAAAAGCTCCTCCACCCAGTTTTATGGGGCATTTACTACATACCCGACTAACTTCTACCACCCCATTTCCCGTGAGGACTCTTAATGGTTTAGTCAGAGGTTGAGAATCTATCTCACGTTGTGATATAAAGGAAGATGCTATAAATGAATGGGTGGCCCCGGAATCAAATAATACTGAAGCTGGATATGAGGAAACTAGAATAGTACCTGAAACCACTTCTCCTGGAATACTTGCATCTTCAGCTCCCATTACGAACGCTTGGCCTTGCCTATTTCTTTTATTATTGTTATTCTGAGCTTGAATCGCCCGTTGTGCTTGTTGGAACTGATATGCCTGAGGGGCATAGGGCGGCCTTTGCTGATTTCCATTGGTTCTGACAGCTTGTGGTGGTGCCTGAATCATCGGTCGTGGTTTGGTCTCCTGAAATAACGGTCGGTATCCTGGGTTGAAGCCTTGTGGGATTGCTCCAATCACAGGCAGCTGAGGGCACTGACCGGTCGGATGGTTTCCTGCTCCACACTTTAGACAAAGTCCCAATCTTCTCCTACATACATTTCTTTTATGTCCTGGCTTCCGGCAGTAGTCGCAGACAATGAATTTGTCTGGGTTGCCATTCTGAGGACGCTTAGGTGGTCCCTGCCAATGGTTCTTGTTAGACGATGATCCTTCCTCAAAAGTTCTTTTGGGATGTGAGGACCGAAAAGGTTGCTCTTCTTTTAGTATTCTCTCCTAGTCGCGAGCAGCCTCTGTTACTTCAGAAAAGGTCTGGCACCGATAGGACGCGACCCTACTTTTCAATTGGGTCCCGAGCCCTTCCAAGAACCTAGAAATTTTTGTTTCTTCATCAGCTATCATGTGAGGGGCGAATCGACTGAGTCTGGAAAATTCCACAGCATACTCATCAACGGTGCATTTTCCTTGTTTAAGGTAGTTAAATTGTCGCTCTAATTCTATCCGCGCTGATTTAGGATAGAATCTCTCTTCAAATTTCTTCTTGAATTCTGCCCATGTCATATCTTCATCAGAGTCTTCCGGATATTCAGCACTCCACCAATATCCAGCGATGTCTTCTAACTGGATGCGAATTGCTGGCACCATGTCCTCAGGTCGAAGCTTTGCAGCCTTCATTAGACCCTCGATGGTTTTCAGCCATTGTCCTGCTTCTATTGCGTTCTCGGTCCCCTGAAACTTAGGCGGCTTTAGATCCCTGAAGTCTTTTAAGGTTCTGTCCCTTGTATTATTGGAGTTCTGCATTTGCTCCAATATTGTAGTATTGGTAGCCTGAGCAGCATGGGCTTGTTGATTATTAGACTCCAATAATTGCTGGAATAGCTTAAACATGTCGGCTACAGTTGGTTCCTGCGGGGATGTACTATTTTGCCGATCGCGGTTGTCCATATCCTGAAATTGAAAATGCAATTCTCAGGGAATCATCCGAAATGTTTTATCTATAACACAAGTGTATTTACAACCACATTTATATTTCATTTTTTGAATGAGAGTGGTACAAAATGATACTTCCACTCTCATTTCACATCTACTTTATCCCCCCCCCTTTTTTTTTGTACTACATCTACTCATGTCACCCATTCCTCCCAAAATGTGACATGGTGATCTATTTTACTCTATACTTGTACATATCCAACATATAGTACAACTGACAAAAGACTTTCTTCTTCACTTGTACAGGGTTCAGCTTCCTATTCTACTGCCTCAATGAGAACTCTGTCTTCAGCAAGGATTTCTACTTCTGGATGTAATATTTCAAAGTCTTCTAGGGTTCCCTCATAACCATGCAGTGCAATATAGAAGCGATTTGGATCCCGAACATAGAGGCAATATGTGATATTCTCAAAATCAACTTCAGCGCCATCCTCGATGTCTCGGATGATGGGACGCCTGACTCCATAGAATATATGGTAGACATGCACGTCGTACCAATCGGGTGCGCTCCACATGGCTCTAGCATACCTTTGGTATAGATACAAGGTATAATTGCTCCCATCCCATTCTAAGCTGGACATGAATAGATCCATACCTATACTCATTATACCCTTAAGTAAGAATTACCTATAGGAAATATAAGAATTTAGAAAAGGCATATTTTTATACATCTTTATAGTACAATAAGCCTCAGGACTTACATATTTGGTAGGTTACATTCTAACTATATTCAAGGAATACATGTCAGACATTTACATATCATTTATAAGTTCATACTCCTTCATGCCTACTTGCACTCTTTATATACTTACATCCATACATTAATTATACTTAGTGACCTTAAATCCACATCTTCCTTATATTGTGAATCTTCACGTCGGGGTGAGTCTGCAGCCATTCTTCTAAGGTGCCGTTACGGTCAGTATCTGGGCCTCCGGAGGGTTCCGCCTTGATCAGGACGTAGTAGTGCACTGAGTTATAGTACTCCTTTCTTTCGTCGTCTATGTCTGTCACTACTGGATATTTCAATTCATAGTGGACCCCATAGGCTTCTATCATCCCTTTTGGCGCTACGTGCCACATTTTTCTTACAAATGCATAATACTCGTCTAGGCAGTGGCTGTCATTTCCTAACCTTGCAAAGGGTACGAACCGTGGCATGATCTACACCGGGAATTTCTTAGATTAGTATCTCTAAGACTAAGATTTTAGAGAGAAAATTGTGAAGGAAGAGGCTACTAACTACTACACTGTCTTCTTAATAACTTCTAAGGCATGGTGGTTATGTAAGTCTAGAACCTATGTCTATGTATACCTAGGTTCCATTCCTCGTATTTTCCATTTTGCCGACCTGTATGGGCCACCACTAAAAGACATGTCACGTCCCGCTTCCCGGGTGACGTCAGAAACACATCTCCAGGCTACGCGCCGAAATCGCGATTGTCGCCCGTAATATCAGCAAAATGGAAAATACCAGAAATTTCATAACATTAAGCATATTGTACAGGGAACTTTTCAACAATTCTTATACAGATTTATTACAAAAGCAAATTGCATAATGCCTGAGAAGTACTAGTCCTAGCTACAAGCAATGGTTTACTCCTCGAGGTATTGCGGCGATACTTCAGCAGAGACGTCTTCTTCTTCACCTAGTGAACAAAACTAGGTCGTTTAGAAACGACAAGCAAGTCCTTGGTCAAGGGCGATGAAATATAAATAAATAAAGTTGAAATATGCGGTTTTCTTTAAAAAGACTTGTGCTACTGCATATATGTATGTATATAAATATATATATATATATATATATATATATATATATATATATATATATATATATATATATATATATATATACCCTTAATTTTACTAAAATGACACATGTAACCATCATCCTACTCCAGGGATTGTGAGATTTCCGAGCTTCCCTTGAGCTTTCTGTAAGATTTGCTTCCCTTGAGCAAACTGCCTACCTAAAGTAGGTATGAGCTACTTTTGGAGTAAGATGAAATCTAATACAATGCAATTGAGAACAATAATCTGAATAATCCTCTAGATGCTTCCCGTGAACAATTCCGTTAACCTGGGATCAGGCTGTGAATTCCGAGCCTCCCTTGGGCTAAACCATCTATTTGATGTTACTGTCGAAATAGATGCATTGATTTCCGAGCCTCCCTTGGGCTAGTACTCTCTATTTGAAAATAGAAGTACGGATTTCCGAAATACTGATCAGCTTTTATTGTTATTATGTTACGGGATATCTAGGAATATTCAGTTGTTCTCCCCGCCCAATGCTTCCTATATGTGAAACTTTCTAAAATTTTCCGAAAGTCAGAAATTTAACTATCTCTAGAATTTCTCAAAAATTTTGGCAGAGTCTCCTTTGTATTTAGGAGCCCCGAAAATTTACAAAACACAATATAATATGGAAATCGGGTTCGCCGACCCCTTCGGTGGAGCAAGTCTCAACACCGGACCACGCAGTAAATATAATGGGCTCGCCGGCCCCTTCGGTGGAGCAAATCTCAACACCGGACCATGCAGTTTATATAAAAGTAACGAAGGATAAATAATTAGACACCTTTTACCTTTGGCAAGCGAGGGAACAAGCATGTTTTACCTTTTCTTTAGCAATCAGTCGGAAGGCAATTTTTGCAATTAGCAAGCAATACAATGATAGCCAAAATTTTCCTTTGCAAGTTATACTAGGCAACATGTAGAGACTTAAAATGAAACATGTATATATATATATATATATATATATATTTATATACTAGGTAGATAGTATGTAGATAATATACATATATTTGCATATACTCATATATCATGTATATAGATAATAGGTATGTATATATATATTATGTAGATAGTACATATATATACAATATGTATAGATGTATTGTAGATAGTTTATATACAATATGTATGTATATATATATTATGTAGATAGTACATATATATACAATATGTAATATGTATGTATATATATATATAGATAGCGTACACATAAAGGAATTAAGAACGAAAAAAAATAACAAGTCCTCATACTTTACCTTCCCGTGAACGGTTCTGTTGTTCAGTTCACAACTTTTAATTCCTCTAACGATGTTTATCAAAACAAAATTGAAGTTTACTAGAAATCAAAAATTTCAAAATGCTAGAGGTCTCAAATTAGTTAACAATATCAAATTTCAGATTTTTAAGCTAATTAATACTTAGAGGAATTATTTTATCTCATAATTCAAATTTTGTTTTGACAATTAGGAAAAATTTGACATCTAATTTCATAATTTCAGATTTATAAATCATCCGTATATATTCAAAATTAACCTAAAAATTAACATGGAGCATTTCCAAAGAAAGAGGAAGAGATAAAGAGGACTTGCCTTGGGTGGTGAATGCCCTAATCTCCTTTGTAATGCCTAATTCATCCAATAACAAGGAATTTGTTAGAAACCTCCTAACCTAGAGTTTGAAGAAAGGGATTTACACATAGAGATGAAGAAGGAGGAAGGAATTTAGATTTTTACCTAGGTTTCTCCTTAGGAATTGGAAGTGGAAGAGGATGAAGATGAAGTTGAGGAAGAGGTGGAAGTGGAGAGGAGGTGGCCGGAGGGGCTGGCCGGCGGCGGTGCTGGCGGGCGGCAGCAGCGGCAGCAGCGGCAGCAGCAGCAGGGGCAAGGGGGCGGTCGGGTGTGGGTGTGGGCTTCTCCTTTCTTCCTTTCCCCTTTTTTTTTGAGAATGAATGAATGGATGAACGTGTGTGTGTGTGAGTATATATAGAGGAAAATATAGGTGAGGTGTCCCTTTCTTTTAATGGTTGCTTCCAACCTTACAATTCCTAGGGACACATGGTCCCCCTAGACCTAAGGGTTAGGGTTACATGTGGCATATAGTCAGGGTTTAAAGATTAGGGATGAGGGTTTTAAGGAAGAGGAATTTTAACTAACCTTAATTGCATTCTTAACTACTGAAATAATAATAAAATATTTTGAGCATGACAAAGGACCTACATCTGTAACGTCTGAAGATCGTCAGAGGGCATCATGTGCAAGGGGCTACGTCCATAACGCTCTGAAAAACGTCAGAGGGCACCTAGAGCCTGCATCTCTGGAGGAGCGCACAAGTAATCCGGGAAGTACAAAGAAGCCTATACGTCAGGTATTGTTCTCCCCACCCAATGTACCTGTCAAGTCGCATCCGCGATCATGTGACTCTACTAACTACTAAGTCTCCTAACATGCCTCTATTAGCAGTTTGACCTAACGCATACGCATGGGTGATCAGCCAACATGCAAGGACCTCTACATGCTACTCATCTCACACATACTCGTGGTATAACTATGTCAAGGTTTATGTAACACACTACAGACGGTAGTCCCTTAACTATAGGTCCATATGCAATCAAAGGATAATAAATAAAGTAATGCTAATATCACTGAGCAGGCAATAAATCAGGAACTGTAATAATGGTACAGCTACAAGAACTGGAAATAAGTAAACAGTGATATGCAATAACAAAAATTTAGACTAAATATAAGCAGTAAATATGGCAAGATATCTTGCTCGAGGTTGTGTGCAAAAGAGCGACGTCCAATAGCTCGAACCGTCAGAATAGTGAAGCGATGAAAGCCAAATCCCGCATACGTCCTCGGATGCTGAAATAAACACCACGAACGTGTTCAAAATATAAGATATGTCTAAGAAATGCCTGCCAAAAGTTCAATTCTGGAAAAGGGGCAAAACCGTAATTTTGGGTCAAAACGATGTCCGTCGTTGGACCCGTTTTGCACCGAAACGCGTGCCAGAACCTACGGTCTCTAAAGTCGCCAAACTATATGTCTACGATTCCAGTTTGAGGAGACAAACCCAATCATATATCCAAAGTTGGATTCCGGTGGGCTGTGCACAATTTTACCAGTTGAAGCGGGTCGCGGGCCCGCGAAATAGGCGTTCCGATCAACCTTCTCAGAATCGGACCAAACTTGGCATACAGGACCAGAAAAATGATACGGTTCTGCTGGCGCATGTTTCGTTCGATTTGACAAACGTGCACAAAGTAATTTGGAAATTTGCAAATAGGCCGATACGATGAATTTCGACGGATACGCATCAAATTCGTCGCGCACACGCGACCAATCTGAATTCCGTCAAAGCCCACACGTCCACGAAGTCGATACGCACCTTTCGATGCTTTCGGTTCGCGACTACGTCGTCCGATTTGGCGGAATGCACGTCGTATCGAGGAAGTTTTCAAATTTTCAGTTTTCGAAAAACATGTTTTTTCTAAACTTTACAAACAAAAATATTTTTGCTCAGTGGATCAAAAATAATTTCACAACAAGGGTTTCACAGTCCTACATGTGGTCTAAATTCGTGTTCAAATAGTTTTCTGGGATTTCTACTGGGTTGATGTGTAACAGTCCTCAAATACAGGTAGCAATTTGATGTCCTATTTCGGGACTATTTTTCGTTGATTTCGAGCCGATTTATCTCGAAATCTCCTTCTAAATTATTCAATCTAATTAATTGGACTCGGAGATGGATAGGTTAGGGATGTACCTGAGAAATTAGATCATAAAATGATCTAACGAGGACGGAGTAATTCCTCCGCAAAGTTGGATTCGCGACCAGCTGTTGCTGCGCTGCCACTGCCTCCAAGCGTGGGGGTTCGCTGCTGTCTTCTCGGCCACGCCGGCGGCCAGCCGTCGTACGGTGGCGCGAGCGGCGCCGGGGAGTCGTCGGGGATGAGGGACGTCGGCATTAGTCGAGTTTAGGGTTTTTGTGTGTGGAGTATTTATAAATAGGGGGGTCGGCTTGCTGTTGCGGGAGGGCTCGGATGAACAGTGCCCCCCCACCCAGCGGGTACTGTTCACCTGGGATTCTTTTTTTTTCTTTTAATATGTATAATCTTTATATATATATATATATATATATATATATATATATATATATATATATATATATATATATATATATATATATTCATATATATACACTAAAAAAATATATATATATATATATATATATTCATATAGATTTACACTAAAAGAAATCTAATAAATAAGTTTCTAAAATCATAAAAATATTTCTAAACCTTTTAAACTTGTAAAAATTTACATAATATATTTCAAAATGATAAAAATATTTTTTCAGAATGTTTAGAAAATAAACTTGTAAACATTTACATAATATATACATATAATGTAGCTTTTGGTACCAAATTATTGACAAAACCAACTTTAAAAAAATCCAATTTAAAAATACTGTAAAATGTCATAAGCAAAAATTAATTAAAATATGTCTAAAATTTAGGGAGTTTACATAGTATCTAAGGCACAACAATATAACATGTCATCTCCGTACGGAGGAATATAATCACAACTCAATCACATAATTCTAAGGAAGATAAGCACGATGATAACGATAAAGATAAAGATGAAATAAATAGTCTGAAATAGTGCTGAGTCATAATCACAAGTTCAGAATTTAAAGACATAACACAAGATCCCAAATAAATAGTACGAGTCTCAAAGTATCAAGCTGGAATATAATCCAGACAAAATCTAGCTAAACTAAATCATTACAGACGGTGCGTCCTCTACGAGCACCAGATCCACAGGCAGGTCCTGGTCGTAGACTCCATCTATGCCAAACCCGTACTATGTCGGGCAGTCTGCATCTAAATTCTCTAAAAAATAATGGGGGTTATCCTGTCAGGATATGAACAAGTACAAACGCCAATAGCAGTTCCATGTGAATTGATAAATACTATAAGAGACAATTATAATAAAATACAAGATAAAATGTCAAACTGGAAGTAAAAATAGTAAAGTAGACTGGATATCATGTCAGGGTGAGATTTAAGGTAAAACTGAAATATAAACAGTGAAAAGTAATTTGAGGTATGATGTAAATATAAAAGAAAGTGCCATGAGATATTAGAGCGTTATGTGATCGACTTGGGTCAGGATCAGGCTGTTCCATTGACCGGCCATCACAGGAAATGCATATATAGGGTCAAGCCGGCCAACCTGGAAAGCGAGCACAAGAAATATAGGATCTGGCTACACCCTACGTGCAGTGAGGGTAGAGACAGCACAAGAATAAGTGACAGGATGGGTATTGATCACATAACCTCTAATAACTCCCCAAATCCCCCGAATAGTATAATAGATCCAACCATGACATTTCATGACATGGGATTTAAAATCAGGGGGCCAGCCCACTCTCAAATTGGTGTCTATACAAGTACAGAAAACAAGATCGAACAATGTACTCATATACCAGGTAAACCAGGAATAACATCATATGACGAGATCCAATGTATACTAGTCCGGGTAACCTCGTGTCGAGAATCAAGTAAAATACTACAACTGAGTCGGATATAGTAGATATTAAGACAATAAAAACTATCAGAGAATGTACTCGCTTGCTGTCCTGAGCTGAGAAAATCGATAATACCAATCACTCAAATGAGCCACGAACGGTCAACTCGCACAACAGTCTCCTAATGCTGAAATAGACATTACCAAAGTTCTCAGAATAGTCAAATTAACTATAATAGCCTACCCATAAGTCAAATTCTTGACACAAGGGTACACTACTAAAATACAAGGTTTTAGCGATGGCACTATCCGTCGGAAATCCGTCGATAATTTCCATTACCGACGGATTTCCGACGGATACGGGCTAAAAAAATCCGTCGGGAATAACCTCGTCGCTAAAACTAGCTCGTCGCTAGTCCGCCGCTCTGCGACTAATTAGCGACGGATTTTCGTTGGCAAAATAAAAACTTTTAGCGACGGCTAACCGACAGCTTCCCGTCAACTACGATAGTTTAAATTTTTAATATATTCATAAAATTAGCGACGAAAAATTTGTTGCTAAATCGTCGCTAACCGTGTATCCGAGGGTTTCTTATACGCAATATTCGTCGCTCAAAGCGTTGCCATCCTCGACGGATTAGCGGTGGAAGAGCGACGGATAATACGTCGCCATCCTTCTGGAAACCTTCCATATATTCCAGAATATGAGCGACGGAACGTCCGTCGCCCTTCCGTCGCGTAATTTTTCCAGAAATAGGCCGACGGATAATCCGTCAGGAAACCGTCGCTAGCTGCAAAGGTCAGTCGGTAACCCGTCGGTAATCCGTCGATACCTGCAACAGTCCGTCGGCAATCCGTCGGTAATCCGTCGCTAACTGAAATAATTTTGAAAAAAATTGCAGGAAAGAGACTATTCCCTTAATATAACATATTCAGCATCCACCATACACAAATATAACATATCCGACATCCAATATATCCAACAAATATCCATATTGCCAACACAATATCTTCAAACAACCAATATATCACAACATACACAAAAAATATCCAACACAATGACCAACAAAATATCTAACACAATATCCAACACACTATCCCAACATACATAGCAGAATATCTAAACATAAACAACCCAATACAAATACGAAGGCTCAATCTGGTTGCGTTGAGGCATGTACCATTCTATCAGCCACTTTGTAAAATATCCAAACATAAACAATCCAACACAATACCTCAGAAAAGACCGCAAGTCAGACGATGAATCCTCACAGCCAGGGATCATAGTTGCGTTGAGGCATGTACCATTCTATCAGCCACTTTGCATACGAAGGCTCAATCTGGTTGAGGTCTTCTGTAGGGACAGGAGGGTCGGTCCCGATGCTACTACTCTCTGACGGTGGCTCCTCCTTAACTTCAACCTTGGGAGCAATCTCTTCCCTGATGGTCATCGGTTCTTTCTTGACCTCGACCTTTGGTAACACCTTCTCCTTAACAGTCACCGGCTCTTGTTTGACGACGGGGACTTCCTCCGTGTCGACCTCCAAGGGTTCCTTGCCTCGGCCCCTTCCTCGGCTAGCAGCACCACCTCGGGGAGTCTTGGGAGCCATCTCTCTGATAACAGAAATTTTCATATAGGGTAAAGAAATTTACTCAAATTATAAAAAAATAAAAATTTTATCGAAATTTTCAGCCACATATGATATCCACCTCGGGGAGTCTTGGAAGCCTTTTCCTCTCCTCCACCATGGCTCTGGACCCATCTGCTCCTCCCTACTTCCCTTCTTCTTATTTGAATCTCTCAGCCACATATGATATCCAGCTCAAGTATAGAGTTGGAGGAGAAGAAGTGGGCAGGAAGAGGAGGGGGAACCAGTACAGCCGACGGCATGACCTGGAAGAAGTACAGAGGTTTTGCTGGAGGTGCTGGCGATTTTCCCAGGATGGTGTTGAGGAGCACATAACCTTCCTGTTGTGAGAACTGTGAAGAGTGAAAAAGGAGAGGGGGGTCTTTGATTTTTGCGTTCATCATCATTAGAGGGAGCAGCACTGGAAAAGTTATGACGTTGGTAGCATGAGAGAGTAAAAATCTGTATCACAAGACTAACAGAATTACTATATAATCATGCACTCACCAATAACCGGATGTAACTGAAAATATTTCATAATTCATTCTAGCATACATTAGTGTGAATCATCTATGTTATGTACATATGGTGTAGTATATGTTTTTATCGAATCTAGTATCAGAAGGATATAACAGAATCAAGATGAACTCACATAATGTAATACTAAAACATCATCTACTACAATATAAGATATAGTGATTAATGCAAATGGAGCTGGAGCCAAAATACAGAATCCAAAATATAAAATACAGAATCCAATCCCTGGGTTCGCCGAAAATACAAAAACAAAGATTGACACACAGTTCTAATTCATATGTATTTTAAATGTGAAAACGGATGGCTCAGAACACAACCCAAAATTCATTCTAGCATACATTAGTGTGAATCATCTATGTTCTGTACATATGGTGTAGTATACGTTTATATCGAATCTAGTATCTAGTATCTGAAGAATGTAACAGAATCAAGATGAACTCACATAATGTAATATAAAACATCATCTACTACTATATAAGATATAGTGATAGGTTGTCGTATCATCATTGCTGAGGGATGAGGGTTGGAGGACAGTCAACTTTATCTACGGCTACATAGTTTCTGCCTCGCCAGTCGAATGGCTGCAGAGACTATGTCCTGATCACCATGTCGTACCGTAGATTAATACAAATGGAGCTGGAGCCAAAATACAGAATCCAAAATACAAAATACAGAATCCAATCCCTGGGTTCGCCGAAAATACAAAAATAAAGATTGACACACAATTCTAATTCATATGTGTTTTAAGTGTGAGAACGGATGGCTCAGAACACAACCCAACCAGAGAAGATACTCTGAGAGATCCATCTGAGTAGGACGTATACTCTGAGAGATTACCTTTACAAGAATGATATCAGTAGTGGGATTGAGTGTTGGAGGAGATACTATCAGAGTATACGTCCTACTCAGAAGGGTCTCTTACCGTTACTATTTTTTCTGACATCATGGTGGATGTGCTCCGTCAACAGATTCTTGCTCCGAGCCAAAACTTTGCCCCGGAGCTCAAGTGGACATCCTTCGTGTAGAACTCGAACGAGAGGTTCCTGACAGCATGGTGGTCTCCTTTGTCAAAGGATTCTTGCTCGTCCCACAACCAATTACTACAGTGACTGCCTCTCTCTCTCATATATATATATTATTATATTTGTCACCCTAATTAAATTCCAGCAGCCTTTTGTGGGAGAACAAATCTAGGGTTTCCGACTTCCCAAAGCGATTCCCATCAACCCCGACGTGCTTTTTGTGCGCTGTTTTTTTTTGTTGGAAGCGTATTAAGGTATAGTTTCTGAATATGTAATTTATTTTCATAATTTCTGAACCTAAATTTTTGGAAAATTCGTAGAGTGCTAGTTGTCCGAAATTTGATACGTTTTGGTGTTTTCGAGATTCCGGGAGAACCAGAAATCAAAATCCTGATCCGTTTAAAGTTTCGGAAAGCTAACACAGAGGTCTACGATATATATTGTTTCCAGAAATTATTTCATTCATCTAGTATTTTAGTTATTCTGTTGAACTCAGAATTGATCGGTTGATTACCATTTTGGTCACGATTAGCCATAACGGCGATATCTTTTGACCAAAGCGTGATTTTGAGGCACGGTTGATTCCAGCACACTCATGGAGCTGAAATCTACCAAGGTGCACTTTCAAAATCTAGAGTTGACAGCGTTTGACTAGATAGTCAACGGTACGCCTCGATTTACGTGCTATAGTTTTCAAAAATTGGAAACTTGACTTTTGATGGCCAAACTTGCATGTTTAGATTATATTTAGATTATTATTAGGTTAAATGATGTTTTTAATTAATTTATTCCAGAATTAATTATTATTAGATTAGTAACCCAACTAGCCACTATTCCATGAATTTAGAACTAGAACATTAGAATTGATTTGTGGTTTTCGTGCACGGTTCGTAGTACAATATGTGTTATAGGTTGACAGCTTCTAGATTGGCAATTCCTTCGTCCTCGACTTGTGACTACAGTTTGTGCAAGGATTCAGGCGAGTAAATCTCTGATAGTTTTCATATTTGATTATCTCTATATTTTTTGTATTTAATAATGTTTTACATTGATATCACATTGATTCTTGATACGCTTGTCACACGAGATAGTAGTTATGGATTCTTGCATGTTGTTCGTGACCAATATATTTTCGTGTTCATGACATGTTTGAATCTATGGATACTAGCCGGGCGGGGAAGTACATTAGTAGACATGTAAACATACCCGAAAATATCCCCAAAATGTCTATTCTTGCCTGATAGCAGTCGCACAATTCACGTATGGGGTGCCGGATTTACCCCCTAGCCGTTTACATGTCAAAAATGTATTTCAAATCACTTGTTAGATATAGTCTTGCTGCATTACAGTTTCTTGTCATTGCTTGTCTTGTGTACCATGTCTCCCTGCTTTTACTTGCATGATTCCTACCATGATTCCTTGTTTACCCCTTATCATGTATCTCAGTATTATTACAGATTTATGGATTTTGTCATTTATTGATTCTGTTGTGAGATTGTACTCGTTCCATTCCTGACTGGAAATTAACATTTTTCAGGTTAGCTGTGGCTTCACTTAGCTTGGGAGATACGGGTGTACTTGCGGACAGAAATCTAGAAATAGATAGCAGTTGTATTATTTTTATTAATTGTGAGAACTTTGTATTTTCTCTAAATATAAATGTTGTAAGTGTTGTAATCAAATTTAGAAATATGAATAAGAAATAAAGTTTATTTTGAGCATTTATTTCTTGCGGGCTTGACAGCGTTCTACCGCCGACTCTGCGGCGTAGGCTGGCTTGGACACGTCTCGTATCCGAGAAAGCGGGTGCGGATCGTGACAAGTTTTTGTGGCGGCCCATGCAGGTCTAATTTCGCAAAAAATTATGAACTTGTGGTAGTACTTAAGTTAGCCGTACTACTGCAAGCCTGCGACTAGGATGCTCATTCACAATTAGGTTTGATTTAATTTTTTAGAATGACTAGGACTAGGAGTCCCTTATTCAATTTGACCCTTGGGTAGTTAAGGTTGCTAATTAGGTCATGTGATTTAGCCAATAATTTATTGAAGTCTAGGCATGGATAAATCAAAGAATCTTTCTAAGAGATTATGTTATTTTGTTTTGACATGTTGGTAGGATCCAAGGTGGGTAGAATATACGTTTGGTAAGTTAGGCTTTCATAGAATTCAATTCCTAATTTAGATTATTTGTGCCATTTTATCTTCTGCCTTCTCTAAATCTCGTTTTATTTTTAAAACTATTTTGCGATCGTTTTATTTTTAATTCCTAATCTTGGTTCAATTATCTAAATATTAATTCAAGTCATCTTCGTTCATTTTGTGATCGTTTTATTTTCAAAACTGATACTTTTACTCAAGGACAGATACTTATATTTTCTTATCATGATCGACTTATTTGAATTTATTGAAGTTCCTTTGAAATTCTTATGGATATAGTTGAAATAATTTTCGGTGACATACAATGGTAAGACAGATGTGCACTGTCTCCATTTATTTGAATTATGGAGACTGCGAGTTCACTGCAGTCAGCAGCGCACTGGCGTGGCATGACCCCTAAGTTGAAATAATTTCAAGTAAGTGTAGGTTGTCAAATATTACTAAAACTATATCCTAGTTGTATTATTGATCTTTTGATTTATTATGTCAATATTGGGTAGAGTTGATAAAGCGTTCGATAACATATTATACTTGAGTCATGAAACCAAGGGTTCACGGCAGCCAGATGTACACTGGCGAGGCATGGATTCTCGGTTAAATGACTTCGGATATACTTATGATCTTCGAATATCATAGCGACTATATCCTTTATTGGCATACGACTATTAATTTTTTTTTCTTTCAAGTTTATTTGATGTCTTATTTCTTGTTACCACCTTCTCTACAACTAGTAGTTCTTTATTTCTCTCATATTTTTCTATTTTCGAATTGTCATCTTTTAAACCTATTTTGATTTCCTTCCACTATATTCTAAAATGTATTTAGATTTTGATTCTATACGCCTGATCAATTTCGATCATTCATCACATTATTTTTTTGATTATATTCTTTGTCGTGCTTATTCATATCGATTGGTCATGTCATATTTTGATGATATTCTTGGTTGTGCCTATTTGTATCTTTTGAAATTTTGAGGACGAAATTTTTCTAAGGTGGGTAGATTTGTAAGCCCACTACCCAAATTTTTAATTTTTTTAATTTTATTTGTTTATGATTAATTTTATGGTCATTAGGAGTCATGCCAAAGCTTGTAGGCGGGCTATGACCATATTAAGGTCATATGTCCTCTAGATAGCTTATATATGTATTATTTAGCTATTTTATATTTTTCTACAATTTTTGGATATTTTTAGGTATTTAATATTTAAGGTTTTATTATTTTTAAGGACTTTCAGGATTTACTGTAAGGTCATACAGGGGTATTTCTTGACCAAATATTTTTATTTGGGCTCTAAATGACTAAAAATATTTTCTAGAATATTTTAGAATTTTTCTGGATTTTTTAGAATTTTGGGAATTTTTATATAATTAAAACATATAAAATTATATTTTATAGGTTTTTGGAATTTACTGCGAGGTCACACGATGATATTTTATGTTAAAATATTTTATTTATATTCTAGATACTTAGAAATATTTTCTAGAATTTTCTAGAATTTTTCTGAATTTTTCTGCAATTTATTTTGATTTATTTGGACTTAAAATAATTTTTAAATAATTTTCTGAATTAAATAAATAATTACCAAGAAATCCACCCAGGGGGGGCCCACCTGTCGGCGCCAACTGCTACAGTGACCGCCTCTCTCTCATATATTGTCACGCCCCAGAACCAGAATACTGGAGAGCGGGGGCAGACACAGCCAGCTACGTATATTGAAATAGAATACATCTCAACTATACGGTCACGGCTGTCTAGATATGAGGGTGTACTACAAGCCAGCAGTCTCTTAAGGTCGAGCCTATTGTCTCAATCTCAAGCAATTAACAGAGTTACAAGATGTTAGAGCATCAAATATATATATATAAGGCGTCCCAAATATTACATATTGGATGATCATGAAGCTAGTCGTACAAAATGATAGGACTAGCAAGAGTTCAGTCATACATGATCAACCCTAGGATTTGTTAATCATGTTACAGCCCGTAGGCAGACAGTAAGTAAATGTGCATCGAGCTAACAGGTGCTCGTCGGCAAACGCCTCAAAAGAATAAATTTACATATGAGTGGGTGAAACAAAAAGGGAAGACCCACTCGTAGCCCGGGTTCCGTCTAGTGTTCACCATTGGGCTGGAAGCTTGGTAGATCCTCGGGAGCTGCTCCGAAATCTGGCCACACAAAACCAGCTGGGTCAAACCCCAGAAAGAGCAAGTGCCACAAAGGAGGCCACAAATAAGAACAAAAACCAGCATATCAGAACACAAAGAATAAAAGAAAGTACAAGTAGTAAAAGTACACAGAGCGATAAATGACTAGGGACGTGGAACCATTCCGGGAGCCAGGTTACAATCCTTAACCAAACAAGGACCGGGATTGTACCCCTTCGCCTGAATAGCTCACCGTCTCTACCCATTTATCGTTAGAGATAAGTAAAACATTCATGACCAAGAGTTCCAGGTACAGGGGCTAGACAAGACTTAGACAAGGCTGGACAACATCCATTCACAACGGCCAAGCAAGTACTACGGCTTACTACTTTAACTAACTAGGGTTATCACAAGCCTAATTACTAACAAGATGCAGGTGAGAAACTCCCAGTCCCAAGCCCTGCAGACCATCCAGTTATCCTTCCGCGGGTTGAGAGTTATAGGTGGGTACATTGCCCGGGAGACAAATGTACCCTTAGGTGACTTAGAGGGTGCAACACATGACAGTGTGCTGGAAATGTGCTCTACTCGTCGGCAAGCTACAAGTCCATTAATGCCTCCAGATAACGAGACTGCCTGTGACCGGGAATTCTCCATGTTCTAATTTGGTCTACTCATTACCTAGTCCAATTTTAGTGTGAGTCCCTGGCCGTGGTACCCAGGGAGTCACCCCTTAGACATGATGCAAGACAAGACAAATGATTTGCTCAGAGCAACAGGTAGTACACCCACGGTGTCAAGACAAGTCAAGTCGAGTCAAAGTGCGCCGCCACGGGCCACTATCAAGTGAAGCCAAGTCATACCAAGTCAAGTCAAGTTGAGTTATCAAGTCATGCCAAGTCGGGAGCGCGCCACCGCGGGCCACTATCAAGTGAAGCCGAGTTATCAAGTTACCGGTCCCAGTTATTAACAAGATATTCAACAGATAGGAGAAAACTAGCTGCAGGCCAAACCATACCAAATCATAGAAAATAGTGTCAAGACGTGTCAGACCAAGTCAAGTTGTGCATGTGAGCAATTAAAATCTCAAAAGCTCCAATCATATCAAAGAAAACCAAGTTATAAAGCAGGCACTAAGGCACTAGGGGTGTAGGTGAACTAGGGTGTGCCAGGGAACAAGCACACTAGAGTGCGCCTGGTGGCAGCACACTAGAGTGCGCCTGGTTGAGGCAGCACACCAGAGTGCGCCTGGGGTGGCAGCTCACTAGAGTGCGCCTGGATCCAAGTGCACTGGAGTGCACTGGAGTGCGCTTAAGCCGGAACCAACAAAGTGCGCCTAGCCAGGGTGCGCTAGAGTGCGCCTGGGTCCAAGGGTCAAAGTGCGCCTAGCCAGGGGAGCGGGCGCAATCGGAGGAGGTGCGCAGCGCTAAACAGCGCGCGGCCAGAAAAGTAGGCGCAGTGCGCTAAAGAGCGCCTGGCCAGAAAAGGAGGCGCAGTGCGCTAAAGAGCGCCTGGCCAGAAAAGGAGGCGCAGTGCGCTAAAGAGCGCCTGGCCAGAAAAGGAGGCGCAGTGCGCTAAAGAGCGCCTGGCCAGAAAAGGAGGCACAGTGCGCTAAAGAGCGCCTGGCCAGAAAAATAAGCGCAATCGGGCAAGGAAGCCAGAAAGTAGGCGCGCCTGGGGGATCGTCTTCCTCCTCAAGCCGAGGAGAAGAACCCATGGGTTCCAAAACTTTGGAACACCATAAGTCGGCCATCCAAGCTCCAAATCCGAACTTCCAAGGCTCTAACTTGGGTAAAATTCCACCCTCTACAACATGGAAACAATAAAACCAACCAAAATTCAAGTTTAATAGATCAAATCTAAAGAAATCCGAAAATGAACAAAGTCTAGATCTAGGGAAATCCAAGCTTCAAAACCCAAAATGCCAAGCTCTAACATTGGTCCTAGAGCTCTAGTCTAACTAAATATCAAAATAAAAATGGGTCCTCATTAAATGGCAAGATGCAACTTGCCTATGGTGGGGATGTTGATGGTGGTAGGAGGAAGAAGAAGAAGAAGAAATAAATGGAAGTTATGGGGAGAGAGAAAAAGTTGGTGGAATTTTAATGGGGGTTGTTGTGGTGTTCTTGAGGGTGCAAGTTAGCTAAAGGTGTTCTCATTCCTACCAACCAAACCAAGTCATATTAAACCAAACCGAAAATCCGAATAAGAAAAATACGAGAAATATCGAAATACCGCAGTTAGGCAAGATTTAAAAATATACGCAAAATCAAAATACGGGCAAAATACGAAATACGGGAAATGAGGGTGACATATATATATATTATTATATTCGCCACCCTAATTAAATTCTAGCAGCCTTTTGTGGGAGAACAAATCTAGGGTTTTCAACTTCCCGAAGCGATTTCCGCCAACCCCGACGTGCTTTTTGTGCGCCATTTTTTTTGTTGGAAGCGTATTGAGTTATAGTTTCTGAATATGTAATTTATTTTCATAATTTCTGAACCTAAATTTCTGGAAAATTCGTAGAGTGCTAGTTGTCCGAAATTTGATACGTTTCGGTGTTTTCGAGATTTCGGGAGAACCAGAAATCAAAATCATGATCCGTTTAATGTTTTGGAAAGATAACACAGAGGTCTACGATATATTTTTTTTTTAGAAATTATTTCGTTCATCTAGTATTTTAGTTATTCTGTTGAACTCAGAATTGATCGGCTGATCACCGTTTTGGTCACGATTAGCCATAACGGCGATATCTTTTGACCAAAGCGTGATTTTGCGGCACGGTTGATTCCAGCGCACTCGTGGAGCTGAAATCTAGCAAAGTGCACTTTCAAAATCTAGAGTTCACAGCGTTTGAATAGATAGTCAATGGCACGCCTCGATTTGCGTATCATAGTTTCCATAAATTGGAAACATGACTTTTGATGGCCAAACTTGCATGTTTAGATTATATTTAGATTATTATTAGGTTAAATGATGTTTTTAAGTAATTTATTCTAGAATTAATTATTATTAGATTAGTAACCCAACTAGCCACTATTCCATGAATTTAGAACTAGAACATTAGAATTGATTTGTGGTTTTCGTGCACGGTTCGTGGTGCAATATGTGTTATAGGTTGACAGCTTCTAGATTGGCAACTCTCTCGTCCTCGACTTGTTACTACGGTTTGTGCAAGGATTCAGGCGAGTACATCTCTGATAGTTTTCATAATTGATTATCTCTATATTTCTTGTATTTAATAATATTTTACATTGATATCACATTGATTCTTGACACGCTTGTCACACGAGATAGTAGTTATGGATTCTTGCATATTGTTCGTGACCAATATATTTTCGTGTTCGTGACCTGTTTGAATCTATGGGTACTAGCCGGGCGGGAAAGTACATTAGTAGACATGTAAACATACCTAGAAATATCACTAAAATGTCTATTCTTGCCTGATAGCAGTCGCACAATTCACGTACGGGGTGTCGGATTTACCCCTAGCCGTTTACATGTCGAAAGTGTATTTCAAGTCACTTGTTAGATATAGTCTTGCAGCATTACAGTTTCTTGTCATTGCTTGTCTTGTGTACCATGTCTCTCTGCTTTTACTCGCATGATTCCTACCATGATTCCCTGTTTACCCCTTATCATGTATCTCAGTATTATTACAGATTTATGAATTTTGTCATTTATTGATTCTGTTGTAAGATTGTACTCATTACATTCCTGACTGGAAACCAACATTTTTCAGGTGAGCTGTGGCTTCACTTAGCTTGGGAGATACGGGTGTACTTGCGGACAGAAACCTAGAAATAGATAGCAGTTGTATTATTTTCATTAATTGTGAGAACTTTGTATTTTATCTAAATATAAATGTTGTAAGTGTTGTAATCAAATTTAAAAATGTGAATGAACAATAAAGTTTATTTTGAGCATTTATTTCTTGCGGGCTTGACAGCGTTCTACCGTCGACTCTACGGCGTAGGCTGGCTTGGACACGTCTCGTATCCGAGAAAGTGGGTACGGGTCGTGACACCAGTGCCCTGCTGAATCGAATGAGAGGTGTCAGACCTCTCAGTAGTATCTCCTGGATCGAAACGATGTGATCGTGTCTCCACCATCCTGAAGATTGATCAAACAAGAAATCAATATTAAGCAGAAAGCTATATAATCAAAGGAGGACAGTTTATTTCAAAAGAAGGCAATTAGCAGCAAGAATTTAGATGGCAGGAATTTAGATAAGAGTTTTCCCTAAATGTGATTGAGTACCTTAGAACTTATATCCTATATCCTACTGCAGGTTGTAGTGATACTCTAGTTCGAGTACCACCATGAACTGAGACGTAACTCAGAACCTGACTTGCATGGGCCACCACTAAAAACGTGTCACGATCCACACCCAGTATAAGGGCACGAGACCGTGGGTACGTCCAGCCTACGCCGCAGTATCGGTGGTAGAATGTTGTCCTAGGTCACAAACATCTTACACTGTATAAATGTACCTGTACAGAATATACACTCCAATCGAAGGACAATACAGAAGGTACAACTCAACCACAAATCTAAGATGGATAATAGCACGATAAGATAGATATAAAATCTTCAAAAGAGAGATACAACCAGAAGGAAATAAGTCTATGTGTTAAACAACACTACAACAAACATCTGAATAATACATCTCAAAAGACAACACAAAAAGTAAGATAAAGCCCTAGTAGTCTAGCCCCTTGTTAGCAATTCAGCATACAAGAAAAATTTGGGATGGCAAAAGTACGAGTATAAATTGGCTCAGTACAAATAAAATACGTTCAAAAATTCGGTCAAATATTCAAAAAATAAAAAAAATTGAGGTTAGAAACTTCACATTTTTAAATATGTTGTCAAATTTGGTAATTAAACATATTCCCAGCACGTTTTTGTGCCAAAATTTTCAATAATTTATATAGAGGACATGTTTAAAATCTTACATACTTAAAATTTACGTACTGATTTGGATCTGTCAAAAGTATGCAAGTATTATACGTTTATGAAAGATACGAAAAAATTTGCATATAATACGAGTTTTATTCGGGTAACTGCTAGCCTAGGCAATAGGGTAGTCTCCTCAGCACAAGCTAGATCCTCCTGAGGGTCCTGGTCGCAAGTTTCATCTATACCAGCTCCATAGTAGGTGGGGAAGAAACCCTCCTCGTTCTCTGTAATATTTTCAACAGGTCCAGTCAGGACATGAGCAAATACATAACTCCCATACAGTTCATAACATGGCAGAAAATATAGAACAAATAATAGAATAAAATATATGAAATATTATAAAAAGATGTACAAGAATTGTAAAAGCAAATAAATCTGAGTACATGAAGGTTGTATAGAAAATAAGAACTATAAGTAAATATAAGTGATTTAGAGCACAAGATGGTTATGTAATCGGTTTGGGTTGCAAATGCCTAAGTTAACAAAGTTCTACATTACGAAACTACTTGAGAATTGATCACATAACCACTTCTACTCACCCCTACCGCAATCAATACACAAGGATCTAGTCAAGTTACGTTACATACATGAGGTTTGGTTATACATGAAGCACATGGGAACATGAGAGTACATGAGAGCACATGAGTGTACATGAATAACATGAGTATGAGGAATACATGATGTACGTGAAAAGCACATGATATGAAGTATTCGATGCACCCAATGAGGGGATAACATCTCATGAAAAGATCCATATAATACCAATCCGTGATAACAACGTGACAGCATCAAGTAAAGTAGTCTAGAGCAAGAATATAAGTTCTATCAAGAATGAAACGATCAGAGCATGTACTCGTCTGATATCCTGAGCAATTGGTGAATACAGATGTCCGAACTGTAGTAACTGAGTCCTATTTAGAGCAAGACAGGTTACAATGTGTTCAAAATATGATAAATAAAATTTACAATGCAATCTACATAATTCTTGGTCATTCTAGGTCGAAGTCAACTCTTGGTCAACTCTGGTCAACATTCTAGTCAAACTAGGTCAACAGTCTAGCTAACTTTGTCAACTGTCTAGGGTTTGGTCAAACTCTAGTCAACCATGTAATTAGGTCAATTGGGTCCAATTCTAGGTCATCTATAGTCTATCTAAAGGTAGACTAGGATACCAAGATACAAGATACAAATATCATGTATATATACAATATCACTATATATGTACTAATATATTACCCTCACATCTCATATATATAAATATATCACATCTATATAGTTAGCACATATATATAGACTCACATTACATATATCCCAATACCCATGTATATATACACTAAGTATATACTTAGGTAACTGAGTCCTATTTAAACACTCTCCACATCTCAGTCCCATATACATATATAGCAATATACACAACAACTGAGAACTGAACCCAACTCAGAAAACTGAGTTCAAAAGCCAACTCACTACCAAACTCCAATTCAAAAATCTGGAACCCTCACTCACTCTCAGAAATCTGAACCCCAACTATATATACTCAACAAAATCAGAAATTGAACCAAGCTAACAGTTCAAATATACATCATCTCACAAACTCAGATATAATTACAAGGTATATATATATAGGGTGCGGATCAGAAGCCCCCCTTAGAAAACTCCCTCACTCTCAGCCGTCCATTTAATATTAATATTAATGTTAATATTAATCTTAATGTTAATATTAATCTTAATATTAATATTAATGTTAATATTAATGTTAATGTTAATATTAATGTTAATGTTAATGTTAATATTAATTTTAATGTTAAGTTTAATGTTAGTTTTAGTATTTAACATTAATATTAACATTAATATTAACATTAACATTAATATTAACATTAAATGGACGGCTGAGAGTGAGGGGGGTTTTAGGGGATTTTCTAAGGGAGGCTTTTGATCCGCTCCCATATATATATATATATATATATATATATATATATATATATATATATATATATATATATATATATATATATATATATATAACTCATAGATAACATGTATGCATCCTCTCATACATCCTAAACCTGGGAATCAAACCCAAAACAACATCTACTCAACTGCATATCAACCCAAATGCAAATACAAATCCAAACTCAGCAAGGGGGTGTGAATGTTGTTGTACATGGTACAGAGGGGGTTGAGTATGAGTGTCAATTAGTGTTTAGTGTACAGGAAATAAAGTGTGTGAACAATGTGTGAGTGAGTTCAGCATGTATCAGAGTTATCAGAGTGGTGTCGAGCAGTGTGGGTGATGTTAGCATGGCAAAACATGAAGACTAGTGTGTCACAATGTCATGGAATTAACTAACATGTATCAGAGTGTCATCGTGTCCACTGTGTGTCAACAAACGTGTCCAAACAAGGTGTCAAAGTGTCAAACCAGAACGTGTACAGCAAGTATGTGTGCATATATCGGCTGACACTTGTGAGTGATGTAGTTCACAGAATATCCAATCAAATCAACTCAGACTTCATGAGCCACGTGTCAGTGGTTGCCCCTACTATTACCAACCGGTGGCACCCCGATTCGTGTCGTGTCCAACGAGAACGGACACGGCAGTAGCAGGGGAACACAGTTTCCCCTGTGCAGTATTTAGTACGTGTCCCTGTGTCTGATTTGACACAGGCAACGACACGAATATCAACTCAGAGTTACACAAATCTAATCTACACATATAGGGCTATACAAATATATAATTTATTTAGAAAACCAAGAACAAAAAGTCCTAAGAGGCATTTCATCGAACACTTGAGTATTCTCTCCGATACGGAGCTATACGTCCATGATACAGGCATCAAATGGATTCGATTTCTTACAAAACTTGGCCTAGGCCTAGGGGAACCCTAAATGAATGCATCTATGGTGAGAAATCAGGAAATTAATAGAATTAGAGGTCATTACCTATTGAGAGTTGGAATCTCAATGTAAAACCCTTTGAAAAGCTCTCTCACCAAATCCAATGGCCAAATTGCTTCCAATCCTTGATAGCTGGCCAATAGAGACCTCCTCTACACAAGAGGAGTGTATTGCAATTGATTTGGTTCAATTTGGAGGTGATTTTAAGAAAGGGGACAAATTTGGGGAAGAACACAAATTAGGATTAGGGTTAGCAATGAAACAGGCAAGAGGGGGCTAATGATTACTTATATAGGTGGGAGGGGACTTGCTTTGGCCGGCCATAGGTGAATGCTAGGGTTAGGGTTAGTCCAATTGTGACTAAAGGCATTCTCAAGTGTAATTCAAGCCTTTTAGCAAAAGACCCAAATTGATTAGGGTTTCTAAGAAATATCTTGCTTCTAACTTAGTATCGAGACATTTTAGGACTTAGTCATTCAGTTGAATTCTTCTAACTAAGTCTCTAGGATCATGATCAACATCTAGATTAGGGTAATTCTAGGGTTAGACCTAATATATCACTTAGCACATTATTAATTAATTAAAATTATTCACAAATCACCAAAATACCAGCCTAAAAAGTGGTAGTGACACATTCGAGGATAAACAATTACACCAGACGCATCCCACCTTATGAGAAAATAAAATGTGTCGTAATTATGGATAAACAATCAGGATTCTATTTATAACCAATCTAAGATGCTTAGGCATGAATATGGATAGTTAGCATGTTTGTTTATATATATATATATATATATATATATATATATATATATATATATATATATATATATATATATATATATATATATAACAAAAAAAAAAATATATATATATATATAACAAAAAACCTAAGCAAGAAATTCATCCATTTATAGGTAAAATTATTGGAACGGAAGATACCTAGAGTAGTTATAAGGGCTAATTTGTGCCCAAGCCCTGGACTTTATACCAGCTTAGAGTTCAAGTCATGACATATCCAATTGAAAAGTTTGGATCCTGATTTTTTTTTTTCATTATACCCACCATAGGCTAGGGAGGATATAAGGAAAAAAAAACCAAAAATAAAAATTGAGGGTCTAAACTTTTCAATTTGACATGTCAGAACTTAAACTCTAAGCTGATATAAAATCTATGATCTAAACACTAATTGGCCCTAGTTATAAATATAGTTGGCGTAAAGAATTAAATCAATAATAATTTTCTAATTTTTTAAAATAATATGCCATAATTATTTTAATCATAATTTTTTTTTAAATAAGTGGTGTGCTAATTGAGGTAGGACATTTCTGGTTTTAGCCGAATGGGTCAACAAAATTGGTGCATCATCTACCCTGGAATTTCTTCAAAATATTAAGTTAAAAATATTTTAAGGAATACTTTTGTCTATTTTAAAATTTTGGTTGTCAACTTAAAAAATATTAAATAGTTGATGATATCAAATTGTTGAATATTTTTTTTTTATGATATTAAGTTTTTTTTTTTTTTTTTTTTTGAGAGGATATTAAGTTGAAAAAGTAGAATAGTTAGAGAATATTAAGTTATAATTATGTCTAAAAAATATCCTTCATTTCAAAAAAAAAAAAAAAAATCAATCGAATATATTTATTTATTCGTGTACACATATTCTAAAAAAAAAATCCGTGTTATGATTGGGGTTGATTGATACCATGGACACGGACCTTAAACGTTTCCACTACTGACCCAAGCAACACACAACTGTCACCATATGGGTCCCACGGGAAAGCGGATACCAGGGGCAAAACCGGAAAACCAACAGAAAAAACAATCTATTTTTAAGAAAGCGCAGGTTCTCGTGGGTCCCACCGGGACGTGGTGATCATGGCGTAGGGTCATCAATCTCGACTCTCGCGATACGGCTGGATCGCCTGCTGCTGCTGCTGCTGACGTCTCCGCGCCGTTACAGCGGTGCAACCCTCCCGATAATGCGCCACGTGTACTGGACCCACGTGTGCTTGTCTCCTCCTTAATAATTATTTTAATGTACTTTATTGCCATGAAGAATAATTAATTTGGAGATCAGTAATTAAGTACGATCGTAAGTTTCTATTCTTCGAAGAGTCCTATTATATAGACGAGGTTAGCCGACCATACATATTGTATTTTATAAGTAGGTGGTTTTGCTTTTATAATGTTCCAAGAATCAGAATCTAATTTTACTTTAGTCTCCGAATTCTTTGAATGCGAATCCTAAAATTGTTTTTATAATATATTCTTATCACATAATTAAAAAAAATAGTTCAATTTCTTTCGAAATATTTTTTTGAAAATATTTTAAATATTTTATGTCCATTTAATAAGCAAAAACAATTGTCTATTTTTTGTTTTCCTTTTTCTTAGATATTCCCAAATCATATCCTATTAGCTTCCAACAAACCATGAGTTATAAAACTTAATTTGGTACGTTGGAAGTATTTTGTTATATTTTATTTCAAAAAAAAAAAAAGTTAAATGAGCTTTTTAAAAAACAATATCTTTTTTACTTTTAAAAGAAAAAATAACTAAAATAATAACCATGGTCTAAGATTAAGAAACATTACTTTGGATATTTTCACAATAATATGCAAAAAAAAAAGTAGCAAAATTTTGATCATAGTCTCTTAGGTTATCCAACTTTTGGCTCTCTCCTGTAAAAAAAAGAGAGACTAATCCTAATGATATCCCAACTATAGCGTTGGAATTTTTTTGATACCTTAATTTTTCACCGCTCAACTTTTTTGATATCTTAACTTTTCACAGGTCGATCTTGGCATCCTAATTTTATATATTATTCTTTTGAAGCATAATTTTCTATTTTGAAGCATCTAGGGACCACTTAAGAGAATATCTGACAAACAAGTATTTAAATTAGCTTTTGTACTACAAGATACGTTTTAGAAGTTGTCTCGATCTGCTTCAAAAGAACACTCTACGAAGTTGGGTGTCTAAATCGAACAATAAATAGTTGAAGTACATAAGACACTCGATTGCTATAGCTTGAGTGCCATTATAATAATATAGCAAAAAAGAGAATGATAACTATTCTTCCTCTTCTCATGTATTGCTTATGAACTAGTAGAAGATACACGGCTGGATCCAGAAACTGAAACTGGATTAGACTACAATGAACTCGGATAGAGATGGACCAATCCATATAAAAAAATTTAAAATAAAAAATATAAGAAAAAAATTAAATTTTTTATGGTGGATTGGAGTCCACCCTAGCTATATACCGGATCCACCTCAGAGATAGGTTGATACCAAAATATAACATTTCAGAAAAATTTATTTTGTAATTTGTTAGTCCTTCAAGAAAATGGATGGTGAAAGTGAAAAAAAAAATATATATATATAAATCCATCATCTTATAAGATGCACCTTTCAAATATAGAAAATTTCAAAACATTGTTGTTAAAAATTCGAATGCGCTTTACATATATATCACTTTAAAGTCCAAACCATGAATTGCGAAAATAAAAACTTAATAGTGACAGTAATGTTTTAGTTTTTTTTATATATTATAATATGAAATTTCAATTTTATGCAACCAACCAGCTCTGAAATGGTAAACTCCAAATGTCTAAACTCTTGAGTATCTATTCTATTATATACTACGAAAACTTGATTGTGGAACTTTTAAATTTCTAAAATACCCTCAAATATTTTATAAAGACTTGCATGCCATTTAATTTATGTTAAGAGTCAAAGCAATAAAATTTGCATGCTTTGAAGTTTCATTTTTTTTTATAAAATTCTGCATTTTCCAATAGTAATAAACTTTTGTGTCCTTACTATTTTTCAAAGGTTATTATTATTCTCAATAAAAAATTTAAAAAAATAAAATTCATAGTTTGAATCACTTGATATTGTAAAAAAAGAAAACACACACACATGAATAGTCAGCTGAAAAAGACAAAAAAATGACAACTGACCTTGTGA
This sequence comes from Iris pallida, assembly GCA_029216955.1. NCBI lineage: Eukaryota > Viridiplantae > Streptophyta > Magnoliopsida > Asparagales > Iridaceae > Iris > Iris pallida. The sequence continues at coordinate 3,177,132 of JANAVB010035619.1, forward strand.
TATTCTAATTAAAATGTTATGAAAAATATTTCCAACTCTGTATTTAGACTCTGAAATTAAAATATAAATAAAATAAATAAATGATACCGAGGCTTGAACTTGGTTTAATGTCCTTAAGATAATATTCGTCCCGCACTGGTGCTTACGGTTTAATGGCGATTAGTCTCCCAGGATACAACGGTTCTTTCCTTCGGTAGCAGCACTTCACACCGTAGGAACTCGTCGAAGCAACGTTGGTTGTCTCTCTCTCTTAGACTAACTAATGCAATATGGATGAATTGAATGAATCCTTGAATGCTCCAAACATATTTGTATTTATAGAATAAAGAGACACGATGGAAAGGGGACACATTTCCAATAAATAGATTCGTACACATTTTTCAATGAAAAGATTCGTACACATTTTTATAGATTCGTTGATAGAAAAAATTATTATTATAACAAATATATATTCACATTTTCTAACATAAATACGTACAAAAGTACGTACATATAGACTAGTGTAACGTAATATAGTTGAAAGACGTGTGGAAAAATTAAATGCCAAACAACACTTGAACTAAATATTTCAATAATTTGTAAAATATTTCTGCTCACCCCTCGTTTTTTCCTCGTTCAGAAAGTTATGGGCCCACTAAAAGTGGGTCAAAATTGAGGGTGCGGTAGAATAAGTGTATCTAATTGGAGGAAAAAGTTAGAATTGTAATGAGATGAATTTTAAACAGTAGCTGGCCTCCTCTGACCAATTGCGGTACGACACGTCAGAAGTGTCGGACAGGCTGCTCCCCTAGTAAGAAAAAAAAGTAATTTTCCTGTGTAGTTTTGTTATATTTTATTAGGAATTTATGTTAGATTCCAGTTACATTTTATTTCCAGCGCTTCTTCCCAGACCGTCAGAAAAATCGTCACGTGAACCGACGTCCAGTGTCGGTTTTCCATTTATCAGAGTTAGCAGGAGGGGGTGGGGTGGGGGGGGGGGGGGGGGGGGCTGAGTGCTTTTTTTTAAATTTTTTTCTTCCAATAACGTGCTGACACGTGTCTATCGGTTTGTTTTTCGTTCTAATATTTCGGGCTGACAAGAATTTTAGTTTCATTTAGTGGGGGAGAGCATCATGTGAAAGCAGCGCGGATACCGATATTAAAATATACAATCGGATATAATGTCGCAGTTCCAAATTATTCCTTAAGCTCAGTTTGGATTGTAATTTAGTGGAGATTTTTTTTTTTTTTTGTTATTTAGTTTTAGGGTCTCACGTATATATGGATATTAGGAGCTGGGTCTCAAAATTGACCGATATTAGAATTTTTGTCACGAATTTGATGTTCATTAGCCTACGTGAATAGTGAATTCGAGATCCAAACTCGTCAATTTCGAGATTCAAATTCTAATATCCATGTATATGTGACACCTTAAAACTAAATATCCCCTTTTTTTATAGTCAAATTTATATAATACTTTTTGAAGTAGTGTTTCAAAACATCAAATGAAGGGTAGGTACATATGAGCAAACATGATTTATTGTAATTGCAATTCAACTAGCTCGATGTTTTGAAAAAAAAAAAAAAAAAAAAAACTTTCATATAAAAACGGTACTATTATTGACACTTCTAAAATATCATTCATGTACCCCTCTTTAATTTTTTATTATTCAAATTTTAAATCTACACATGCATTATATGTGACATTAATTCGTGCATGTATGCAAGGGAACATTTTAGGAGTGCTAATAATATTAATACAGGAATATATTTAAAATTTGAATGATAAAAAATTAAAGAAGAGTGCATGGTAATATTTTAGGAGTGCTAATAATGGTATCCTAACAAAATTATTTTAATCACCAGGCCCAACACAAGGATTTGATTCACTTCTTAATATCCATTTTAATTAGATATAAGGAAAAGTCAGGATCAGCCCGGTCCTGCTAAACAGTAGGTCCGGGTAAGTGGTGTGAGAAACTAAAAACTAGGGGTGGGCACGGGTCGGGCCGGGTCCAAATTTTATGGATCCGGACCGGACCCGTTAATTGGCGGGGCGGGGCGGGACGGGTCCAAAAAATATTGGAACCGGTACGGATTCGACCCGTTCGAAACGGGTCCAAACCGAGCCGACCCGCGGGTCCAAACGGATCCAAAAAAATTCAAAAATTATAGAATAGTAAACATTTACACATGTTTTATTATCTAGAAGAACAAAACAAGTATTATGTTTTTCCAATTTCTAAAATTTGTTTACTAAACAATAACGTGTGCTATTATTTATAAATTATAATATGAAAAAAATCAAAATTGATAAATAAAAAAAAATCATACTCCTAGAAACGGGTCGGTTCGGGGGCCCGTTTATTTTGAAAATAGGACCCGCCCCGCCCCGTTAGTGTCACACGACCCGCCCCGGCCCGCCCCGTTTAAATTTCAAATTTTAGGAACCGCCCCGTTTGACCAATATACGGTTCGGACCGGGTCGGAACCGCGGGTCTTGGACCCGTATGCCCACCCCTACTAAAAACCAAATTTCAGTTTTGGGTTCAGCCTGGCCCATGAACCAAGTTTAGTAGATAAATATGAACAAGATATGGCACGTATGTATTAGGGCCCGTTTAGTAAATCATATTTAGAGTTGGATTTTAGAATTTTATGAATTTGGAGCCAAATTTATGGAATCCTATGTTTGGTTGGAGATAGATTTTGATATGAAAAGTATGACCAAATCCAAAAATTGGATTTTGAAGAAGAGGTTGGATTTGGAAGGAAAAAAATTAGTTATTTTTTAATAATTTCGTTAAAATATTTAATGTATAGTCTATCCAAAATTGACTAATAGTTAATTAAAATTAGTCATTACTATCATTTAAAAAAATATTTTTAAATACATAAAATTAGTTATTGTTTTTAATAAAAAATTAACTAATAGTTAGTTTTCATAATTATAATCTAAGTTAATAGTTTATTAATTAATAATTTCATTATTTAATAAATTATAATAATCTTAATTAATAATTAATAATTTTATTAATCATAATTATAATAAATTTATTAATTATAACTATAATCTTAATTAATAATTTATTAATTAATATCCAATTATAATCGTAATTAATAATTTATTAGTCTTATCATAATATTAATTAATAGTTCTTTAATTACTATTTATTATAATCTTAATTAATAATATTTTAATCACAATTATAATCATATTTAATAATTTATAATTTAATAATTAATATATTATAATAGTTTAATTAATAATTTATTAATCATCATTATATTAATTTATAATTACTATTTATAATAAACTTATTAATAATTTATTAATCATAGTCGTTATCATAATTATAATAATAATTTAGTTATTAATCATAACTATAATTATAATTATAATAGCTAATTAATAATTTATTTATTATTTTATTAATTATAATAATAATTTAATTATTAATCATAACTATAATTATAATTAAATAGTTAATTAATCATTTATTAATCGTCATTATAATCATCATTATATCTTAATTAATAATCTAAAAATATATTATTTTTATAATAATTTAATGATTAATCATAACTATAATTATATTTATAATAGCTAATTAATAATTTACCAAATCCTATATTTGGTTGGAGTTGAATTTGGATTTGGATTTGGAAACTCATGATTTGGATTTGAATTTTAGATTTCCAAATCCAAATCAAAATGCAAATCCATTTTACCAAACAAGCCTTTATGTGTAAATTTTCACTCTGATCTCTGATCACCGTGTTTGCCTTCTCTAGGGCACATGGCGGCTTCCGATGATCAGCCACTTCCCTCACTTGTTATGTAAGTGGGCTATATACATACTGTCGACCCTATACTTTTAGACAGTGAATCCTACTTTTATGACTATACAGAGAGAGTATTTTTTTTTTTGCAGTAAAAAATATCAAAATTTTATTATCTACGAGGCTAATAATATATACGATGAATGGTTATTTGGTAGCATATATTGGAAGAAATGTATTGGATGTTGCTGCCAATAGAAATATCAGTCATTTTTGTCAGAATAAGAAATCTTGAATTTTTTTATTGTTAGTAGTTGTAATACTTTATAACATTTAATATGAATATATGATATCTTTTAGATAATAAACATATTTATTATAATTTATTATTGTTTAATAGTAAGTGATCGGTTTACTAGATAAAAGTTTTGGTTGGATATCATGTTGTCCTATACAGGGTATATATACGATAATGTTAATATTACTGTTAATACTAAAATTAATTTTAATATTAATATTAATTTAATGTTAATATTATTTTTTAGTTTAAACTTTTAATGCCAATTTTAATATTAATTTTTTTAATGTTAATTTAAATTTAAGTTTTAGAAATTGTTTTGCCATCTACATGTTAGACGATACATAAACCTCCACGTAAGGAGGAATATTTTGGAGGAAGAAATAGCATTTTTCGGTTTCATATTATGGAACCATATTATGTTATATGGGTTGGATTTGGGTGTAAATCCCACCACCTTTCAATTTCATCCACTCAATCTCATCCAATCCATATAATATAGGATGGTTCCATAATATAAAATCAACCGGATGATTTTTTTTTTTTTTTAAGTGGGAACACCATTTTATTGTTAAGCAGTAATAGATGTGTTAACAAACTAAGAATTCTTCTTCTAAAGACAGGCTAGGAAACCAGGGGCGATAGTATGGTAGCTGAAACATTGTTGCGAAGTGCATGTCCAGCCATCAAATGGGCAGCTTTTCCGTTCTTCGTACAAAGCGGAAGTCCGGACGGTTGAGATGCATGACCCGAACGGTTCTAGAGTATTGCTACACACAAATATATATATATATATATATATATATATATATATATATATAAAAGATCACGACCTGCAAGATACACATAGTGGTTCGATCTTTTGATAACCTTTTTTTTGAAAAACTACCATTTGGGGTGTTTTTTTTTTTGGGTGAAGTCCAAAGTACATACACACACACACACACCGATCATAATGAGCCTTCAAAACAGCTTAAAGTGAGACGTCTAAGCTGTATGTATATCATTACTTATTAATTTAAAATTTTTTAAATTATGTAAAATAAACTATTGAAAACAATTTAAATTTGTTATACATAACAACACAAATGATTGAACTCAACCAACCAAGAATAATACCTCACACATTACCACATGAGTTAGAAGAAACCTTTGGTTATAGTTAGAAAAGTACATAGCACCTTAACCGTATGAGTTATAAAAGTATCTACCAAATTTGGTTATAATTAGATAATATTATTATTTTACGTGCAACACACGTGCATATACTAGTATATATAATATGGTTAGGAAACTGCTCAAAAGTGAGTCGTCCAAGTCGTTTGTATATCTTGCACTAATTAATAAAAAAAAATACTTATAATAACTAGCACTATGCGTCTTATGTGTGTTCTGATATAATTTTTTTTATAACTAACTGTAAATATAACTTAAGACCCTTACAACCATTTAAGCATATATCCAAAATCCTATAAACGTATATATAACAAATTCAAATTAAAATATATTCAATATTTAAACTATACTTAAAAATGGTATTATCGATCTAAACATATATCCAAAGTTCCACAAAGAACAAATTTGAATAAAAATATATTCAATATTTAAACTAACTACATGGTAATATATATATATATATATATATATATATATATATATATATATATATATATATATATATATATTATTGGGAACGAAGCGCGGAAACCGTTCCCCCAAACCAGAAAGTCCTGCGAGAGAACCGAGCAAAAGCACACAAACCAAAAACGTCCAACACAATCGCAGACACAAAGATTTTTGACGTGGAAAAACCCTTACGGAAAAAACTACGGGACGATCGGAGTCCAACCCTGAAGAACCTCCACTAATGGAATAAAGAGAATACACCCTCTACAAGCTCCTCCCGATCCAACACGGATCACCACAACTCACTTGAAAGAAGAATTTTTTTGATTGCGGACTCCGAAGAACAAGAGATGCCAAAAAATTATTCGAAGCAATCTCTCCTTCAAAATAGTCCTTAATCCACTCTCTCAAAGATTGTAAAGCACTCTTGTTTTTGAGATGATATTACAACTAGCATGCATCACCCTTTTATAAGCCCTTGGTAATCCATACATGGAAGGCCAGTATATATGGAAACTTCCAATATGCATCAATCATATATTTAATAGAAATTCAATCATAATTGGCTTTCCATAATTGGAAGCCCAATTATATGGAAAGCGACTATATGAAGGGTCCAATCATAAATATATGATCAAAGTAAACATGTAAATCCAATCATATATTTTCTTACCATATATGTTCCAAAATAAAATTCATGCACTCCCCGAGCTTCTCCGACACACGGATGGCGCTCGTCGCTCTCCGGGATATTCTCCACATAGGTTGGAAACCCCACCCACTCCAACAAATCTCCCCCTTCACAACTAGGTGGAGGAACTCGTCATCCCAACGATCCGCCTGCAGTACTCAAACTTTTTCCTTGGTAGAACCTTCGTAAGCATGTCCGCTCCATTGTCATCAGTATGGACCTTTTCAAGCATCGCGTCCTTCTTCTCAACCACATCTCGTATCCAATGATACCGAGTCTCGATGTGCTTGGACCGGCTATGAAAGGTCTGATTCTTCACAAGGTGAATAGCACTTTGACTGTTGCAAAGTAAAGTATACTGCTCTTGCTTCAGCCCCATTTTCTGCAACAGCTTTTTCATCCACAGCAACTCTTTGTAAGCCTCCGTCGCCGCAATGTACTCTACCTCTGTCGTCGACAAGGCAACCCACTTTTACAACCGCGACTGCCACGATACTGCTCCTCCAGCAAACATCATCACATAGACCGAAGTCGATCGCCTCGTGTCTACATCTCCAGCCATATCAGCGTCGGTATACCCAACCAGCTTCGGCTCGTTACCACCAAAAGAAAGTCTCCAATCAGCAGTGCCCTGAAGGTATCGTAGAATCTACTTGATCGCACTCCAATGTACCATTCCAGGATTTGAAAGGAACCTGCTAACTGTGCCAACTGCATGAGCGATGTCTGGCCTCGTACACACCATAGCATACATAAGGCTTCCCACAGCTGAGGCATATGGAACCCACTCCATATCTTCTTTTTCGTCCTCGGTAGATGGACACTGCTCCTTAGTGAACTTAAAGTGAGCCGCAAGGGGGCAACTCACTTTCTTCGACCCGTCCATCCCGAAACGCTGAAGTACCCGGTGAATGTACTTCTTTTGGAAAAAGTGTAGCAGCTTGGACTCTCTCTCCCGGCTGATCTCCATTCCAAGAATAATCTTTACTGTACCCAAATCCTTCATAGAGAAGGCCACGCCCAGTTGGCGCTTCAACTCCACTATCCTAGTGGCATTCTGACCCACTAATAGCATGTCATCAACATAGAGCAATAAAATGATGAAATCATCCTCGACAAAGTACCTCACAAATACGTAATGGTCCGACGTCGTCCGTGCATAACCATGCTCCCCCATAAACGATTCGAACTTTCTGTACCACTGCCTCGGAGCCTGCTTCAGACCATACAAGCTCTTCTTCAACCGGCAGACCAAATGTGACTTGTCCTTCTCACAGAATCCCTCTGGCTGCTCCATGTATAACTTATCCTCAAGATCACCGTGGAGGAATACCGTCTTCACGTACATCTGCTCGACCTCCAAGTTGAAACTGGCTGCCAATGCTAGCACCACCCGAATAGACGACGGCTTGACGACTGGTGAAAAGATCTCATCATAATCCATGCCTTTTCGCTGACCGTAGCCTTTAACTACCAGCCTCGCTTTGTATCGAGGGCGAGTAGCATCATCCATCTGCTTCACTCTAAACACCCATCGATTCTTCAAAGCCTTCTTTTCCTTTGGCAACTGCACCAGCTCATAAGTGAAATTGGCGTGTAAGAAACTCATCTCCTCCTGCATAGCCTGCATCCACTCCTGCCTGTGTTTGTCTTCCATAGCCTCTGTAAAGATTTCGGGCTCTCCCTCGTCAGTCAGTAGCACATACTCATCCGGTGAGTATCTCGTAGATGGTCGACGATCTCTGTCGCTCTTTCTCAGTGGAGCCACTGGTGCTGGCTGTATACCAACAGTCTTATCCCCTTCAGGAACTGCCTCTCCGGCATGCTCATCCTCCTGAGGGACACCCTGACCACCATCAGCAGGCTGATGATCAAGGTTGGGAGCAACTCCATGCACTGGCTCCCCCATAACTGGATCCTCTGCGATGTCCTCTGAAAACTGTTCGAAGTGAAATGACTCTAACTCAAAAAATTCTTCAGCCTCAGAAGGTGTCTCAAAATCCTGAGTGTTGGTCATGGTCTGATCCTCGACGAATACCACGTCTCTGCTTCTGTAGAGCTTTCTTTCCACTGGGTCGTAGAGTCTATAGCCAAACTCATTCCGACCGTAGCCGACAAAGACGCATCGCCTCGTCTTCGGCTCAAGTTTGGACCTCTCGTCCTTCGGTACATGCACAAAGGCCTTACAACTAAACACTCGCAGGTGATTGTATGACGGCTCTTTGTCGTACCATACTTTGTCAGGCACATCATCCTGAAAAAGAGCACTAGGAGATAAATTAATAACATAAGCAGCTGTGAGAAGAGCCTCACCCCAATAACTGCCTGGTAAATTTGCTTCTGACAGCAAGCACCACACCCTCTTTATCATTGTCCTGTTAATGCGCTCCGCTACACCATTGAGCTGAGGTGTCTTGGGCGGAGTCTTTTGGTGTCGTATCCCTTGCTCTCTGTAATACGCATCAAAGAGACCAATATATTCGTCGCTATTGTCGGACTAAACACACAATAACTTCTTGTCCGTCTCTCTTTCAACAGAGGCCTGAAACTCTTTGAAAGTGGACAACACCTGATCCTTGGTCTTTAAGGCATAGACCCAAACCTTCCTGGAACAGTCATCAATAAAAGTTACAAAGTAAGAAGCACCACCAATAGATTTTACCTTCATAGGACTACAGACATCCGAGTGAATCAACTCGAGCAACGCCGGCTTCCTTGAACTTGGGTGACTTTGGAAAGACATCCTATTTTGCTTCCCAGCTAAGCAGTGCGTGCATTTTTCCAACTTTGTAGACTTGGGCCTTGGAATCACCTTCATGTTCACCAAGTAGCTCATCCCTTTCTCGCTGATATGGCCGAGCCGCCTGTGCCACAACTCGGTAGACGCATCACTGACTGCGTTTACCTCCTGTGCCCCCTGTGCGCTCCCCTCTATATAGTAGAGACCAGACTTCTTTCTTCCTCTGGCAATCACCATCGAACCTCTGGAAAGCTTCCACTGACTATTTCCGAAGAGACTGAAGAATCCCTCGTCATCCAGCCTTTCAACCGACACCAGGTTGAAATGGATATCAGCGACATGACGAACATCTTTGAGAACAAGAATTGCATCCGTCTTCGTCCTCAAATGCACATCTCCAATGGCAACCGCCTTCGACACATCTCCATTTCCTATCTTCAACACTCCACAGACGCCTGCCGTGTAAGTGACAAATAATGCCCTGTTATGAGATACGTGCGTTGAAGTCCCTGAGTCCACCAGCCAAGAATTGTCATCGCAGGCGAGGTTTGTGATAACCTCATCACCTACGACGATCACATCGCCTCCATGTATCGAGGCCGCCGCTGTAGTGTTCTCATCTTGCCTCCCCTTGTCGCCCTTCTTCTCTCTCTTCCAAGCGAAACAGTTCCGCTTGATGTGGCCCTTCTTGCCACAATAGTAACACTCCGAGTCCTCGTACCGACCCTTAGACTTCCATCTGCTCTTGTCTCTGCCACCACCTGGACCCCTGCTTTTGCCCCTTCCGCGGCTCTCTGAAACTAGTGCCTCTGAGTGATGGGATGTGGATGAAGTGCCCTGAGAACGTCTCCGTATCTCTTTATTAATTACCCCGCTCTTGGCAAACTCCAGACTGACCACGCCTTCCGGAGCAGAAGCAATCATAGATACTCGTACGGTCTCCCACGAGTCTGGCAATGTACATAGCAACCAAAGTCCTTGAACCTCGTCGTCGAACTTGACTCCCATCGAGGATAGCTGGTCTACTACTCCCTGAAACTCACTCAAGTGATCCATAATGGATGCACCATCTTTGTACCGCAGACCCATCATCATCCGGATCAAGAAAAATTTGTTTACCCCAGTTTTTTTTGCGTACAAAGATTCCAGTTTCTCCCACAATGTCTTCGCATGCTCAAAATTGGCAACGTGGTTGTACACGTTCTCGTCAATGAACTGCTATATGTACCCACACATCTGTATATGCTCGAAGTTCCAGTCCTCATTAGATTTGTCATTGGGCTTCTCGGATGCAAATACTGGAAGATGCAACGAACAGCAAATCCTTCATCTTGCTCAGCCAATAATGGTAGTTGGTACCGTTCAGGTTCACCATGCACAACGGCTTCGCGTCCATCTCTGCTTCCTAGTTTGACTGTCAACTCCTACCACTTTTTTGAACCCAAAGCTCTGATACCACTCTGTAGGAAACGAAGCGCGAAAATCGTTCCCCCAAACCAGAAAGTCTTACGAGATAACCAAACAAAAGCACACAAACCAAAAATGCCAAACACAATCGCAGATACAAAGATTTTTAACGTAGAAAACCCTTACGGAAAAAACTACGGGACGATCGGAGTCCAACCCTGAAGAACCTCCACTAATGGAATAAAGAGAATACACCCTCTACAAGCTCCTCCCGATCTAACACAGATCACCACAACTCTCTTGAAAGAAATTTTTTTTTTGATTGCGGACTCCAAAGAACAAGAGATGCCGAAAAATTATTCGAAGCAATCTCTCCTTCAAAATAGTCTTTAATTCTCTCTCTCTCTCTCAAAGATTGTAAAGCACTCTTGTTTTTGAGATGAGATTACAACTAGCATGCATCACCCTTGTATAAGCCCTTGGTAATCCATACATGGAAGGCCAATATATATGAAAACTTCCAATATGCATCAATCATATATTTAATGGAAATCCAATCATAATTGGCTTGCCATAATTGAAAGCCCAATTATATGGAAAGCTACTATATGAAGGGTCCAATCATAAATATATGATCAAAGTAATATGTAAATCTAATCATATATTTTCTTACCATATATGTTCCAAAATAAAATCCATGCACTCCCCGAGCTTCTCCGACACACGGATGGCGCTCGTCGCTCTCCGGGATATTCTTCACATAGGTTGGGAACCCCACCCACTCCAATACACACATATTTTTTTTTACTATATGAAGGGTCCAATCATAAATATATGATCAAAGTAAATATGTAAATCCAATCATATATTTTCTTACCATATATGTTCCAAAATAAAATCTATGTACTCCCCGAGCTTCTCCGACACACGGATGGCGCTCGTCGCTCTTCGGGGTATTCTCTGTAATATCCCACTCCGCATCGGTGCATTACGATGAGTCGTTGACTCGAAGAGTTGCGTTGACCCGATGAAGTATCGATGCGAATCGATGCAAGAGTTACGTTGGCCAAAGGTAAGCTTTGAGTCGGTTGGAATCTAGAATCGAATCAATGCAAAGGATAAGTTCCGTTGAGCAAGTGCTAATGTTGGTTGATCTGGTGTGCAGGCTATGCCTTTATGCTGGATTACGGATCGTGGTATAGGCGCGATAGGCCAAATCAACCGAGTAGTTCAAAGGAATGGCTAAGTCCGGGAGTTAGCTATGCGACCGAGTTATGGAAGCGAGACGCTTCGACTCAGCGAAACGACAAGGCGTATCGGCTTAAGGTGGGCGGGTTCTTGACTCTCTCTCCCCATTCCTTCACATCTAATAAAAGATATCATTGTATGCGTAAGATAATTATCGAGTTAGCGAGCGTTGCTCGGCGACGAAAGGTCTAAGTATGCGTTGAACACTAAGGTAGAACATTGAACAATCGAACAATTGAAGTGACGTGCATCGAGTGCACGGGTCGCGGTAGGGCAATGATGGTAGAACATTGAAAGATGATAATGAGATGTGCATCATGTGCACGGCTCCGAGAACATTGAACACTAGGCGTAGAACATTGAATACGGTGCTGAGCGTGCCCTCTGTCACGCCCCAGAACCAGAATACTGGAGAGCGGGGGAATGACTCAGCCAGCTACGTATTACGGGTAGATGAATACCGTATAATACGATCAATGCTGTCTAACCAGACGAGGGGGTGCATTCTACATAAAAGTCTTACTATGGTCATTACACATCTATTGTCTCAATCATTCAAACAAGGAACAGAAATATAGAACATGTAAGGTAAAGCAGTAAGGCGTCCCAAACGCTCAATCAAAATGTTCTTGAGATCTGGCTTTACAAAACATAGCCAGGTGATATAGCAAGTATGCACAATTGTTATCAGTTGCAGTCTGACTTAATTACAATTATGCAAAAGTAAGTACAAGATAATCCGACTAACATGTCGGTGCCAAACGGCAAGGTATAAAGTAGATAACAAAACGAGTGGTGAAGTTAAGGAACCCACTCGAGGCCTCCTGCGATCATCCTTCTAGTGTTGACCATCTTGGAGGTAGAAGTAAGCTGGATCCTCGGGGACTGGCTCTAAATCTGGCCATGCAAAACCAGAGAGGTTAGACCTCTAATAGCAAGTACCACAAGGGAGGACGATATGAAGGACTAAACCAGTAAGTAAGAGAATATAATAATAGATCTCTGCTTGCTACTAGGACTCACATCACATCAAGACACTTCGAACCAACCTCTCAACCAAACAAGGACAGAAGTTGGCCCGTCATGTCCTGACATTCTGATCATCCCAGTTAGGTAACAGAGTATAGTGCACAAACAAATCATCTTGAACGGCCAATCAACTCCTACGGCTTGCTATTATGAGTTCCAAGTTATCCTGGAATAATGCAATTAGGGATTCCTCAGTTCTTACTATGTGCAAGCAAGGCTAGTCTATCCAGTCAATCAATTGGCCCATGCATGAATTAGACGAGTCCTAACAGGACGCTCGTCAATATACAATATACAATAATAATAAAAGCAGATACTGTTCCCTGTCCGTATGGCAGATTTACAGTATCTGTGGGAACCAGCCGGCCCGTCGGGTACTACTCGTTCCAAGGGGGCTGCCATGTAAGAATTCGAGAATCCATTCTCTCCATGCAATCATTATTTTATTTAACTTAATAGTCCCTACGTTGAGTGAAATCCCATGCCGTGGATCATGGTCATTCAAATGAGTACTTTCGTACGAGGTACGATATGCACAACTCTACAACGATACCAGTGCGGTTAGGTTGCAGGTCTTACATAGCGTAATGCAACAATCAAATCTAACCACGGTAATCATGCCTTGACCATAAAGTACACATACTTCTTTCGTAGAAAAATAACTAAATAATTAAATAAATAATTTGAAGCCTGCATGTGCCTGTATGTCAATATTCGAGATTAGCTAGTCGATTACAATAGTTCATTTCATGAACGTGTCTCATTCATTCAATTCAATAAGACGACTAGCCAGCCTCTTTAGTTCCAACTAGGAACGCATGATCAATTTTAGTCAAGCTAACAATTATTATCAATGGTGACAAGGCATGATCAATTATTAATCAAGATAACAATCAATGTTAATTACTGCCAAATTCGGGAAATAAAAAATTCTTTTCAATCGTGTCAATCAAATCGTAATTTACCAAGTTCAGGACAAAAGGCGTAAGGATATAAAATGGACGTAAAATATCTAATAAAATATCAATATTCAGGGCTATAGAATAGTCATGCGGCTAAGTCTAATGCGGCCAGGATGGATCTTATGCGGCAAGGAAAGGAGTCGGGTTCATGCGGCTCAGGGGGTAGAGGCACATGCGGCTGAAGAGGCGGGAACCTATGCGGCTGGGGAGTGGGACTAGCTTCCATGCGGCAAGCGGAAGGGATGTTCCATGCGGCTAGGATGAATTGGGCTTATGCGGCCGAAAAAGACAAGACACATGCGGTCAGCGGAAAGGGTACTCATGTGGCTGGCGGTAAATGAGTCCATGCGGCTCAACCAAGTCGAACCCCATGCGGCCGGGTCAAGGAGATTGCTTATGCGGCTGGCGGGGGGGGGGGGGGGGAGGGGGAAAGTTCATGCGGTTTATAAGGTTCAGGACCTCATGCGGCCAGCGAGTGAGTCTGGTTCATGCGGCTGGGTTTAGGAGAGAAATCCGTGCGGTCAAGAAAGGGATTCAGTCCTATGCGGCTGAGAGTCCCATGCGGCTGAGTTACTTGCCGCATGAAGTGTCATGCGACCAAGTCAAGCCCATGCGGCCAGGAGAAGGAGTACAAGTTCATGCGGTTAAGAAAGACGAGGGCGCATATGCGGTTAAGTGGGGAAAGTCCATGCGGCTGGGAATCACTTGCCGCATGATTTATTCATGTGGTCAAGTCAAGTACTATTCTTCTTCTCCAAGTTTCAGAGAAGAAGAACACCATGAACCCAAGCTTCAAAGTTCCATAAAACCTTCATCCAGAGTCCAAATTCGAACTTCCTTAGGTCAAAATTGGGTAGAACGAAATTCTCTACAACATGGGACCATCAAAACTTGAAGATAACAAAGTTTACTAGATCAAAACCTAAAAAACCCGAAAATATAACAAACTTAGATCTACAACAAATTAGCCATGGAAATTGAAAATGCTAAGTACTAAAGAGACTTAGAATCAAATAAGGAGGATGATGGAACAATAATAATGGGGATCCATCAAGAAGCAAGTTGGCACTTGCCTACGGTTTGGTAGGTGGAGAGAGTAATGAAGAAGAAGAAGAGGAGTAATGGTGAGAATGAGTAATGAGGAGAGAGAATGGTGAGGGTGGCTTTAAATATGGAAGGGGTGGTAGGTGGGAGTTGGGCCGGGTCCAATGGGTCGGGTTGCACGGGTCCAACAAGGCTAACCCGAAAGTAAGATTAAAGCAGGAAATAAAATACAGGTAATAAAATTACAGAAAGAAATACAGAAATAAAATTGTAGGAAATAAATTAACATAAAAATTAAAGAGCAGCTAATTAATTAACATGAAAATTTAAAGAGCAGATAATAGAATTGCAGAAAAATAAAGTGCGAAAAATAAAATGCAGATAATTAATTAACATGAAGTTATTAAGAATTTAAATACAGGATACTACATGATAAATGCTAAATAAATACATTCAGGCAATATACGTATTAAAATACGCATTCTGGGAACGAGGAGTGACATCTCTACCCTCCTTAGAAAAATTCCGTCCTCGGAATTTCAAATCCAAGCAGGATAGAAACATCGGGGCTAAATCTAAGTACAAGCAATTCAATGAAGCAATCCTTTTACAATGTCCATAGCAAGTAACATATATGTAAATCCATCAATCTACGATATCAAGCAATTCTACCCATAAGGTGATAAGCATGAGGAATCAGGACAATCAAGGTATACAGAAAAAGATATACCTTGTGAGTCAAACAGGTGTGGATACCGTGATCGAATATCATCTTCACGTTCCCACGTTGACTCTCCCAAGGAGTGATGACCCCAAGCAACACGGACAAGACTAATTGTTCGGTTCTTGAGTATCTTCTCTCTTCGGTCCAAAATGGACACAGGCTGTTCCTCGTAAGACAGGTTGGTACCAACAACCAACTCAGAATGATCAAGGATATGGCTTGGGTCTGATACATACCTTCGCAACTGAGATACATGAAATACGACATGCACCTCTCGTAACGAAGGTGGGAGTGATAAACGATAAGCAACATCGCCTATCCGATCAAGGATAACAAATGGGCCCACGTACCGCGGACTCAGTTTCCCGCGAACGCCAAATCTAATGACCCCACGAGTAGGTGAGATCCGCAAGAATACGTGGTCCCCAACAGAGAACTCTAACGGCCTACGATGCTGGTCCGCCCAATGACGATGCCGGTCCTGCACAACTCGAAGTCGCTCTCTAATTCCCTTAACCAATTCAACCGTCTGAACAATCATTTCTGGGCCTAACATCTTCCTCTCTTCGATATCATCCCATGCAAGCGGTGACCTACACTTCTTATCATATAGTGCTTCAAATGGCGCCATCTGGATACTGGCTTGATAACTATTGTTGTAGGAGAACTCGACCAAGTGAAGGTGACTCTCCCAAGACCCTCCAAAATCTAGAGTGCAAGCTCGCAACATGTCTTCTAAAGTCTGAATCGTCCTTTCTGATTGCCCATCCGTCTGCGGATGGTAAGCCGTGCTAAATCTTAACTTGGTACCCAGACTATGATGCAAGCTCTTCCAGAAATGTGATATGAAATGGGTATCTCGATTTGACACAATACTGACAGGGACTCCATGCTGCCTGACTATCTGTTGTATATATAACTCTGCCAACTTTTCTGTAGATTGTCCTACTCTGAAAGGAAGAAAATATGCCACCTTCGTAAGCCGATCTACTATCACCCAAATGGCATCCTTACCACTTGGCGATCTCGGTAAACCGGTCACAAAGTCCATCGTGATATGCTCCCACTTCCATTCCGGGATAGGAAGCGGTTGCAATAATCCAGCTGGCCTCTGCTGTTCTGCCTTCACTTGCTGACATACCAAGCAACGGGAAACGAATCTAGCTATCTCTCTCTTCATTCCATTCCACCAGAAGTGCTGCTTGATATCTTGGTACATCTTGGTCCCTCCAGGATGTATAGAATACTGGGAACTGTGAGCTTCTGCCATAACTTCCTGTCTGATATCTCCACTGGGCACACATAGACGTGATCCAAATCTAAGTATACCATCTTCATGAATTCTCATCTCCTTCCTGAGTCCTGACTCACATTCTGCCCTAAGCTTCTGAATCCTTGGGTCTTGTGCCTGAGCTGCCTTGATCCTATCTACCAAGTCAGATTGGACTTGTAGACTAGCCAGAACTCCTACATCATTAGGAAGTATAACTTCTATGCCCATCTCCTGAAGGTCTTCTAAGATATATCTCTGCGTTGTCAACATAAATGCGCCGCCTCTCCTGCTGAGAGCGTCTGCCACTACATTAGCCTTGCCTGGATGATACTGAAGCTCCACGTTATAATCCTTGATCAACTCCAACCATCTTCTCTGCCTCATGTTCAGTTCCTTCTGAGTAAAGATGTACTTCAGACTTTTGTGGTCTGTGTACATTTCCACTCGGTCACCATATAAGTAATATCTCCATAGCTTCAGAGCAAATACTACTGCCGCTAACTCCAAATCATGAGTTGGGTAATTCTTCTCGTGGTCCCGAAGCTGCCTAGATGCATATGCTATCACCTTCCCGTGTTGCATGAGGACACATCCAAGTCCTTTACCTGACGCATCACAATATACTGTAAAACCTCCGGGTCCAACTGGCAATGTAAGAATAGGCGCTGATATCAACTTCTGCTTCAAAGTCTCGAATGATGCCTGATATTCTGCCGACAAACGAATGGTACATCCTTCCGGGTCAAGCGGGTCATGGGTGCTGAAAGCCTTGCAAAGTCTGACACAAACCTTCTGTAATATCCTGCCAATCCCAAGAAACTCCGTACATCAGCTACGGTCTTGGGTACTGGCCAACTCTTCACTGCTTCTACCTTCTTGGGATCCACTGCTACTCCAGTTCCTGATACAATATGACCCAAAAATGAAATGTGGTCCATCCAGAACTCACACTTGCTGAGCTTGGCATACAACTGGTTCTCTCTCAGAACCTGCAACACTTTCCTGAGGTGGTCTTCATGCTCCTCTTCACTAGCAGAGTACACAAGAATATCGTCGAGAAACACCACGACAAACTGATCTAAATACGGCATAAAGATGCGATTCATCAAATCCATGAATATTGCTGGAGCATTGGTCAAACCAAACGGCATTACTAAGAATTCATAATGCCCATACTTCGACCTGAATGCTGTCTTGGGAATATCCTCCTTTCGAACCCTCACCTGATGATACCCTGAACGAAGATCTATCTTGGAGAAAACTCTAGCCTTGCTCAACTGATCAAATAAGTCGTCGATCCTGGGTAATGGGTACTTGTTCTTTACTGTTGCCGCGTTAAGCTTCCTGTAGTCGATACACAATCGGGATGACCCATCCTTCTTCCCTACAAGTACCACTGGTACTGCCCATGGTGATATGCTAGCTTGGATAAACTTTTTCTCTTTCAATTCCTCTATGTGCTGATACACATTGGCCTGCTCTGAATCCGCCATTCTGTAAACCTGATCTGATATCGGTTTAGTTCCTGGTGCCAATTCTATGCTGAACTCAATATCTCTAACTGGTGGTAGACCTGGAAGTTCTTCGGAAAATACGTCTAGAAATTCTTCAACTACTTTCGGAATCTGAACTTCTTCCATTGCTGTTACTACTCCCTGCTCTTGCTGAGTTGCCTCTGACCTGACCAAGGTGAACCTCTCCATGCCTGAAATATCAAAAGATACACTCCTACTACGACAATCTATTGTCGCATGACTGTCTTTCAGCCAGTCCATGCCTAAGATAACGTCGAAATTTCCAACAGGAAATTCTATCAACCGGGCGGGTAAAGGATGCCCGCACACTACAACACTACATGCTAAACTGACTCTACTAACTCCTACGAGCCCATTACCAGTGAGTATATTCAACCTCCCTGGCAATGCCTCGAACTCCATTCCTAGTCGTGTCGCAAATTGTGCAGATATAAACGAATGGGATGCTCCCGAATCAAACAATGCTACTGCAGGATATGAGGCGACGAGAATGTTACCTGCCACAACATCTCCCGATGCCAATGCCTCTTCCAAGGACAGTGTGAAGGCCTGCCCTCGACCTTCTTGCTGATTCCCATGCTGTGGCCTAGCCTGGTGCTGCTGCTGGCCCCTGCCTTGATGATGCTGGAATGGTCTATGCTGGTGTTGCTGTATCGGCGGTCCCTGCTGCCGAAACATCTGAGCCTGTGATACTAACGGACGCTGCGCCAACGGCCTCACTGCCAATGCTGGTCCTCGATACTGGCCTGCCCCTGGTGCTGGCAGAGCAGGAAACTGCTGCCCTGGTCCTCCTGTCCTCGAATTCATGGGACATGTGGTAACCCGATGGTCTGGATTTCTACATATCAGACACAGTCCGTTCAATGTCCGACACACATCTCTAGTGTGCCCCATCTTTCCATAATAAGTGCAGCCCACCGGGGGTTGCTGGTTCTTCCTCTGTTGCTGTTGCTGCTGCCTGGGTGGTGGTGCTGGCCCTCGCATCGCCACATCGTGGATACGAATGCCAGGGGATGGTGCTGTTGTTTGGGGCGCTGCTCCCCCTCCTCCTTCAATCTGACTGTGGGATCTCTTCTGACCCCCAGTCCTTGCCGCAAGCCTCTGAATGGTGATCTCATGCCTTTGAGTCGCTGTCAATATCTCATCAAAAGTCTGGTAATTGTGCCCTTCTATCAATTGCAAGAGCTCAAGATGAAACCCTTGCTGGAACCTCATAGCCCTCTAGCGCTCCGTCGCTACCATCTCTGGGGCAAATCTACTCAATCTGCAGAACTCCGCTGCATAAGCATCTACAGTCTTGCCAGCCTGTCTGAGGCCGATAAACTTCTGTTGTAGCTTAAACTGTGTCACAACTCCATAATACTTCGTCTTGAACCTTGCAGTAAAATTGTCCCATGCAACAGGACGTCTGATGCCTACTTCCTCTGCTTCCCACCAATCACGTGCGAGATCCTGAAGTAACAACTTCACTAGATCCACACGTTCTTCTGCCGGTACCTTAGCGGCTGTCAGAATAGCCTCGATATCCTTAAGCCATGCATCTGCTGAGATGGCATCCTTCGTGCCCTCGAAACGGCGGGGGTTATACTTGCAAAATCGGGCTGAAGCTCCTGAATCTGGCCTCGCCCCTCTTTCCAATGCCGTCTGTAATCCTTGGTTGAGTAGTACATTCTGCTCTTGCAACTGAGCGTGCATGCGCTGTTGGGCCAACATCTGGTGTTGCTGAGTAGCCATCATTCCTCTCATGATCTCCAGAAGGGCTGGTGTGTCCACTTGGGTAGGTGAAACTGTCGGTGGGGGTGGAATGTCCGGATACTGCGACCCAGCTGCTGGTTCCACTATCACTTCTTCTTGAATAGCCTCATAAAGTGGTTCTGACCCTTGTTGCTGACCAATCTGGTCAGGTTGTCCATGCTGATGTCCATGTTGTTGCTGTCCAGCTCTGACAGGTGCGGACGAGGTGCCCCTAAGAAAAGGGACAAGAGAATAATCAAACGACCGGACATGAAGGATCAATAAAGTCAAAGGATACTGGAATGTCAAGCTAGAGTTGAGAATTGACGAATCATGAGATCAAGGGGGAACACGTGTGATTGAGACATCCTATAAATCAAAACACCCCACAAGTCTGAAATCAGACCTGCATGGGCCACCACTAAAACCTTGTCACGCCCCAGAACCAGAATACTGGAGAGCGGAGGAATGACTCAGCCAGCTACGTATTACGGGTAGATGAATACCGTATAATACGATCAATGCTGTCTAACCAGACGAGGGGGTGCATTCTACATAAAAGTCTTACTATGGTCATTACACATCTATTGTCTCAATCATTCAAACAAGGAACATAAATATAGAACATGTAAGGTAAAGCAGTAAGGCGTCCCAAATGCTCAATCAAAATGTTCTTGAGATCTGGCTTTACAAAACATAGCCAGGTGATATAGCAAGTATGCACAATTGTTATCAGCTGCAGTCTGACTTAATTACAATTATGCAAAAGTAAGTACAAGATAATCCGACTAACATGTTGGTGCCAAACGGCAAGGTATAAAGTAGATAACAAAACGAGTGGTGAAGTTAAGGAACCCACTCGAGGCCTCCTGCGATCATCCTTCTAGTGTTGACCATCTTGGAGGTAGAAGTAAGCTGGATCCTCGGGGACTGGCTCTAAATCTGGCCATACAAAACCAGAGAGGTTAGACCTCTAATAGCAAGTACCACAAGGGAGGACGATATGAAGGACTAAACCAGTAAGTAAGAGAATATAATAATAGATCTCTGCTTGCTACTAGGACTCACATCACATCAAGACACTTCGAACCAACCTCCTAACCAAACAAGGACAGAAGTTGGCCCGTCATGTCCTGACATTCTGATCATCCCAGTTAGGTAACAGAGTATAGTGCACAAACAAATCATCTTGAACGGCCAATCAACTCCTACGGCTTGCTATTATGAGTTCCAAGTTATCCTGGAATAATGCAATTAGGGATTCCTCAGTTCTTACTATGTGCAAGCAAGGCTAGTCTATCCAGTCAATCAATTGGCCCATGCATGAATTAGACGAGTCCTAGCAGGACGCTCGTCAATATACAATATACAATAATAATAAAAGCAGATACTGTTCCCTGTCCGTGTGGCAGATTTACAGTATCTGTGGGAACCAGCCGGCCCGTCGGGTACTACTCGTTCCAAGGGGGCTGCCATGTAAGAATTCGGGAATCCATTCTCTCCATGCAATCATTATTTTATTTAACTTAATAGTCCCTACGTTGAGTGAAATCCCATGCCGTGGATCATGGTCATTCAAATGAGTACTTTCGTACGAGGTACGATATGCACAACTCTACAACGATACCAGTGCGGTTAGGTTGCAGGTCTTACATAGCGTAATGCAACAATCAAATCTAACCATGGTAATCATGCCTTGACCATAAAGTACACATACTTCTTTCGTAGAAAAATAACTAAATAATTAAATAAATAATTTGAAGCCTGCATGTGCCTGTATGTCAATATTCGAGATTAGCCAGTCGATTACAATAGTTCATTTCATGAACGTGTCTCATTCATTCAATTCAATAAGACGACTAGCCAGCCTCTTTAGTTCCAACTAGGAACGCATGATCAATTTTAGTCAAGCTAACAATTATTATCAATGGTGACAAGGCATGATCAATTATTAATCAAGATAACAATCAATGTTAATTACTGCCAAATTTGGGAAATAAAAAATTTATTTCAATCGTGTCAATCAAATCGTAATTTACCAAGTTCAGGACAAAAGGCGTAAGGATATAAAATGGACGTAAAATATCTAATAAAATATCAATATTCAGGGCTATAGAATAGTCATGCGGCTAAGTCTAATGCGGCCAGGATGGATCTTATGCGGCAAGGAAATGAGTCGGGTTCATGCGGCTCAGGGGGTAGAGGCACATGCGGCTGAAGAGGCGGGAACCTATGCGGCTGGGGAGTGGGACTAGCTCCCATGCGGCAAGCGGAAGGGATGTTCCATGCGGCTAGGATGAATTGGGCTTATGCGGCCGAAAAAGACAAGACACATGCGGTCAGCGGAAAGGGTACTCATGTGGCTGGCGGTAAATGAGTCCATGCGGCTCAACCAAGTCGAACCCCATGCGGCCGGGTCAAGGAGATTGCTTATGCGGCTGGCGGGGGGGGGGGGGGGGAAGTTCATGCGGTTTATAAGGTTCAGGACCTCATGCGGCCAGCGAGTGAGTCTGGTTCATGCGGCTGGGTTTAGAAGAGAAATCCATGCAGTCAAGAAAGGGATTCAGTCCTATGCGGCTGAGAGTCCCATGCGGCTGAGTTACTTGCCGCATGAAGTGTCATGCGACCAAGTCAAGCCCATGCGGCCAGGAGAAGGAGTACAAGTTCATGCGGTTAAGAAAGACGAGGGCGCATATGCGGTTAAGTGGGAAAAGTCCATGCGGCTGGGAATCACTTGTCGCATGATTTATTCATGCGGTCAAGTCAAGTACTGTTCTTCTTCTCCAAGTTTCAGAGAAGAAGAACACCATGAACCCAAGCTTCAAAGTTCCAAAAAACCTTCATCCAGAGTCCAAATTCGAACTTTCTTAGGTCAAAATTGGGTAGAACGAAATTCTCTACAACATGGGACCATCAAAACTTGAAGATAACAAAGTTTACTAGATCAAAACCTAAGAAACCCGAAAATATAACAAACTTAGATCTACAACAAATTAGCCATAGAAATTGAAAATGCTAAGTACTAAAGAGACTTAGAATCAAATAAGGAGGATGATGGAACAATAATAATGGGGATCCATCAAGAAGCAAGTTGGCACTTGCCTACGGTTTGGTAGGTGGAGAGAGTAATGAAAAAGAAGAAGAGGAGTAATGGTGAGAATGAGTAATGAGGAGAGAGAATGGTGAGGGTGACTTTAAATATGGAAGGGGTGGTAGGTGGGAGTTGGGCCGGGTCCAATGGGTCGGGTTGCACGGGTCCAACAAGGCTAACCCGAAAGTAAGACTAAAGCAGGAAATAAAATGCAGGTAATAAAATTACAGGAAGAAATACAGAAATAAAATTACAGGAAATAAATTAACATGAAAATTAAAGAGCAGCTAATTAATTAACATGAAAATTTAAAGAGCAGATAATAGAATTGCAGAAAAATAAAGTGCGGAAAATAAAATGCAGATAATTAATTAACCTGAAGTTATTAAGAATTTAAATACAGGATACTACATGATAAATGCTAAATAAATACATTCAGGCAATATACGTATTAAAATACGCATTCTGGGAACGGGAAGTGACACCCTCGGGCACTTATGTTACGAAAAGACTAAGTAATATGGAATTATGCTATGAGAATAACTTACGAATGGTACGCGTTGAATACGAGTATGAGATGAATAAGCCGTTGGGCGTCGTACATCAATATAGATGTGTTGGGGCATAACGCCGACGGAGCTCTCCATACGAATGGTGGATTATGTTTATGGCACGGAAAACCGTTTATGGCACGGAAAACCGTTTATGGAACGAGACTATGTTTATGCAACGGAGGATTTGGTTGTATTGTTATGTGTGTTTGCTATGGCGCGTATTGCATGGTCAATGGACTCGGATGGCCCGTGCACGGGTACGTCTTACCTCGAACGGTTACGCCGGGGCGCCGGGACCGTTCGGCCTAGGAGGAAATTGTGTGTGGTATTTATGGTGCACAATATTCGGACGGATTGCGACCGTCCAGTGCTGTGATAAGCTATGATATCCGTAAGTTTGGGATCCTTCGGATACTGGGCTAGCAACCCGTATCGAAGCGATTGTAGGCTTACACATAAGAGATGCCAAGTCCATTACGGTACGAAACACCGTGACCTTCATATAGATAGGGCCGGTGGGCTGAGATGAGAGTCGGGTGCAGGCGCAGGGCCTGCGACCCTTGTGCATGGTCTAAGTTTATGGTTGGTTGTTGCGTGAATGATATGATTCTATGTTACGTTCTAACCCGTGCAGGCTAAGGAAAATGGGACGAAGATGAGCACGATCACTATATTTATATTCATATTATGTCTAACTGTATCTGCCGCAGGGACACGGTATGGGACACATTTATGATAATGTGCTATGTTTAAGTTATGCTATGAAACTGATCCTAAGGCTAAATAGAAAGGGCACAAATTAAGATGCATGTTTCACTAAAATGATTAAGTGTTTGGTTTGGGTGCGAGCGGGTCTTGATCAGTGCGAAGCGAGGACGAAAGCACTAATCCCCCACTAGTTTATGTACAGGCTCAGGTTATGATCGGCTCGGGGTGGAGCTTGGCTTGGACGTGCCGAGGCATGGAGTCCTTGGCGTTCAAGAGAAGCTTCCGCATATGCGTTCGGACTTGCGACATGGAGATGTTTGGCCGAAGACTACTTGGTGGCTATACAGAGGCATAATGTATGGAACAATGTAATCCTTTGTGAGCTAGAGAGATCATGAGCGTTGTAGCCAATTGGCATATATGTTGGGCTATTCAGTGCCTTTGTAATCTTCAGTTTATTATGAATAAAAGAGATTATTGTGTTATACTTTGTTTCCTTCCGCTGCTTATGTTACGAATTTGAGATAATCACTATGTGAACCGTTATCTTGCCTTGCACGAGCGCAACTCCAGGCTCGTACGGCATCACGCCCCAGCGAGGACGATGATTCGGGTAAAATCTAGCGAGGATGAGCGATTTCCTGGATCGGGGCGTGACGAGTTGGTATCAGAGCGGTTCCATCCTTTGGACCGTGCGTGAATCTCTTTGACCCTCAGTTGCTTCACTATCGAATTCAGTCGACTCTAAGTTGTTTTCGCAACCGCTTGGCTCATGGATCTGCTCGACGCTACATTGGACGTTCCATACAATAAGTCTATATTAAGTGCGTACGTCTGCCACAAGTATGTCGTAACTATCACGCTACCTCCAAGTGCCGTCGGAGAATGTTGGTTGCACGAAGTGCAACAAGTTATGGGATGTTGGTTGCACGAAGTGCAATGGGTTATGGAATGCTGGTCGCACGCAGTACAACGAATATGGTGATGTTGGCTGCATGATGTGCAATAATATATGTGTTGTTGTGTTGTTGGTCGTACGAAGTGCGAGGAGGTATGTGTTCTTGGTTGCACGAAGTGCAGCGAGTTGAGATATGAGACAGTACGTATTATGTGGCTACGCGAATGGTTATGTGTTGTTGGTTGCACGGAGTGCAGCAAGTCGTGAATCGTTCGTTGCATCAGCACAACGAGTCGGTATGGTATGATACGTGTTGTATGGCTATGCGGATGGATAGCGATATGTTGCACGAGATTGAGAAATGACCTTCAGTATCGAGAGTAAATTTTTGCACGAGTTGTAACGAGCGAGATTGGCTGATCATGGATACGATAGTAACGGGTCGAGTTGGTCGCTAAGTCGAGTTGGAGTAGGCGAACGTTTATGTTGGCCGTATGTCGCGTTGAGCTGCGAGTAAGCGAATGTTGCGGGCGTGATCGATATGATTGCCATGGTACGGTTAGATTGAATGTGTGTCAAACTTGAGCTAACGCTAGAGCTGGGATCGGAAGGATCGCCATACGGGATAGTTTATTGGAAGATAGATATCGGACCTATGCGAAGTGTGATGTCGAGTAATAACTCGATTCCGAGTGGTATATACAATACCAATTATGCGAGCAAGTAGAGCGAAGTATTGTATCGGTAACGATAGGCTCGATCCTGAGTGGTATATGGAATACCACTTAACGATAGCTATGTTAAGCCGGTTGGTGACTTGCGATAGGTTATATCGAGACGATTGTATTGTTACGATATGTTGCCCTCAACGGACGGAGTAGTACCGAGACTCGAGTGGGAATGATTTGATAGAAGTCGATGCTAGTATGCTTCGATGAATTGAGTTAAACGATTATGTGCGAAGTCATACCTATGGATGATACGTCGGACGAGGATTCGTTAAGTGTAAGTCGAACGATAGACTGAGCATAGCGAAAGAAATATTGTGTCGAGGAAATGGTCGACCCGGTCGAACTTATGTTGAGTTAGTACGGAGACTTCTTCGGAACGAATCGAGTAAGTACGAAGGAATCGTTCGAACGAATTCGAGTTAGTGCGAGGAGTCGGTAGCACGACTTCGGAAGTGCGAGTTAGGGATATGAGAATGAATATGTGAATTGGAAATTATGTCCTGAAGATGACAGATAAGTACAATGAAATGAATCTTGATAAGTGCGAGACTTAATTCATATTCGAGTTCGGAAAATGGCAGTGATTGCAACGAATTAGAGCTTATGAGAGAGAAAGATGTTTAAGTTATGCATATCGACGATGGTATTGAGGCGTATCAAAAACGATATGCAATAACTCGGGGATACTCTGATCGAATGAACGAAAATTATGTTGAGCATTGTTGTTGGATGAATAAGATGCAAGTTAAGTTGATGGCAGTTTGGATGATAACGGTAGGAATGCTTCGGAGAATTTGAGAGTCGATGGATGTTACTCGGAAGAAAATGAAAGTGCTTGATTGTTTCGAGGATAACCATAATGTCGACATTCTTGTCTTATGCGAGTGCAACTCCAGCATCGCACATGCGTCACGCCAAATTTGGGCGATCATTCCGCGTGAGCGTTGGTATGGTGATTCATCCAGCGGGGATGATCGAACTTGCAAGGCGTGGCAAAATTGGATTTGACTTATGGTTTGATGCGAAAGTGTTCGAGGATGGTTTTGATGAGTACGGAATATGTCGAGCTATGATCACGATAGGTAACTCGGACCTGAGGCGAGTAGACATCATACGACCAGCAAGGATAGTCGACGGTAACGTATGAGTCATTCGAGTGGCAACGGCGCATCAGTTGCGCGGGGATGGATAAATTATGGATTGGTATGTCGGATTGGGTAAAGTCCCATAGGAATTGTCGGGAATTGATTTGGCTCTGTGATAGGATATAGCATGGTTCGTGTTAACTGTCCCTCGTTGATGATCTTCAATTATCGAGCGTAGTTTCGGGGCAGGTGACCCTAGAAGACTTGACCGCCAAATCAAGTGAATGTTGAAGTCCCCTAGGATGACCCAGAGAAGTCGCATAAGAAATTTTGTCGAGGATGAGGAATGATGTTAGTGCATGTTGAGGATAAGTCTAAGCGAGCGAGTATCGCGTATCGAAAGTTAGCGAATAGCCTTCGACTAGATCGAGACGAATAGAAAAGTTATGATCGATCGAATGAGTGCGTAAGTAGACTTGGTTGGTCGACGATCGAATAGATGTCGAGGAACGTGCTTAGCATAGCGATGCGGTAAGACGATTGCAAAGATTTTGCAATGTACGAGAGCGATGAATAATAAGAATGACCTTAAGAGTTGTGTCGCAGACCGATTGAGTAACGGTTAGGCTATGTGTGTTGAGCGCGCGATTTATGTTACGAAACGAATTAGTTGGACTGATTCGAGAATTGAGTAAAGGATTCGTACTCGGTCGAGAATAGGAGATGGACGTATCGTAAGAGACCTTGGGTCGGAAAGATTGTTGTCTTTGAGCATCGTAGACTCAAGTTGACCTCTTGTGTCGGGAGAGATTAAGCATGATGTCTGGATAAGTTATCTAGCGGGAGTAGCCCCAGACGCGATGCGTAGGCAGTTCGAGAACGTAGGTCGTGTTGGGATAGTGGTGTGCGAGACTTAGTACGGATGGTAGTCAAAGAAAATGGAGACATGTGGACTTAGTCCATGTCATTAAGGCCAAGCGTTATGAATGATTGGATGAAAGACTTGAGTTATGCGAGAGATAGGAAACGGTTGGGCGAGTAGGCATTACGGAGAATTGTTGTCATCGGATGCACAATGAGTTGATGTAATGCGAGTGTTAGATGATCGACGAGAAACTTATGAGATCGAAGTTATGGTTTGAATTAAGTTATGTGCAAGATGTTGAAAGATGATCGCATGTTATGGAATAAACATACGAGAAGTATTTTGGGAATAGGCGCTAAGATATGACTAAGTCGAGTACGGACCGATGGATGCTTGAGGATTTAAGTTGAACTTGTTAGTTTGTCCCGATATCCTACAACTGAGCTTGGCTGAAATGCATATATTGGTGGGACGCCTAAAATATGTGTATGATCCAACCTAAGTTGTATGATTCCAACGATGGTAGCACGAGATCGTGAAATGATCTATGCGAGGCACTTGGATTAAGTGTTGGTTTCGGTTCGAGGACGAACCTGATTTTGAGTGGTATATTATGTAATGCCCCGCTCCGCATCGGTGCATTACGATGAGTCGTTGACTCGAAGAGTTGCGTTGACCCGATGAAGTATCGATGTGAATCGATGCAAGAGTTACGTTGGCCAAAGGTAAGCTTTGAGTCGGTTGGAATCTATGAATCGAATCGATGCAAAGGATAAGTTCCGTTGAGCAAGTGCTAATGTTGGTTGATCTGGTGTGCAGGCTATGCCTTTATACTGGATTACGGATCGTGGTATGGGCGCGATAGGCCAAATCAACCGAGTAGTTCAAAGGAATGGCTAAGTCCGGGAGTTAGCTATGCGACCGAGTTATGGAAGCGAGATGCTTCGACTCAGCGAAACGGCAAGGCGTATCGGCTTAAGGTGGGCGGGTTCTTGACTCTCTCTCCCTATTCCTTCACGTCTAATAAAAGATATCATTGTATGCGTAAGATAATTATCGAGTTAGCTAGCGTTGCTCGGCGACGAAAGGTCTAAGTATGCGTTGAACACTAAGGTAGAACATTGAACAATCGAACAATTGAAGCGACGTGCATCGAGTGCACGGGTCACGGTAGGGCAATGATGGTAGAACATTGAAAGATGATAATGAGATGTGCATCATGTGCACGGCTCCGAGAACATTGAACACTAGGCGTAGAACATTGAATACGGTGCTGAGCGTGCCCTCAGGCACTTATGTTACGAAAAGACTAAGTAATACGGAATTATGCTATGAGAATAACTTACAAATGGTACGCGTTGAAGACGAGTATGAGATGACTAAGCCGTTGGGCGTCGTGCGTCAATATGGATGTGTTGGAGCATAACGCCGACGGAGCTCCCCATACGAATGGTGGATTATGTTTATGGCACGGGAAACCGTTTATGGCACGGGAAACCGTTTATGGAACGAAACTATGTTTATGCAACGGAGGATTTGGTTGGATTGTTATGTGTGTTTGCTATGGCGCGTATTGCATGGTCAATGGACTTGGATGGCCCGTGTACGGGTACGGCTTCCCTCGAACGGTTACGCCGGGGCGCCGGGACCGT
Source organism: Iris pallida (assembly GCA_029216955.1). Lineage (NCBI taxonomy): Eukaryota > Viridiplantae > Streptophyta > Magnoliopsida > Asparagales > Iridaceae > Iris > Iris pallida. The sequence goes on from JANAVB010035619.1 coordinate 3,206,789, forward strand.
TCGGCCTAGAAGAAAATTATGTGTGGTATTTATGGTGCACAACATTCGGACGGATTGCGACCGTCCAGTGCTGTGATAAGCTATGATATCCGTAAGTTTGGGATCCTTCGGATACTGGGCTAGCAAACCATATCGAAGCGATTGTAGGCTTACACATAAGAGATGCCAAGTCCATTACGGTGCGAAACACCGTGACCTTCATATAGATAGGGCCGGTGGACTGAGATGAGAGTCGGGTGCAGGCGCAGGACCTGCGACCCTTGTGCATGGTCTAAGTTTATGGTTGGTTGTTGCGTGAATGATATGATTCTATGTTACGTTCTAACCCGTGCAGGCTAAGAAAAATGGGACGAAGATGAGCACGATCACTATATTTATATTCATATTATGTCTAACTGTATCTGTCGCAGGGACACGGTATGGGACACATTTATGATAATGTGCTATGTTTAAGTTATGCTATGAAACTGATCCTAAGGCTAAATAGAAAGGGCACAAATTAAGATGCATGTTTCACTAAAATGATTAAGTGTTTGGTTTGGGTGCGAGCGGGTCTTGATCAGTGCGAAGCGAGGACGAAAGCACTAATCCCCCACTAGTTTATGTGCAGGCTCAGGTTATGATCGACTCGGGGCGGAGCTTGGCTTGGACGTGCCGATGCATGGAGTCCTTGGCGTTCAAGAGAAGCTTCCGCATATGCGTTCGGACTTGCGACATGGAGATGTTCGGCCGAAGACTACTTGGTGGCTATACAGAGGCATAATGTATGGAACAATGTAATCCTTTGTGAGCTAGAGAGATCATGAGCGTTGTAGCCAATTGGCATATATGTTGGGCTATTCAGTTCCTTTGTAATCTTCAGTTTATTATGAATAAAAGAGATTTGTGTTATACTTTGTTTCCTTCCGCTGCTTATGTTACGAATTTGAGATAATCACTATGTGAACCGTTATCTTGCCTTGCATGAGCGCAACTCCAGGCTCGTGCGGCATCACGCCCCAGCGAGGACGATGATTCGGATAAAATCTAGCGAGGACGAGCGATTTCCCGGATCGGGGCGTGACATTCTCCACATAGGTTGGGAACCCCACCCACTCCAACACACACACACACACACACACACACACACACACACACACATATATATATATATATATTTTATATATATATATATATATATATATATATATATATATATATATATATATATATATTTATACATAAAGGGCTTAATTGCTACTTGATACCCTCAACTATTACCGTTTTTCAACTTGGTACCCTAAACTTTTTTTCGTAACAACTTGATACCTCAACTATTTTTTTTTTCAACTTAGTGCCTAACATTTTAAAAAACCCCAAAATGCCCTTATCCCTTCCCTCCCTCCACCCCCTCCCCCACTCCAGCCACCCCCCCTGCTAGCTCCGGCCGGACCACCCCCCTCCTCGCTTTCGGCCAACCGTCCCCCCTCCTCGCTTCCGGCCAACCCCTGCCCCGCCTCCCGCCCCGTACCCCCTTCCCAGCCCCCCCTCCTCCCGCTGTCGAGCCCTAGGGGAGAGGCGGGAGTGGGCGGACGGCCAGAGCGAGAGGGGGGGGGGTGGCCTGAAGCGAGCAGGGGGGGTGGGGGGGAGCTGCGGCCGGAGCAAGCAGAGGGGGGCGCGAAGCTAGCAGGGGGGAGGGAGGTTAGGGATAGGGGCATTTTTGTCCAAAATAATATCCGGGTATCAAGTTGTTACAAAAAAAAGTTTAGGGTACCAAGTTGAAAAACGATAATAGTTGAGGGTATCAAGTAGCAATTAAGCCTATATAAAGTTATACAAAGAACAAATTTTAATTAAAATATATCCAATATTTAAACTAACTATATGGTATTATCTAAATATATATCCAAAATTTAAATTTAAATTTATTTAACAAAAGTTTTTGTGCATGTGCGTACGTAGCACGTACATTACCATTATATATAATGCCACTTACAAACTACTCAAAAATATGTTGTACATGCCGTATGCATATTCCATTAAATAAAAAATCCAAACAAAACCCAAAATTTTTTCTAACTATCGAGACTGTATCTCTTCACATAGTTAACAATTTCTTTTCTTCCTAAAATGCTTCTAGCTACCTAAACATATAATAATTTCTAGAATATACTCAGTATTAATATTATATTTAAACCAAGTACATAATATTATCTACTGAACCAGTATCCAAAATTATAAAAATATATCTATAACAAATAATAATTAAAATCAAATCATATTTAAAATATTATAATATAATTTAAATTTTTATCTAATTTTAAAATAATAATATAGATTTTTGTATATGCAACACGCAGGTAAGAATGACTAAGTATATATAAAATGTACTTTTAGATGGAAAAAAGTTCAACGATAAGATGTAAAACTTTTATTATTATATATAAATTAGGTCACACAACAAAGTGTACGTACCCCACTTGAAAATAGAAAGCAATTTATAAGAACACATAAGAAGTTGATCAGGGCTAGCCAAAAACAAATTTTGATTTATTTACAAGTTTGCCATTGAAAAAATTACTCAGAGCTAGCCAACATGTGAGTATATATATAAGTCAATTTTTTTTTTTTGCTCTCGTCTCTTTCCTCACAAGAAGAAGAAGAAGAAGAACAAGAACAACAAGAACAATAACATAAATTTTTGCAAACCTAGTTTATTTTGATTTTTTGCTCTCTTCTAATTTCTCAGATCTCTTTCTCCAAATCCTACTTTATTTTTCTTCTCCTTGTTTGGGCATTATGGATGAAACCCTAGTTGTAGAAGAAATTGGGTTATCAAATCTATTAATATATTAGTCTATTAACCAATTTTTCTTTATTAATAGAAGAATTATGCATGAAATTCTAGTTGTAGAAGAAAACTATGAAAGAAATTCTAGTTGTAGAAGAATTTGGTTCATATCAGGACTGCCACAATTTCTGACAGTCCTAAAAGTATTGAGGACTGCCAAAAATTGTGGCAGTCTTGAAATAGACTCGATTTACAACAGGACTGCCACAATTGCTGGCAGTCCTAGAAGTACTGAGGACTGCCAGAAATTGTGGCAGTCCTGAAAGGGACATGCTCTACAGCAGGACAGTCACAATTTCTGGCAGTCCTAGATATATTAAGAACTGCCAGAAATTGAGGCAGTCCTGAAAGATACTTGCTGTACAGCAAGTTCCTTTTAGGACTGCCACAATTTCTGGCAGTCCTAAAGTCAAAATTTCCGAATGAAAAAAATATGTTAGGATTTATTTCAATCTTGATAATAGAGTGAAATATACATTTTAGGGTTTATTTTCATGCATTCTTTGTGAGAAAAGAAGTATTTAAGCTTTATTTTCATGCATTTTAGGGTTTATTTAATTTTTTGGGTGCCATCGAAATTGGGAAAGAGAATGAAACTAGGATTTGATGGAGATGGTGATGATGGAAATGGTGGAGAAGAAGAAGAAGAAGATGATGAGAAGAAAACTAGAATTTTTATGGAGATGTGAGAATGGAAATGGTGGAGAAGAAGAGGATGGATAGAAGAAGAAGAAGAAGAAGAAAGCTTGGGTTTGTGAAGAGAGAGAGAGAGAGAGAGAGAGAGAGAGTGAAATTTAGAAATGAGATTGATTTTTTGGGTTTGAGGGGTTGTGGGGTTTGGACAGCCCCCTGAGTGGAATATTTGGATAGCCCGAGTAAAATTTTCTCAAACATTGGCTAGCCCTGATCAAATTATTCTGTGCCCTTATAAATTGCCAAACAGAAATATAGCAAAGTGTACATAACCCACATAAAAACATAAATGTACAAGGATCTCAATTGGCATATATGTATGAGTACTTTTTTGGTTCATCCGTCAAAACTAAGTAAAATATTCACCTCCCATTTAAAAAATAATGTGTGACATTTTCATCTCACAAAAAACTACTTTGTAAGTGGTTTTGTGTCGCATGTCATTTTTTTAGTGAAAAATGAACATCTAATCTAATTTTGGTGGGTGAATAAAAAAAAACTCTAGATATAATATGTCTTGAGTAAGTCAATATGACTTCCCAAATTTCTGAGATACTCAACGGATCACGCTTTAAACTTTCGAAGTTTTGGAAAAAATAATAATATTATATTATTCTAGATTTATAAAATAACTGGACACGCCAATTAAATGTAGGTTAATTTGGACAATCTATCAGGGAAACTCTTTTTTGACCTCCCAGGAGAAACAATGCTTGTGTTCGTGCCGACGTGTCACCTCCCTCTTGCCAACTCGCCCCTCCTGCACCCTTCTAGGCCTACCTCCTAGGACATCGTCTGGTTCGTGGAAAGAAAAGGAAATAATTCTTTGATATTTCTTTTCATTGGAAAATTGTAATTTCAATCAATTTTTTTTACGGTGTTTGAAAAAGTCAAAAAAAAAAAAATGGAAGAAGGATAAATCCTTAGAGACGAAAAATGAATCATTGGGTTGGTGAGAGGAACCATTTTCCCTCTATTTCCTTCTTATTAGTAACCAAAATTTTTTTTCTTCTCATTTTCTTTGACATACAAACAAAGAAAAGTAATCACTTTTCCTAATGCTCAAATTTTGCGAACCAAACATGACCTAAGTTCCACAGCCCTCCTCCAATGTAGGCCGACATATGACCAAGGTGTTAGGGTTGCGGTCTAAAATTGTGGACAACGTAGCAACGTCGATCCACCAACTTGACAAAATCAAAATGAGTTCAAGTTGGTGCATGCAATATCCAACTACTTTGTTCTCGGTTCGACTGCCCGAACCCATCTTAGTAAATTGCAAGGAAATTGTGGCAAAGAAAAACTGTATTTTTGTTGGTTAAAATTAAACTGAAAGAATAAACGAAGTGTACGTGAAGGCAAGGGAAGGAAGTTTGTTGGAGTGAGAGAGAGAGTTGACACAACTACCAACTACACATGCTTTCTTGAATATGAAACTCCCTCTTTCTTCTTCCTGAGAGCGATTGGAACTAGGGGTGGGCACGGGTCGGGCCGGGTCCAAATTTTATGGATCCGGACCGGACCCGTTAATTGGCGGGGCGGGGCGGGACGGGTCCAAAAAATATTGGAACCGGTACGGATTCGACCCGTTCGAAACGGGTCCAAACCGAGCCGACCCGCGGGTCCAAACGGATCCAAAAAAATTCAAAAATTATAGAATAGTAAACATTTACACATGTTTTATTATCTAGAAGAACAAAACAAGTATTATGTTTTTCCAATTTCTAAAATTTGTTTACTAAACAATAACGTGTGCTATTATTTATAAATTATAATATGAAAAAAATCAAAATTGATAAATAAAAAAAAATCATACTCCTAGAAACGGGTCGGTTCGGGGGCCCGTTTATTTTGAAAATAGGACCCGCCCCGCCCCGTTAGTGTCACACGACCCGCCCCGGCCCGCCCCGTTTAAATTTCAAATTTTAGGAACCGCCCCGTTTGACCAATATACGGTTCGGACCGGGTCGGAACCGCGGGTCTTGGACCCGTATGCCCACCCCTAATTGGAACCATACTTTGAATAAACAAAGTTTGAAAGCATTGAATTGAGTCAATACGTGTCACGTATCATTTGTTTTATTAAAAGATGAACATTCCATTAGTTTGGACGATGAACAAAAATGAACTCTTATACTTCCATCTCTCTCTCTTCCATCCCAACGCATCTACTCCATCATTCTTTTATTTCCTTTCCTTTCTTTTTTTTTCCTCCAAACCAGTCAACACTAAGGGGACGTTTGGTACGCAGTATTTTTTTTATTTCCGAAAAAATTTAAGATGAGAATCTATTATCACGTTTGTTTGGCTTATAAAAAATTTATTTCCGGGAATTATAAATACTCGGATAAATAGTTTACCCACAAAATATGAAAATTCTATCCCTTGAGAATAGGTGGGTATTTTATTTTACCCGGACAAAAAAAAAAAATTGTCTAAATTTTTTTCTTCTTTTTTGATCAATTTTGATTAGTTTTGAACTTTTTTTTTCTTTTTATCGTCGTTTTTATCGCTTTTTGTCATTTTTTGTCATTTTTACCAATTTTTTTTCGTTTTAAGCAATTTTTTGTCGTTTTTACCAATTTTTGTCTTTTTTTGTCATTTTTTGATTATTTTTTGTCGTTTTATCGCTTTTTTGTCATTTTTAACCAATTTTTTGTCGTTTTAAGCGATTTTTTGTCGTTTTTACCCTTTTTTGTCTTTTTTGTCACTTTTTGATTATTTTTTGTCGTTTTTATCCAATTTTTGTCATTTTGTCGCTTTTTATCAATTTTTGTCGTTTTAAGCGATTTTTTTGTCGTTTTTGTAGCTTTTTTTTTGTTGTTTTTACCGATTTTTAGTCGTTTTTGTCGCTTTTTGGTCATTTTTACTAGTTTTATGGCATATTTTTTTGTCATTTTTGTCGCTTTTTGTTGCTTTTACCGATTTTTTGTCGTTTTTGTGGTTATTTTTTGTCGTTTTAACCGATTTTTTGTCCTTTTTTGTCGTTTTTATCGATTATTTTTTGTTTTTGTCGCTTTTTTGGTTATTTTTTGTCATTTTAACCGATTTTTTTTGTTGTTTTTAACCTTTTTTGTCGTTTTAAACTGTTTTTTTTTTGTCGTTTCAACCGATTTTTTGTCCTTTTTGTCGTTTTTATCGATTATTTTTCGTTTTTTGTCGCTTTTTGGTTATTTTTTGTCGTTTTAACCGATTTTTTTGTTGTTTTTAACCGATTTTTTGTCGTTTTTAACCATTTTTTGTCCTTCTTAACCGATTTTTGTCAATTTTTTGTCGTTTTTAACCGATTTGTTGTTGTTTTTTTTGTCGTTTTTTGCCCCATTTTTTGTCGTTTTTACCGATTTTATTTCGTTTTTGTCGTGTTTTGGTTATTTTTGTCGTTTTTATCCTTTTTGTTATTTTTTGTCGTTTATACATTTTTTGTCGCTTTTGGGTCATTTTTGTCATTTTAACCGAATTTTTGTCGTTTTTCATCATTTTTGTTGTTTTTTGTTATTTTGTCGTTTTTACCATTTTTTCGTTTTTTTTTCGATTTTTTGTCGTTTTTACCCTTTTTTTTATATTTGTTCATTTTTTTCGTTATTATTATTTTTAATTTTTTTTTCGGGAATATTTATATTGTCACCAAACATGGGAATGTAATTTTCCAGGAAATTTAATTTCTTGGAATTTGATTTCCGGAAATATAGAATTTTCGGCTATATAGTATTCCGCATATCAAACGTCCCCTAAGGAAAATGTTCACCATATCAAGAGGGGACTTTGGTTTAAACCGCAATGCCACGTGTCTTCTTCCCAGTACACGAATTCCTCTTTTTGCTGCTTTGTCCGCATAAAAAGAAATGAGCATCAGATTTGCAAGGGCAGGGAGGGAAAAGAAGGGGAATATCAAATTTTTTGTTCTTTCTACTTGAGCTCTTATATTTAGTAGATCGAAGAAACCTATGTTAAAATATGGTAAATTTAAAATGAAGTAAGAAAACACTTCAGTACAATGGGCAAAAAAAAGATAATTAAAAATTAAAAATACTATATGTACCTCCAAAATTTTATCTATCCATGTCCTTACGTCACGTGGCCCTCTCCTATTCGCTCATATTTTCCTCCAATCTTTCCTCTTATTTACTTCGGTCAATAAGAGAACGACACGTGACGGAGGAATACGGAAGAATAAATTTTTTGGAGGTACATATACCATCCCTCTTAAAAATTTGACATGTTTTGGTTCTAAAGACGTAGAATCAAAATACAAGAATTTCTAGGAGGGTTCCTCAAAATCAAAGTACCTTCACACTAACATTCCTGTGGAAGTTAGCTATCATGAAATTTCAATCCATAAATTAGCAAATTCCACTGAAACTATGTCAAGAATTTCAGAAAATTTCATCCCAAAGGGATAAAATTTCATATATTTGCGCTGAACGGGACGAGTTTGAAGAAATTCCAAACTCAGGGACAACTCCAAGTGAGTTGGCGGTCCCTGATGGTGACTCCAACTCACTTGGCGGCTTGGAGGGGGGGGGGGGGGGGAGGGCCTAGGCAGCTGCCAACGGCTACTTTTTTTTTTTTTTTTTCCTTCTTCTTTTCTTTCTTTCTTTCTTCTTCTCCTTTTTCAACGGCTAGTTCTAACGGCTCTATTCAAATTCACCTATAAAAGCACATGAGAGCACTCAATCCTCACAACTCACTCCATATTACTCACTCTTCTTCCTATTACTCACCAGCACACATTGATCAAGTTCTCCAGCAGAAACTTTTGATCAATCTCTAGCAGTTGCCTCCTTCGATTCACTACCAGAATAAGTCGTTTTAGCGACGCCTAAAGACGTCACTAAAACGACAAATTTCGTCGCTAAAAATATTTACCGACGCAATTACCGACGTTTTGGACTTGTCGCGGAAACGTAAGTCGCTGATCTTTAAAACGTCGCCAAACGTCGCAAGTACCGACGTTTACCGACGTATATATACGTCGGTATATTACCGACGTCTACCGTCGTGTCGTCGGTGGATTACCGACGTTTACCGACGTATATCTATGTCGGTATATTACCGACGTCTACCGTCGTATCGTCGGTGGTTTAGCGACGTGTTTAAAGTCGCTACACGTCGGTAAAATTCTGGGAATTTATCGACGTTTACCGTCGTTTAAAATGTCACTAAATGTCGGTAATTCCTGGGATTATTACCGACGTTCACCGACGTTCTCCGATGTATAAGGACGTCGGTAAACGTCGGTACCCTGGAAAATTTTGCAGATTTATCGACGTTTACCGACGCAAACGTACGTCGGTGGACGTCGGTAAACGTCGCTAAATCTGCAAAAAAAATAAAAAAATAAAATACAGAATGTCCTCCCTGCAGTTTAAAAAGATAACCATAACCAACAGGAATGAACACTCAATAACACACACCATAATCAACAGTCCACATTTCCTGTTTTGCTGAACACAGGCCATATACACACACACCCATGTGAATGACACAATCACACACACATCCATGTGAATGACACACAATCACACACACACTGTTTTCCCTCACTGTACACAGGTTTCAGTCCCTACATACACAGGTTTCAGTCACTCCTACACACACACTCACTCACTCTCTATCACACACTTGTCACTCTCCCTTTACCTCACTCTTTCTAACTCTCTATCTTTCTATCTTCCTATGTATATATATATATATATATATATATATATATATATATATATATATATATATATATATATATATATATATATATATATATATAATGTAATGTATATAAATATGTATGTGTATGTAATATGCATCTAAGTATATTATGTATATATGTAGGTATCCTATATTATATTATGGGTGTGTACCATTATATATATATTATATATATGTATGTGTGGTATACATATAGGTAGCCTATATGTATATATATATGTATGTAATATGTGATTTCCATGTGTAGGCCTAGATGCAATAATAGGTTGTGTGATGTTGGTTTTGACTTTGTATTGTATAGGTTGTATGGGCTTGATATACTAGCATAGGCTAGTTTAGCCTTGATTAGACTAATATAGACTTGTTAGGACTTAGAACGATTGTTAAACCTAGTTAACATAACCTAGACTTGTTAGACCTAGAATGACTTGTTTGACCTAATTTAGACTTGTTGGACCTAGTTTGACCATAGTTGACCTAGTTTGACTTCTAGGGTTGACCAGAGTTGACAAAGAGTTGACTTTGGCCTAGATTGACTTCTAAACGTAAAACACAAAAGCACATTAACATCCAATTGAAACGAATAATAACATAAACAACAGTATAACACAATGTAGCAGGCAACAAATAGAATGGGATCCAACAAATAGATTAGGATCCAACAAATAGAATAGGCACAACCAACAAGTATCCAAATAACCAAGTCTACACCAAATAACAAAGTCTACAATCAAATAACCAAAGTCTACACCAAATAACAAAGTCTACAACCAAATAACCAAAGTCTACACACAACCAACTAGGGATCTGGTGCAGGAGGGGCACCGCCGCGACGAAAGGATAAGAACAACTCATACTCCTCAAGTGAAATCGATACCGATGGAGCAGGTAGTGACGTCAGTGGAGTCGGTGTCGAAGAAGAAGGCGGTGGAGGCGGCGGAGTCGACGACGATGAAGGCGCACCCGGAGGACCAGCACACTCGAATACTGTAAGTCGCTGGTGGTATGAATCCATGATAGATAACATTCTATCACTGCTCTGGACCATCGAATCCTGCGCCAATCTCAGCCTCTCGACCATGGTCACCTGTCCTGTCTGCAGCTCTGTCACCGTGCGCTCTAACCCTCCAACGCTGCGCTCTGTCCTCTCAGTCGTCTCTATGAGCTCCATAATGTCGTGGTCGAGCGCATCCAATCGTACTAGCAGCGCAGGATCGTCCGTAGCGTGCTGAGACTGCTCCTCGATCCGTCGTAGCAGGTCGTCACGGAGAGACTCCATCATCTGGTGGACTCGAGCAGACTCCTGGGACGGCTGTGGACCATGCACACTAGCAGGAGATGTCCTAGAGGACTGGGTCGCAACTAGGGCGCCATAGGATCCCGTACCGTAGTACGTACCCCTACAGAGTCCACCAGCGACGGTCATCCACAGCTCGTCCGTCGACGGAGCTTGAGTGGGCTGCGAGGAAGTACCGGCCTCTCCTGCATCAGGTGCACTAGCAGCCGCCCGTTCCCGCAGCCTCTGATACTCGGCCTAGAAAGTGTGGATAGTACTCTATAATTTCTACTTTCTAATTAATGTACTTATTATTACTAACTACATGAATATTTATTTGCATTATATTTACTAAGTTATATTAAAATTGACACGAAGTATTAAATTAAGATAACGTATTGTAATACTTACATAGGTCTGCTCGGCCCTCTCGTCAATAAGGTCTTCGCCCTTCCGATGGGTGGCCAGGAAGACGGTCACCATGTCGACGTTACCGACCTTCCTTACCTGTAATTAAATATATTATCTTAGTAATAATTTATCGGTTTTACATTAAAATAATATTTCTAAAAGAGAAAGACATACCAGACGACGAAAATGTTCTGTCATCGGAATCGACCTACCGTACCACTTCGAGGCATGTTGCCTAGCCGCCTTGGCCTTCTCCGACTTCTCCTTGTACCTTGGCTCGTCGAATCGAGCCTTCATCGCATTTCACTGATCAGGGGTGATCCAACCTTGGATCGACTTTCCGGTATGATCACGATCCTTCTGATCATTAATAGCGTCGCGGATCAGCTTGGCAGCGACGGCAGGAAACATCCCCTCGATAAGCTCGGCCCGGTGCGGTGGATAGAAAAACATATCCTATAAGAGCGTAAACCAAATATTTATCAGTTATATATAATATGCAAAAATTATATGATTCATGTTAAAAGCAAATATATTTTAACCTTGAAGCGCGCAAACCAGAAGCCCTTCCTCTCGTCCGGAGCATCATTGTAGTTAATCCAAGCACCACCATAATTATGCCTCAGCATGTGGCCTAGACGTCTCTGTACCTCTGGGGGACGATATCTATACAGAATATTATATTCATGAAAAAAGTTAATTTATGATAAAAACAGAAAAAAAATTATAAACCAAAATACCTACTTTGTACCGTCGGCCCAGATCTCCGTTGTCCTCTCCTCCGGAGGTACGCACGCATCATCTGCATGATGCTGGTCGGCCGTCGGTGCAGCCGCCTCGGCCGTCGGCGCAGCCTCCGCCATCTGCTCATCCGTCTCCATCGTCGTATCAGCAGCAGGAACGCTTGACGGGCGAGCACTCTCAACAGGCCTGGAACTACTCGTCCCAGGAGATATGTCACGTGACGTCGTCCCAGCAGGCCCAGCTACTGTCTGATATGGAGGAGTAATCGGCGACGAGGATCCAGAGCCGGTACCAGTAGGAGGTACCGAAGGAAAACTCTGTCCTCTAGCAGTACTGTAGGAAGTACCGGAGGATCATGACCTCGTCGTCCCCCTCGAAACGATCCGCGACGACCTGCCATACCTGATAACAGCATATGATAATACAACAAATAATAGAGACTAGAAATATAAAAGTACAACAAATAATAGAGACTAGAAATATGAAAGTACAACAAAGACAAGATAATAACCAAGACAACATATGATGATACATTCTACAATAAACATCTAAGTCTAGATAATATATTCTAGAAGAAACATCTAAGTTCAGATAAGTATATCTCTCTCAATCATCTTCAGAATAATCATCTTGTTCGTCTTTCTCGACCTCATCTTCCTCTTCCTCCTCATCTTCACTTTCATCTTCGCCTTCGTCGGCTTCGTCTTCCTCTTCGGATAATTCTACATCTTCTATATTATGTGTCGTGTAATGCGTAACTTCCGTGGAGTCCACATCGACAATATTGGTTATAAGAGGTAGCTCGTCCTCCTGGTAAGCTTTTTCGTCAACATCAAAAGTATCTCTAGCTTTAGTCTTGCATACTGCCCACCAGTCAGACTTCGTTGCTCCCCGTCTCGGATAAGCTGAAGTACACGAGCTGAGCCTGAGTTGCTAGGACAAACGGTTCGTAGCCTTGATATCTATGCTTGTAGTTTATATCCACAAGACCATGCTTGTCAATTTTCCAATCTTGATTTTCAATCGGATCGAACCATTCACACTTGAACAACACGATCTTTGCAGGTTCTCTACCATTATTATATAACAACTCCACAATCTCTCGCAAGATGCCAAAGAAATCATTTCCTGGATCGACGTCTTTGTAGTTCGAAGACTTGATACACAAACAACTATTTTTTGTGGAATCAAGATCCAGGAAGCTGTCTCTGATCGGAGCATTTGTCGACTTGAACCGAAAGCCATTGACACAGTAACTTGGCCATATTTTAACAAAAGTAATTGGTCCCTTGGCAAGAGTTCTAATTAATTCAATCTCGGGTGAAATTAGACGATCGACCTGAATATCAAAGAAGAGATAATAAGTTATTTATTGTGCAGTTGTATTAGAAGAGGCCAGTAATTACCGAGCTACTTACATATTTGCTCAACCAAAAAGGAAAATGATATCTCATTTCTTGTTCTAATGCTTCGTCTGTTAGGTAGGGTCTAACCAGCCTCAACTCATCATTATATGTGCTGGAAAATAACAAAGCAACCACCGATTAGTACAATAATATTAGCTTATACTATTACATTGAGATGACGTAAACTCATCATCCTGAGTTACTTACCCCTCTAGCTTCTCCACTTCATCCTCGTCGTAATTGAGTAATACATACAACTGAGCAGCCCTTAGCTCTTCGTCATTCAAATATCTCTTCTTTATTTTTCTCGAAGGCTTTCCGAACGCATTGAATACTTTCAGTATTCCATCATTAAATTCTTGATATCCGTCATCGTTTCTCGGAGCCCTCATTCTATTCGTAGCAACATGAGGTTTGAAATAGGAGGAGCAGAAATTTGTAATCTCCTCGAGAATATAGGCTTCACAAATAGAACCCTCGACCCGAGCCTTATTTTTTACCTTCTTTTTAGGTGATTTAAATGTCGCTCGAACGGGTACATCCATCGATATTCGACGGGTCCACCAACACGTGCCTCGTAGGAAAGATGAATCGACAAATGCTCCATAGAGTCGAAGAATCTAGGAGGGAACACCCTCTCTAGCTTGCACAGTGTTACCGCAATGTCCTTCTCTTACTTTTCTAGATGATCAACGAGCAATTTCTTAGAACAAAGGTCCCTGAAGAATATGCTAAGCTCCGTCAATGGATCCCAAACTGCCTGCGATAAGAATTCCCGAAATGCAATCGGAATTAACCGCTCCATGAATACGTGACAATCATGGCTCTTCATACCTGTCAGTTTGTTCTCCTTGAGGTCGACGCATCTTCTCAAGTTCGAAATATACCCATCTGAAAATTTCAGATCTTGAATCCACCTATAAAGCCTCACTTTATCCTCCATCTCCAGTGAGAAAATTGCCTTAGGCTACTTCAACTTCCCATTCCCGTCCTCTATCAAATGCAATGCAGGACGTCTACATATTTCTTCCAAGTCCAATCTAGCCTTTGGATTGTCTTTCGTCTTCCCCTTTACGTCTATTACAGTATTAATTATGTTGTCAAACACATTCTTCTCGATATGCATGACATCAAGGTTATGTCTAATCAGATTGGTGCTCCAATATGGAAGATCCCAGAATATACTCCTCTTCGTCCAGTTATGAGTGCGACCAAATCCGTCACACTTGTAGCCCGTAGCAGGCTGCTCAATAGCTCTTGGTAAATCTTTACCTCTTCCCATATCGTGTATCCGGGCCACCTCGGCGGGGGATTAGCCTTCTCCACAACGCCAGCACGAAAAGCATTCATGTTCCTCCGGTACGGATGATCCTTCGGCAGGAATTGTCGATGACAATCGAAAAAGCACGGTTTGTCTCCGTGTTTCAAACGGAAAGCCTTAGTGCTGTCCATGCAATACGGACATGAAAGACGACCATGCGTGCTCCATCCAGATAATATTCTATAGGCCGGAAAGTCGTTGATGGTCCACATAAGTGCTGCCCACATCTGAAAATTTTGTTTTCTAGATACATCGTACGTGTTGGAACCTACTTCCTACAGCTGATTCAACTCATCAATCAACGGCTGTAAATACACATCGATGTTCCTTTTCAGATTGTTCGGACCTGGGATAATAACGATGAGGAACATATACGGAGTCTTCATGCACATCCAAGGCGGTAGATTGTACGGGGTGACGATCACAGGCCAACACGAATACTGGGATCCCGAAAGTCCGAATGGAGTAAAATCGTCGGAGCAGAGACCCAATCTGACATTACGCGGATCAGAAGCAAAATCTGGATACTCTCGATCAAAGTGCTTCCCTGCTTCTCCATCAGATGGGTGATCCAACACTCCTTCGGTATGTTTCCGCTTATGCCAACGCATGTTTTCTGCAGTTTCTTTCACCATAAACAACTGCTGCAACCGCGGCGTCAACGGCAAGTAGTGCATCGAAGAGGTAGGCTTCCTGGCACTGACAGACTTTCCTCTACCACATGCCTTGTAGCGATCGATACGACAAAATCTACAGGCGTCTTCATCCTTGTCGTCTTTGTAGTACAACATGCACCCGTTGCGACAGGCATCGATTTTTTTGTATCCCATCCAGAGCGATCTAACCATCCTCTTAGACCGGTAGAAGTCTTTAGGCAACTTCGCACCCTCAGGCAATATTTCTATAAGCAACTCCATAAGACGGTTGTAGCAATCTTACGACATGTTAAAATCGGACTTGATGCTCAACAATCTTGTAACCACCTCCAACGGTGAATGATCCTTACGACCAGGATATAATGGAGTCCTTGCATTCTCCAGCAACTCCATGAACTGTGCAGCATCGGGGTTCGGTGCCTCCTCAGGTGCATCATGATCATCCGGATCGAAACTAGGCCCGGCCGTGTCAAAAACCATGTTCACCAATCCATCGTCGTAAGGAGCGTTATTGTGGACATCCACATAAGGCTCGTACTCCGATGCTAAAGACACAAGTTCTCCGTGCTCGCTCCATTGATAGTAATTCGGCGTGAAACCCTTCGAGTATAAATGATACGTGACATCCACTTCTGGATGATATTTCAAGTTACGACATCTCACACACGGACACTTAATTTTGGTACCGTCCATGTACTGAGGGAACGCCTTGGCAAACTGCAGGAACTGGTGTACACCCTCTATGAATTCATCCCGCACACCGCACATGTCATCAGGATAACGGTTGTACATCCACGAACGATTTCGCAGATAGTAATTCAGCTCCATATCCATTTGAGGGTAATTCTGTAAGATAGATACATGCACATCATTTAAACACTTGTGAAAGTAATAGCATTTGAAGATATTCCTATTAGTATCGATATCGAAATCGTGTCCAAGTCCAATGTGCTCGTATACAATTTCTCCGATCATTTGTGTTTGTTTACTTCCTTGCTTAATTCATAAGATGTATGTTATTAACATTTCAGATATATTTCACTTTGGTTAAGATATCGGATATCCATAGTCATGACTATGATGACCGAACTTTAATCATGAAGGAAGAAGGATAACTATATGTATATAATTTCTCGGATCATTTGTGTTTCTATTGGTTTAGAGATGTGTTTTTCTATGTATCATATTGTATCATATTATTTAACTATATGTATATATGTATATATATATCAATGGTTATATATATGTTATTCTATATATATATGTATATATATTTGTGGCTTATATATATGTATATATATGTGATATTATGTGTGTTTACATTTGTGTTCATGTTGGGTGAGAGTTCGACCAATGGGGTGGTGAATTAGAGTTAGAATTGGTTGATATTGTGAGTGTATGTGTATTTGTTAGAGAGGGAGGATTGAGAGTGTGGGGTTTTGGTTTTGTGTAGTGTGTGTATATATAGAGTTAGAGAGAGTGAGGTATTAGAGGGAGTGACTGATGGAGTGAAAAGGGGGGGACTTCACTGCTGTGAACAGCAGCATTGGAGTATATCAGTCCCCACCCAGGGGACTGATCTCTGGAGACTCAACAGTCCCCAAAAGGGACTGTTATTTAGTAGCAGCAGTAGCAGTAACTTACTACTATTTAATAGCAGTGAGGGGGGGGGGGGCAGGGGATCAACCATATTAGCCATATCAACCCATTTAACACCCCCATTCCAGTCCAAGGTTGACAGCCAACTACTCCCCCATTTAGCAGCCTATAAGCACTCCAAAACCAGTCCATAATACCTGTCCTTAGCTGCCCCATGGCAGTCCATATAACCCCCAAATCTGTCCTATATTCATCCTTCATGACAGCCCATAGACTGTCCCATAATAGTCCTTAATAGGCCCCTTAAATCTGTCCCATTTCAGTCCCTATAACTCAGCTATTTGCTGTCACAAACCACCCTATAGCACCCCTATGAGTACCGGTATTGAAATCGGTATCAGACCATTCCTATGAGTAGTTTATCAAAGAAGAGACAACCCTGAAGATACCTTATAGAACAACCATTATCATCAAATACCATTCTGTTAGATACAACCTCAATATTAAGTCAATATCATTATCTACATCCATCAATTTGGTTCAAATTTTAATGTAGGACATTATATTATATGCTTCATCAAAGCAAGAACATTATATGCTTCATCAAAGCAAGAAATAGATATACATATTCACAACTCCTGATATGAAGTGCAAAAGTATACTAAAGTTGCAAAAGTACACTCATACTTTTCTTTAGTAAAAAATGTAAAAAGATTATTAACTCATAGAGAAAGAAGGAGGAGGGGGCTGTCGGGAAGGAGGAGGAGGAGGAGGAGGGGTTCGACCGCCTGGGGTAGGAGGTCGACGGTCACCGGAGGAGGGGGTCGGGGGTCGACAGGGGTTGCCGTAGACGGGGGAGGAGGTCGGCGGGGTTCGCGAGACAGAGGAGGGGGTAGGGGGTCGGGGGTCGGTGGTCAACGGAGGAGGGGGTCGGGGGCCACCGGAGGAGGGGGTCGGGGGGCGACGGTCACCGGATGAGGGTGTGGGGGGTCGGGTTGGGAAGAGGGAATGGTTTGGGGGGAAAGTGAAATTTTAAGAATGAAATTTCGATCGGCTGGCTGACCTAAATAAAATTTACCAGCGACGTCTAATAAAGACGTCGCTATAACAAAAAATATAACGACGTAAGGAAGAAACGTCGGTAAACGTCGCTGATTAGCGACATTTACCGACTTATCAGCAACGTCATTTTTTTTACTAAAAAACGTCGCAAGCCATCGCCAATCGTCGCTAACTGTGATGTCCTGCGACGTTTTATTTATGCGTCGCTAAAGTCCTTTATTTTAGCGACATTTTTCATAAACATCGCTAGTTTCGTCGGTAATTTGACTTATTTTGGTAGTGATTATGGATCGTAGCGTAAGAATAATATGTTCGCACGGAGGTAACTTAAATGGGTTAGATTACGAAGGCGGAGAAACTCAAATATTTTCAGCTTATGAAAGTATTACTTTTAAAAATTTACATAATCTTATTATTCAACGTTGTTCTATTAATTACGAATTTATTTTGAAGTTTGTTTCTAATTGTAGATATTTTTTAATAGATAGTGATGAAGCATGCAATTATATTTTTGAAATTAATTCACAATCATGCTATGTAAATATTTTTGTTATTCAAATAGCCATAACTTTTGATAACAGAAATAGTCAATATGTTGCGGGTGGTAGTTCTTCCCAACAAATTGTTCCATCTTTTCAATAAAATCAATCATCAGATAAATCCGACGTTGATAATGATGATGAAGACGACGGAAATAGTGATGATTTAGTTGAAAATATGGAATATGACTTAGATGATAATATAGATAATGCTTCCACCCATGAATTAGTTATCGGTCAAGAATTTTCTTCTCGTTCTGAATTTAGAAGTTTTGTAAGTAATGTTGCAATTGAACATAATTTTAGTTGTTCAGCTAGTACTATGAAAAATTCTCGTAGAATTATATATACTTGTGATCAACCGAACTGTAATTGGAGAGTATATGCCAGATCCATTGGAAATGGAAACATAGTAAAAATAAGTACATTAGAAAGTCATCATTCCTGTTTTAGTGGGCTTACAATCGGACGTCATCGATTAGCTAGCGCTGCATGGATTAAGAGCAGGATAATTGATATAATTAGAGATAATCAGTCGTATAGCGCAGCACAGATAGTTAGAGATATATTTAGATAACATCGTGTACATATTACTTATTCCAAAGCATGGAGAGCCCGAGAGATGTCCTTAGCCAAAATAAATGGAAGTTATGTTGAGGCTTATGGTAGTCTTGAGGAGTACGAATTTAGAATTTTGGAGACAAATCCTGGTAGTAGATTTTTTCTACAAACAGCAGAAGACAATAGCTTCCAAAGAATATATATTTGTTTTAAGGCGTGCATTGACAGTTTTTAAAGAGGTTGTTTACCGGTTATTAGTATTGATGCAACATTTCTTTCATCTAAATATCAAGGTATTTTATTTATTGCTCGTGCACATGATCCAAACTACCAATTATATCTAATTGTATATGCTGCAAATATATATCGCCATAGTTCCTTTCGAAAACTATGGTTTACCTGTTTGGCTTTCCATACGCACTAGCGACTGTCCTCCTCCAAGATATCCCACACTGACCAAGTCATGTCCATAACTCGTCCAGTTTTGTAACTACTTGAGTCTCTATACCCTAGTCATATTAGCTACGACCATCTATCCGTCACACGACTTTTTACATAGAGATGGGCAATCAATATGCAAGCCGTGTCCCTAGCAATATGTCTCAAACCGTGTAGTACAAGTGTCACGGCCAATAGAGATATAAGGATATCCCATAATAAGAAGGTAGTCCGCTAGAACTAAGTCAACATGCATCAAATAAAACAAAGCAACAAAAAAACGACTAATATAGTCGCTTGCACCCAAGTGTGACTTGGACGCACAGTTTATAACAAATAAAACAAAAATATAAAACAAAGTAAATAAATGCTAAAAATAAATAATATGACAGTAAATATAGCAATGTATACTTGCCTGGTGGTTAGAAGGTGTTTTGACGACGTCCAGTAGACGAAATCGACAAGTGAGAAGAAGCTACAAGAGTGGAACCTCCGCAAACGTTTTCGGATGCTGAAACAAACATCAAAAATGTTCTCGATGTAAAAGATATACCAAGGAAATGTCTGTCCAAAAGTCCAATTCCGGAACAGGGGTAAAATCGTAATTTTGGGTCAAAACAATATCCGCCGTTGGACCCGCTTTGCACCGAAATGCGTGCCAGAACCTACGGTCTCTAAAGTCATCAAACTACATGTCTACGGATTTGATTTTCCGAGATGAACTCAACGGTATGTCCAATTTTGGATTTCGATGAGCCGTGCACAAAATCGTCCGTTGAATCGGATCATGGGACCCGCAAAACAGCGATCCGGTCAACGGTCTCAGAATCGGACCAAACTTGGCTCACAGGACCAGAAAACTATTTCGAGTCCAATGACGCAAGTTTTGTTGTGATTTGACGAGTGTGCACAAAGTAATTGAGAAGTTTAAAAAAAGGCCGATACGGTATTTTTCGACGGATACGGGTCAAATTCGTCGCGCACACACAACCAATTTGACTTCCGTCAAAGCTCACACGTATGCGAAGTCGATATGTACCTTTCGATGCTTTTGGTTCACGACCACGTCGCCCGGTTTGGCGGAACGCACGTCGTATCGAAATTTTTTACTGAAATTTAAAGTTGGAAAAAACAGTTTTTTCCTTAACTTTAAAACGGATTTAACAATATACTGTTTGATGAAAAATAAACCTAGAAGTTGGGTTTCCATATCCTATATGTTGTAACTAAATCTGTTCAAATAGATTTTCAAGACTGTCGAGGAATTGGCAAAATTTTGCCTTCCAAGTAAGGGTTTTGGATTAGTCCTAACTCTGTTTCAAACAGTTTTTTTTCGACTTTTACGTCGAATTTCTCAACTGGTTGTTGGAATATCTTCCAACCTAGTTGTCGGGATCTCGAGAGGGTTGTGTAGACTATACGTAGGAATTTACGGATTCAAAATCGAGCAAACGTCGACAAAGAAAACATACCACGAAGGGGAGTTGCTGGCTGCTGTTGCTGTTGTTACTGCTGTCCTCTGTCCCGCGCTGTTTGCCGTCGTTCAGGCGGCTCCGGCGGTTTAGGGAGGCGTCCGGTGGTGGCGTGCACGTGAAGACGACCTACAGGGTTGCGATGGCAGGGAGTTTACGGGGGACGTCAACGAAATAGACGTGGGTTTCTCCACGAAGTTAGAGTTCTCGAGTACATATATACTCGAACAAAATTTGGATTTTCTCTATGAATTTAAATCCTAATTAAACCAAGATTTTAGTAAATCCATAAGAGATTTAGATTAGGATTTGATAGGAAATTTTTTGGAAGATTCTGATTTGGATTTGATTGGGATTCAAAAATCGAAATCTATTTCTCTACACAGGCTTTATCTCGCGCGTGCGGTATAGAAGAGGTGATGAACAGTGAATGCACTGTTCATCTCTTTTCTTTTTTTTTTCTTTTATTTATATACTAAATTTATATATATCTATGAAATTGAAAATAAATATATAAATAATTCCAGAAAATAAACTTAAAAATCTATAAATAATTTTAAACTATTGTAGCATATATTTTCCTAGTATAAGGTATTTTTACCTATGAATGTACATATATTTTAAAAATAATTTTCTAAGAAAATTATCAACTAACCAAAAATAATAATGATAAAATAACAATAATATTAATACACCAAAATCTTTAAATTAATTTCTTAAAAATCTAACATATGCCTATATTATTATTATAACATTTCCTATCTGGTGGTAGTTACACATACATATGTACAAGAAAAAAAATCATTTAAAAAATGATTTAGCAATAAACTATAAACATGCTATTATTTAATAACCACATCAACAACCACAATAATAATAATAATAATAATAATAATAATAATAATAATAATAATAATAATAATAATAATAATAATAAACCACTAATAGGGCAGTATTGGATGACACATATATTAAATAATCATAGAGAAACACTTGTCATGCCATTTCCAAAATATTTACTTCTTGGAAAATAATACCTTTTTCCTTTTATATAATAATTATTTACCAATAGAAAATAATATTTATAGGCCTTTAAAGTAACACGAAAAATATACACAAATATAACTACATGGGCCTTTTTGGAAGCACTACCTGACTACCTGGGCGTATGTTGGGTTCGGGTCAAGTCCGGGCTAGAATGGTACAACCGGGTCTCCCAAAAGTCAATATTCTAATTAATAAATAAATAAATCATCGGTGGGGGTTAAGTCGCAACTTAGCCTGATTTTTCTAGTTAGGACCCACTTATGGCCGGGCCTTCCCTACCATGACTAAAACACTAGTCAAGGCACCCGAGTATACCATCCGTGCCACAATTCTTGGTCATCTTGTACTCCAAACTCAACCATGGCTAAGGTTGTAGAAGCATGGAAAAGAATAAAGAAATGTTCATGCGGCCAAGGATCCCCATACGGCTCAGAGAGCCCATGCGGCTCAGGGATCCATGCGGTTCAAGAGTCTATGCGGCTCGAATAATTTCATGCGGCCCAGAGAGGAGCCACGTGGCCTTTCAACAGCTTCTTCCCTTCGTCTTTTGCTGCATTTAATGTCCTGACGGCTGACAGCTCTGACAAATGACAGCTCTGACAAAAAGGCGCAATAATGACTGACGTAATGGCGCGTCCTTAAGGAAGAGGAGAAAATCTTCTCACAGCTGGCAGAACCCATATAATCCCGAGGCATGCGGCTGCGGCCGTCCATCAGCATGCGGCTGCACCTTTTATGCGGCCGCCCATCAGCATGCGGCTGCATCCCTTATGCGGTCGCCCATCAGCATGCGGCTGCCCACTCCCATGCGGCTGTCCATCTTCATGCGGCTGTTCATCCCCATGCGGCTGCCCATCTTCATGCGGCCGTTTAGCCTCATGCGGCCCACTCATCTGCGGCTCTCTCAAGATAATTGAGACATGTGGCAGTCTTATCTTCCTGGAATTATGGGTGTTAACAAATTCTAATCAGATTTGTTGCAATAAATGCCCAGATCAAATCGAATCGAGCAAATTAGACACGTGGCAGGCCATTACAAGTCGCGAATATTCATGGCAATCAATATTTATTGTCCACAGAGATTTAATGCAATCACATTAATTGCTTAAATCTATTATATGCAAGATGGACGGCCCAGATTAATTCTCAGGTCGCCGACTTTTGAGAATGGGCAATCATTGCAAAACCCTAATGATGCCCCCCGCTCTTATAAATAGCAAGGTGCCATTCCCTTGCAGGACACAGAAAGAGGACCCCCGGCTCGGATCCAGAGAGAATCAGAGAGAGAATATACAGAGATCGAAAGGACAGAGGAGCATACAGAGAGAACAAAGAGAGCATTTCTTCATCAACGCCAAGTACTTCTTCTCCAGAGCCAAGGCTGCACCCGATCGTCCAAGGAGTAAGGCAGAGCTGCCGTCGCTTTCTCGAGCCTCTATCGTCACCCCCCAGAATCTAAAATAAACAATTATACTTAGATTGTTGTACCTAGGTTTTCGTCCCTAGGCTTTCTTTGTACAAGCGAGTTTGCATTGTGAGTCTAAGTTCAGTCCTCCGATAATTGTTCTGTTCTTTTACAATCAATGGCAAACACGATGGCGACTCTGCTGGGGACAAACTTCTCCACGGCTGAGGAGTTGGTGACGTAATCGGATGCAGCCAAACTTGGCTCCATATAACATAAGATGTACGTCCGCTTCGACCAACAGGCGTTCGAAGAAATGCACTCTGAAGGAAGCGCTGGCCCGGTCCAGAAGCGAACCCGCACAAAGAAGGCTCGCAGGGAGTGGAGGCCAAAGTCATTTGCTCCTCCCCAAGCTCTGGACGGAGTACTCTCTGCTGCCCAAAATAGCCTGGCGACTCTCATGCGACCCCACTTCAAGCCATAGAGGACTCTGCTGTCCCCAAGTCCGGCAGAGGAAAGTACTACGATGCTGGACTTGCAGGGGCAAAGAGTGATTCTATGTGCTCCAGGAAGAAACCGAACAAAGGTACTAGCCGCAAAACGAAGACTCATGCGGCCAAGATTGCCAGTCGCATGAATAATCTCCATGCGGCCGAAACTGCCAGCCAAATGCATAATACTCATGCGGCCAGGATTTCCAGCCGCATGGAGAAGACCTATGAGGCTGAGACTTCCAGCCGCATGAAGAAAGCCCATGCGGCTACGATTGCCAGCCTCATGAAGACTATCGATTCCAGCCGTATGCCGCCTGCTCCACGCGGCTCAGTCTTCGATCGCCTATCCTATGGTCCTGATCTCTCGCGTTCACGAGAAGACATGTCTGACTCTCTCCAGTACCACTTAGACTCTTCCTATTATGTGCCCTCATGCACCAGAGTGAAGAAGTCTAGGGCAGCGCGAGCTTAGCAAGCTCAGCCTGCTGTCCCAACCTCTGACCATCCGAGCGTTCCACATACTGTTATGCGGGCCTCTGATGGAAAGTTGTACAGAACCACTCGAGTCCAGCCCCCGACGGCAAACGGACATGATGGTTCCCAAAAGTCTTCCAAAATCCAGGGAGCAAACATGGTCGCTTCGGACCCTTCTGACTTGCGTGAGGCTATCCTCCACAAACGCAAGGAAAGAGAAGGGGCCTCGGGGTGCAAAGAGTCCTCCCACGGACGTCACTGCACCCAAATCATCGTCAACTGCTGTTGCAATAACGCGACGGTACGAGAAGACCGGCAGTCCGTCTTCCAAAGACTGTAACAAACATGTTCAGAAAATGAGGCGCTTCCCGTCGTCTCCTGCAACTCTGCTCAGAAAATCCCCGCTGATGGGAGAGGAAAGAAGACAAATATTTCCAGCCCAAAGATTTTAACCACTATGACTAAGAGACTGTCGTCTAAGCGGGTGCCCACCACCGGAGTTTTCCAAGGTACCCGTTCAAAAAAGAAATCTGCTACAGTGGAAGATTCATCGTCCACATCATTGGGGGTTACTGGAACTGGGGGTAGCACTCCTCCGAACCTCTACGACAATCCGATGTTCCAAGAAGACGAGCTGGGGGAAACAACTCTCCCATCCGATGCAGCAAATCCCGACGTCCCCGAAGGCGTCCACAATTCCCAAGACGAGGCGAACTCGAAAGCTGGGGGTACTGTTCCTTCTTAGTCCGAACCAGAGGAAGACATTCCCACATACCCCGATGACTTCTCATTACAGGGGTATGATTCGGAGTGTACATCATCCACCGTCCCTTCCACTTCTACTCATGTCAGGACGACATTCATGACAAATGACGAAAATGATGGTCCCAGTGATCGCCAACGCATCGACACTCTGGAGGCCATACTGCGCACTTTGGTCAAATCCGTGGACGAGATCAAAGCAGCCCTCCCTACTCTGCAAGGAGGGACTCCTGGCCAAACAAACTTGGGCCCCGCGGTCAATACAGACTCAAACTCAGCGGCACCAAACCCGGACAATATTCTTCCTGAAATGTCAGCTCCTACCGCTGTAGACGAAGCCAGGGAGGCAAGAAGAGAGGTCCAGAAGCTCCGGGCCATGTTCCATGCCCGAAAAAACTGCCAAGACCTCAGGATACGACAACCGTATCCCACTGCGTGGAGAGATGTTCCCTTCCCACCAAAGTATAAACCATTCCACATCAATCCATATGATGGGAAGACCTCCGCAAGTCGGTACATCACTTACTTCGAGGTCACCATCGACTATCTGCCCCATGACGATGCCATCCTTACACGATTATTCATTGGGGCATTGGAAGGGGCTGCCTTCGACTAGTATCACAACCTGTCAGACAACTGCATCCACTCCTTTGCCAGCTTCAAGCGTATATTCTTGGAGAGATTCTACGAAGTAGGACAGGACATCACAATGTCCACCCTCATGGACGTCGTTCAAGGGAAGAAAGAGCTGACAAGGAACTATATCGAGCGGTTTTGCCAAACCGCCATAAAATTGCCGTCTGGTAATCCGGATTCCTCCTTAATTAAAATTTGCCAAAAGAGACTGCTTCCAACAATCAGCCTCTGGACGGGCGAAAGTCAATTCAAGGACTGGAAGACGTTTATCATCAGTGCCACTAGCGCCGAAGAACGGTTGAAGAAGGCTCGCCAACTGGGATTGCACATCTCAGAGGGAGAGGACAAGGGCAGGCGTCCCAATGCCAACAATAATAATAGGGGTAGCTCCGCCAACAATCGGGACAACAAGGGCAAGCAGGCTATGGTGGCCGACACAGCCCAGAAACCTGAGTCAAAACCGGCAGACAAGCAATGGCCGCAAATGACCTACTCCTTCGAAGACGGTCATGTCAAGCCCATCTTGGACATGCTCATACAAGGGGAAAGGATTCAGCTCCCTCCACCAAGACGGGAATCTCGGCCGGCAGAAATGGAGAGCCCAAAGTACTGCCATTACCACCGCTACGTCCACCATGCTACACACGACTGCTACCAACTGAAACGGTACATCCAACATCTCATCGATTCGAACGCTCTGGCCATCGATTTCGAAGAGGTAACTGTGGCGGCCAATATGGTGTCAGTACAATTTGGCAGCTTCCCTCCAACAGAAACTCAAGACGGTGTGGTACCCATCCCTCTGGCAACAATGGAAATTGTTAATCTTTCACCTCCCCGGATCAGGCTGCTGGTCTAGTGCCCCTCACCACATCATGGGGGGAGGTCATGTGGGTCCATCCGGACCTGGTACTCGAGGTGACTCAATCCATACCACCTTCCATTCGCAAGAAAAAGAGTGGAAAAGTCAGATCCTGTCGCACAATCTCGACAGATGTCGAAGAAGTCACGGCTGTCGTTACCCGGTCTGGGGCACAATCCCAACCTGTGGCTGATAACTCGGCTGAAGATCATCAGCCAGCTACTACTGATGCTCTGGGACCTTCTCAGCCTCCGACGACCGACAAGCCTAGGCCGAAGGAGACTCGCTTTGACAAATCCCTCCGAAAAGAGGCACCGCAGGGGTTGGAGAGGCCCTACAACTTCGACATCTTGGCGCAATTGGCCAACACACCGGCCAAATTATCATTATACGAGCTCCTGAGACTCTCAAAGGATGTTCGCGTAGCTTTGAGCGATGCACTCCAGAATGCCGATGCCTATCTGGCTCAAGTCAACCTCACAGGAGAGAGCCCGCCTGCAGATCTCTAAGACAGCGCTTGTACGGGAGCGATGCCCAACATTGTCTTTACTCCGCAGGATATGCTCATCAAAACCAACCAGTACGATCGTCCGTTATATTACACTGGATACATCGGCGACGTAAAGGTGGATCGAATGCACATTGATCCTGGTTCTTCCATAAGCATCATTCCGAAGGGTCTGTTACATCATCTCCACATCCCCATGCATCGTCTGACGCCAACAAGTACCGCCATCATCAGTTTCAATTCGGGCAGGAGCTACCCGATTGGAAAGATTCGCTTAAAGTGCCAAATCGACGATCTTCAGTCAGAAGTAACCTGTTACGTCATAGATGCGGACACTTCTTACAATATCCTCTTGGGGCGTCCCTGGATACACGATTACATGATCGTGCCTTCCATGCTGCACCAGTGCTTCAAGTATGTCGACAAACACGGCTTCGTGAGGACAAAATTTGTCGACATCGATCACTTCAAAGGGGTCGAATCCTACTACTCAGACTCCTGTCTATACGAAAAGTCGAAGAGGCACCTTGATAAAGGAGATACGCAAGCTCGTACCGAGACAGCCACAGGATCAGAAGAATCTCTGACGATCCACCTCCAAGCTCGCAAACCTGGCAAGTCTGCATCCCTTACAGCTACTCTGCGTAAGGACGCAATCAGCCTCTCGGCACAAGAAGAGCAAATGATAATCCGGCTGCCAAGATCCGGCCAAGCGCCCAGACCCACAACGGAGCCACTAACAATCAGGCTGCCTAGAGTCGGCCAACCACAAATGGAGAAGCTCAACCCCTCCGACAAGCCAATGACGATACGCCTTCCCAAGAAGAATCGTCACCCCGATACAAGGTCTGGGGCTTCTAGCGAGCCAACAACTCCCCGTCCATCATCGAATACCAAACTGGGGGTCGTTAGTTTGCCAACGACTCCACGATCTGCTCCACCGACAGAACCCATGACGATCAAGCTTCCCAGGTCATCCTCTCAGTCTTCATTTATACAGGGGGTGGCTGAAGAAGAACCGGAACTGGCCAAGTATGTGGATGCCCACACTGATGTTCCCTCTGTAGATGATGTAATCCCGCTAGAAAAGATACCTTACTTCATCAAATAATGGGCTATCTTTGAACTACCTCGAGCTTAATAAGCTTTGCACAATGTATGCTATGGAACACGGTATAGGCACTTACCTACACACACAGGTGACAAATGTTTACACAGCAAATCAGCTTACTCCAGTGGAAGACGCTTACCGCATAATCGAGGGATGGGACCATCCAATCATCTTCGGCCGGAAGGACGATCCACAGCCCTTCACTATAGAGAAGGTCGATCTTGAATCAGAAGTCGGGAGACTGCCTCTGTACCTTTATAGCCCCCAATCCAAGTATCTCATGCAAAAACAGGGGTATGATCTGGAGACTACGCCAGGCTTGAACTAAGGCACCGATCGACGATTACCTTTAAAGCCACCAGTCCCGGCTGGCAAACCACGGGACTACTATAGCAAGTCCGATGTGGATTAGGGTATGTTACGCCCGCAATGACCCCTGAAAGTTCAGATGAGGAATGCGACTGGCATTCACATTCAACCGGGTAACCAACTTCTGATTCGGATGCCAGCATCGGAGACGTATTCAGACAAGTCCTGTCAGTCAATATGGCATTTGCCGACGCTTACGAAGAAGATGAAGACATTCCTGAAATCCTCGAGTTAGAGCCGTGGGCCCAACAGCTGGATGCACAATGGGAAAAGCGGTTCGAACAGAGAGAACCTCCTACTGAAGATGAGGTTATACAGGTCGACCTCGGTGACGAATCTTCTCCAAAACCAATCTTCGTCAGTAAAAGCCTGACAGACGAAGAGCGAGAATCGCTACTGGAACTCGTCAAAGAATACATTGATGTGTTCGCCTGGAACTATGAAGACATGCCAGGGCTAAATCCCGATGTTGCTCTTCACAAGCTCAACATTCGGCCAGATGCAAAGCCAGTCAAACAACAACAACGACGCTTCCGCCCAGGCATCATAGATGCAATCGAAGCCGAAGTCAACAAACTGATAGCCAGCGGCTTCATTCGTGAGGAACAACATCCAGACTGGGTCGCCAACATAGTACCGGTCCTCAAGAAGAATGGAAAGATTTGAATCTGCATCGACTTTCGCAATCTGAACGAGGCATGTCCCAAAGATGAATTCTTCCTCCCTATCACAGACATCATGATCGACAACACATGCGGCTTTGAACGCATGTCATTCATGGATGGCTTCTCGGGGTACAACCAAATCAAGATGTCTCCTGACGACGAAAAGCATACATCATTCCGAACACCGATTGGCACATACTGCTACACAGTCATGCCTTTCGATTTAAAGAATGCTGAGCCACATATCAAAGAGCCATGAGTATCATCTTCAGGGATCACTTGCGCAAGACCGTGGAGTGCTATGTTGATGACATCGCCGTCAAGAGTCGCCATAAGGGAGACCATCTGCAGGATCTCAGGACGGTATTCAACCTGATGCGAGCACACAACCTGAAGATGAATCCTACAAAATCCTTCTTGGGCGTATCCAGCGGAAAGTTCTTGGGTTTTATCATCACCGCCCAGGGTATCCACGTAGACCCTGAGAAGACAAAGGCAATCATGGAGATGGGTCCCCCGAGAAATCTCCGAGAACTTCGAGGCCTCCAAGGGAGGTTAGCTTACATTAGGAGGTTCATTTCCAACCTCTTCGGGCGTTGTCAGCCATTCACCCATCTCATGAAGAAGGGCGTCTTATTCGTATGGGACGAAGAATGTCAGCGTGCCTTCGACAGCAGCAAAGAATATTTGTCGAACCCTCCGGTCCTGGTGGCCCCGGTTGCTGGAAAACCATTCCTGCTCTATGTACGAGCAATAGAGAATTTCTTCGGCGCTCTGCTAGCACAAAATAACGATGCAGGCCGTGAGCAAGCTATATATTACCTCAGCCGAATGATGATCGGGCCAGAGCACCGATATACCGCCGTGGAGAAGGAATGCCTCGCCCTGGTGTTCGCCATTTAAAAGATGCGGCACTATGTCACGGGACAAACCATACATGTGATCTCAAGAGTCAACCCTCTCAGGGTCCTCATGACTAAACCAAGGGCACTCAGCTCTCGCCTCGCTACATGGATAATATTACCGTCCCCCTACCATATGATCTTCGTCCCACAAAAAGCTGTTAAAGGTCAAGCCCTGGCAGACTTTTTGGCAGCCCACCCCGGCTCGGAGTCGTCCAGGATATATGAAAGAATCCCAGATGAGGTCGCCGACTCGCATGCAACCTCTCACGATGATATATGGCGAATGTTCTTCGACAGCGCCTCAAGGACCAGACCTAAGGGCAACATCGTCGTCGGAGTCGGGGTGGTGCTGGTTTCTCCTTCCGGATTGGTGATCAATCGCGCTTACTCCCTCACAGAACCCTGCTCTAACAATGTGGCCGAGTATAACGCTTTGGTCATTGGCCTCCAACTTGCAAGAGAGCTGGGGGTAGAATATCTTGAAGCATACGGCGATTCACAGTTAATCGTCAATCAGATCCGGGGTTCATACGAGGTTCGCCATGAAGACATGATCCCCTATCACCAAATAGCGATCAACATCATCTCGTCATTTGAATGGTTCTTCATCGAACACGTTTCCAGACTCCAAAATATCGAAGCCGATGCCTTAGCTGGCCTTGTCGCTTCCCTAGCGGTTTCGAACTATGCTCGCCAATCAGTGGATATGGTAGGCCATGAACTGGTCTATCCCAAGAATAATATTCAATTCGTGGCGAGTTATTCCGCTCAGGCGATCGACGAAGTCCCAGACTGGAGACAACCATTCATTGACTTCATAGTTTATGACATCCTGCCCGAGAACCCAAAGGAAGCCACCTCTATCAGAAGGCGCTCTCTTAGATTCTTCTACGATACAGAGACAAAAATGCTGTATCGCCGATCCTACGATGGATTATTGCTTCGATGTCTGTCAAATGCAGAAGCCAAGGAAGCCGTACGCGAAGCTCATGAAGGTGTCTGCGGGGCCCATCAGCCTGGCCCAAAATTGTAAGACCGTCTTCGCCGAATGGGCTACTACTGGCCCATGATGGTAGCAGATGCGATAGACTATGCAAGAAAGTACAAAGCTTGCCAAGTCCACGTCGACTTCATCCACTAACCATCCGAATTCCTATATCCGACAGTAGCGTCATGGCCATTCGAAGCATGGGGAATGGATATCATCGGTCCGATCACCCCACCTTCTTCCCGAGGACATCGCTTCATACTCGCAATCACAGATTACTTCTCCAAAGGGGCGGAAGCTATTCCGCTTGCAGAAGTCAAAACTTCAAACGTGATCAGCTTCCTCAAGCATCATGTCATCTATCGCTTTGGACTTCCCCGAAGGATCATCCACGATAATGGTCCGCAGTTCGCAAGCTAGGCCTTCTATCGGTTCTGCGACAAGCACCACATCCAGAATATTGCTTCAATGCCATACAATCTAGCAGCGAATGGATTGGCAGAAGCATTCAACAAAACAATCATCAAACTTCTCAAGAAGTTCGTATTATCCAACAAATACGACTGGAACGAGAAGCTTGGTGAATGCTTATGGGCGTACCGTACCACAGTCCGAACAGCCACAGGGAATACACCATTCTCCCTGGTGTACGGGAGTGAGACAGTTCTCCCATTGGAGACTCAAATACCATCGCTCTGCGTCGCTCTCACTTACCAATTAACGGCGGACGATAACTACCGTCGCCGGCTACAAGAGTTGGAGGCCTTAGATGAAAAGCGCCTCTTGGCTCAGCAACGAATCGAGCTATACCAAGCACGCATCTCCGGAGCCTTCAACAAGAAGGTTAAAATTAGAACATTCCAAGTGGGCGATCTCGTTCTGGAAGTTCGAAGGCCGATGATTATGACTCACAAAACCGCCGATAAATTCCAGCCAAAATGGAAAGGTCCATTTATCATTGAGGCCGTATTCTCCAACGGTGCTTACCGCCTCACAAAACAAAACGGAGACTTGGTCATGTTGCCCGTCAATGGCAAGTTCTTGAAGAAATATTATGTCTAAATGACATTCTCCTAAATCCAGATTATTGAGTTATGTACCCGCCGGTACCGCTGAACTCCTATTCCCAATTCTAGATTATTGAGTTATGTACCCGCCAGTACCGCTGAACTCACAGCTCCCAAATTCCAGATTATTGAGTTATGTACCCGCCGGTACCTCTGAACTCACATTCACATTCTTTCTCCAAATATCCCAGATTATTGAGTTATGTACCCGCCGGTACCGCTGAACTCACATTCACAGATTGCTGAGTTATGTACCCTCCGGTACCACTGAACTCACATCCTCCAAATTCCAGATCGCCGAGTCATGTACTCTTTCGTACCACTGAACTCACATGCCGACTCCAACTCTTCCAGATCATCGAGTTATGTACCCGTAGGTCCCTCTGAACTTACATTCCGGTCACTCTTTTAGGTAGTAAGTCATGTATGATCATACCTCTGAACTTATTTCTCTGAAAGAGCTCCTCCCTCATGATCCACTACCCGCACTCTCAGTGCACAAAAAGGGTAAAGGATCCACAAAATTTCCAAAACGACCACGTCGATGTTACCTCTGAGTCATTTCACTTCCGCCAAAAACAAATCACCCCTCTACATAGAACTTCCATGTCCTCATTACCTCTGAGTCTTCCTATGTACCCCTTCATGGAGCCCACTCCCGCCATGTCCTCATTACCTCTGAGTGGAAAGGCTCCATCGAAGAAACCCTCATATTTGCCATGTCCTCATTACCTCTGAGTAAATATGTTGGTCCTCCCTCGACTTATTATTTGTACCAAAAAAACCCCCAAGGTACGCCAAGGATAATAGATCCACAAATATCATCCGTTGAGTCCACTCCTACCATGTCCTCATCACCTCTGAGTAGGAAGACTCCACGGTAAAACCCTCATACTCGCTATGTCCTCATTACCTCTGAGTAAGTATGTTGGTTCTCTCTCGTCTTATTATCCGTATCCTGAACCATGATACGCCATGGATAATAGGTCCACAAATATCCTCCGTTGAGCCCACTCTTGCCATATCCTCATTACCTCTGAGTGGGAAGGCTCCATCGAAGAATCCCTCATATTTGTCATGTCCTCATTACCTCTGAGTAAATATGTTGGTCCTCCCTCGACTTATTATTTGTACCAAAAAAAACCCAAGGATACGCCAAGGATAATAGGTCCACAAATATTATCCGTTGAGTCCACTCCTACCATGTCCTCATCACCTCTGAGTAGGAAGACTCCACGGTAAAACCCTCATACTCGTCATATCCTCATTACCTCTGAGTAAGTATGTTGGTTCTCTCTCGTCTTATTATCCGTATCCTGAACCAGGATATGCCAAGGATAATAGGTCCACAAATATCCTCTGTTGAGCCCACTCCTGCCATGTCCTCATTACCTCTGAGTGGAAAGGCTCCATCGAAGAAACCCTCATATTTTCCATGTCCTTTTTACCTTTGAGTAAATATGTTGGTTCTCCCTCGACTTATTATCTGTACAAAAAAAAAAGAAAAAAAACTCAGGGTATGCCAAGGATAATAGGTCCACAAATATCCTCCGTTGAGTCCACTCCTGCCATGTCCTCATTACCTCTAAGTAGGAAGACTACGCGGTAAAACCCTCATACCTGCCATGTCCTCATTACCTCTGAGTAGGTATATTGGTTCTCTTTCGTCTTATTATCCGTATCCTGAACCAGGGTACGCCAAGGATAATAGGCCCACAAATGTCCTCTGTTGACCACAAATGTCCTCCGAGGAGTCCACTCCTGCCATGTCCTCATTACCTCTGAGTAGGAAGATTCTACGGTAAAACCCTCATACCTGCCATGTCCTCATTACCTCTGAGTAAGTATGTTGGTTTCCTTTCATCCTATTATCCGTATCCTAAGTCAGGGTATGCCAAGGATAATAGGCCCACAAATGTCCTTTGCTAAGTTTTTTAGTACAGGCCCATCATTCCTCATCATGCCTCGGGAGCCCAGCAGCTCCATGGCATTCTTTCTTCCGATACCCGGAACGTCCATAATCACCTTACCGTAGAACTGTTCTAGGTATCCCTAATCAAACTTGTTATCCATACCTAAAACCAAGGTATGCCAGGGGTAACAGGTCCACAAACAAGTCCCCCATCCGGGGCAAACGCCACCATAACACCACAAGCACAACAGGCAGTACAAATAAAGGGTGGAATAAAGCATGCTCTTTTATTTGGAAGGCAAAAAGTACTACATGTTCTAGGGATAATATCCCATTTAAAGAAAGAAAAAGAATGGAAACAAAAAAGAAGAAAAAAGGCCGTCTATGGTTCGGCATTGCATAATTCCAGAAGACGGTTCTTCACCAAGGTGGTTCCCTGTTCAAGCCGCTGTTTAGACCGGCGCTCCGCTTCCTGGGACAACCGCTCCGCATTATCCAAGTCCATATGTGCCTGCCAGTCGTCCTCCAACTTCTTCAAGGCAATTTCTAGACCAGCCGAAGCTCGATTCACTCTGTCAGCCTCCTGGATAATTAGCCCCCTTTCGGTACGGGCAGCCTCAAGCTCAAACTCCAGGAAAGCTAACTTCCTCTGAAGCTCAAGGATCTGCTCTCGCGTGTCAATAATCCCACGGAAGGCAGTCGCTTCCCGAGCCATAACATCTTCACTCTCGCGGCTCAACTGATCATATCGATTAGATAGATCGCGGAGGTCCTTCAGTATGACAGGCTTGGTCTTATCCCAAGCAGCCCATGCGGCTAGAAAGCCTATACGGCTCAGATGGCCATGCGGCTGAGGAGGCCATGCGGCTGAGACATCCATGCGGCCAGAACATCCTATGCGGCCCGAAGAATTTTATATGGCCATGCTTCTTATTCAAAGTATTTCAATTTTACAAATTGAAAACTTTGAAGGGGGTCTTGTAGAAGCATGGAAAAGAATAAATAAAGGTTCATGCAGCCAAGGATCCCCATGCGGCTCAGGGATCCATACGGTTCAAGAGTCTATGCGGCTCGAATAATTCCATGCGGCCCAGAGAGGAGCCACGTGGCCTTTCAACAGCTTCTTCCCTTCGTCTTTTGCTGTATTTAATTGCTTAAATCTATTATATGCAAGATGGACGACCCAGATTAATTCTCAGGTCACCGACTTTTGAGAATAGGCAATCATTGTAAAACCCTAATGATGCCCACCGCTCTTATAAATAGCAAGGTGCCATTCCCTTACAGGACACAGAAAGAGGGCCCCCGGCTCGGATCCAGAGAGAATCAGAGAGAGAATATACAGAGATCGAAAGGACAGAGGAGCATACAGAGAGAACAAAGAGAGCATTTCTTCATCAATGCCAAGTACTTCTTCTCCAGAGCCAAGGCTGCATCCGATCGTCCAAGGAGTAAGACAGAGCTGCCGTCGCTTTCCCGAGCCTCTATCGTCACCCCCAGAATCTAAAATAAACAATTGTACTTAGATTGCTGTACCTAGGTTTTCGTCCCTAGGCTTTTTTTGTACAAGCGAGTTTGTATTGTGAGTCAAAGTTCAGTCCTCCGATAATTGTTCTGTTCTTTTATAATCAATGGCAAACAAATGTCATCTCTAATAATTATTATTTAAATAAAAAAATATTCACAAAAAAAAAATAAAGTCCTATTTAAGTCATATAAAAATAAATTTTCAAAAATTCAGCGGTTTTACATCCTACCCAACTTACAAGAATTTCGTCCTCAAAATTAGAAATAACGCACAATCTATGGAAACGAAGTACAATACGGAAGGAAGAATTTAGCGCGAAGATCGTGTCACGATTTTCGTGCATAAGAGAAAAATGGTTGTGTATGTCGTCTTCGCACTTTTGCGTTTTAGCAGGGCACTACGATGACATACGAACCGAAAAAAAATGGAATGATCTACGGTACTTACAAGGGTTACTGGTGTGGGTTCTAACTATATAGGATGCCCTCATATTTCTATATCTATCCAGGTTCATGCCATAAAATTCTAAGTCATTCTATGATCATGGTCATGTAATGGTAAATTTTAACTAAGACGTCATACCTGTATCTATGGCTCCTTGGGTTGGTGGTCCCGTGGTGATCATACTGAAGGCTTGTCCCGAGTTTTGGTTGCCCCTTGGATATCCAATAGCTTCTGGCAGACGTGGTGCTCCTCCTCCTGGTGCTGGTAATGCTACTCCCTGCGTCTGTTGCTATCTAGATGGACAATCTCGAGCTTGGTGTTGATTTGACTCGCAAACCATACACAATCCTAATTTGTGACGATAATCCCTCTAAAAATGTCCCTTCTTACCGCAATAATGACAGGTGGGTAATTCTCTCACTGGTTGTGGAGAAGCTCTAGGCTGCTGATGTGTCGCGAGATGTCGTACGGGCCCTGCTGGTGTAGTCTTCGCTGATGTAACGGTCGAAACAGATCGTCGTTTTTGTGTCTTCTTATTTATGGCCTCTTGATTCCTTGCTTCGGCCAATACTGCTGCCTGTGAGTCTCGGGACTCGGAACAAGTGTGTCTTTGAAGCTCTATGCTCAATCCTCTATGGAATCTCTTGGCCTTCTCCAACCCTGCTGAAACTAATCCTGGAGCAAAATGACTCAACCGACTGAACTCGGCGTCGTATCCATCAACTGTCATGCTTCCTTGTTCCAAGTGTAGGAACTGGTCATAAAGTGCATCCTTGGCAGTGTCGGAGAAAAATTTCTTATTGAACAACTCAAATATCATGGTATTTTATTTATTGCTTGTGCACATGATCCAAACTACTAGTTATATCCAATTGTATATACTGTTGCTGAAGGTAAAAACACTGATTCTTGGTCTTCGTTTTTAAACGCGTTAATAATTTCTTTGAAAGTTCTTCTATAGAATGGAATAGGATTTCTTTTATTTCTGATAAGCAAAAAGGTTTAATAAATACGATGCGTGTTGTTTTTCCGGAATCACCCCTTTTTTGCATTCAACATTTCAAACAAAACATAAAACAAATTACGAAAGAAAAAACTTTTCAAAACTTATTAGATTCGCTTGCTAGATCGTACAATCCGACAGATATAGAACATTTGTTCGATATCATTAAAACCGAGAACATGACATTGTATGATTGGCTTATTGGTGTGAACGATGAAAATCGTCGTTTTGAATATTAGATTACAGCGTATGCTCCTTGTCCCAGATTCGATATTAACACTTCTAATCTTGCTAAATGTTTTAACAATTGGATTAAGAAGTTACGTGATAAACCAATAACGACACTTCTCGATGGTATTAGAGCCAAGATTATCACACTTCATGAAAAGAATAGAAACGCTGCTGAAAAGATAGAAACAAGTTTTTGTCCGAGAATGTTGAAAACTATGGCTAATATTATCAAAGAAAGAACTCATTTAGAGATATTAGCATTTGATGGCTATACATATGAAGTGATGGATCATGCAACAAGTAGAACATACGTTGTACGGTTAGACGATAGTTCTTGTATATGTGGTAGATGGTATCTGTAACTCCTCTTCCCGAAAAATTTTTGAAATATTTTTTTAATTTAAATGGTGATTTTTAGAATTTTTATAAATAATTATTCTGTTAATCATTACGGTAGATGACTTTAGCCATGGTTGAGTTTTGAAGTACCAGACGACTAGGAATCATGGCACGGATAGTGCAGTGGCGTGCCTTGACTAGTGTATTAGCCTGTAGCTCCCCTTCACGATAATTTTTAAAATATTTTTTTTATTATTTATTTGATTTAAATGGTGATTTTTAGATTTTTATAAATAATTAATTAGTTAATTATTACGGTAGATGACTTTAGCCATGGTTAAGTTTTGAAGTACAAGATGACTAGGAATCATGGCACGGATAGTGCAGTGACGTGCTTTAACTAGTGTTTAGCCATGGTAGGGGAAAAACCGAGCCATAGGATTGTTCTAAGTAGAAAAACCAGGCCAAGTTGCGACTTAACCCCTATATAACGTTTTAATTATTTATTAATTAGATTATGATTTTAGGAGACCCGGTTGTGTAGATTTAGTCCGGACTAGACCCGAACTAAGCTCAAGCCCATGCAGGCATATAGTGAGACCAAAGACGTCCATGTAAGTAGGTAGATGTATATATATACGTATTGGCAGTCCATTTTATAGCCTAGTGATAAATTCTATAGTAGAATATTAAATATTGCATAACAAGTATTTTATTTCTGTCATTATTATTATTGCTATAAATGGTGTATATATATATATATATATATATATATATATATATATATATATATATATATATATATATATATATATATATATATATATATATATATATATAATTACCAGCTGATTCCCTATCTTCTAGCAAATAAATATAGAAAGGTAATTAGGAATTTAAAGTATATATATATATATATATATATATATATATATATATATATATATATATATATATATATATAAATATAGTAAATCTATAAAAGCATCCAAGTAGCCGCGGCGGGGTTCTACTCCAAATTATTCACCAAAGAGACCGTTCATAACGACAGACCTTTCTTGGAGCAAATCCCTAGACTTATTAATGACAATGATAACACTCAGCTGGAACGTCTACCTTCGGTTCAGGAAGTGAAAGACGCGGTGTGGGCCTTGAACGAGCACAGTGCACCCGGCCCGGACGGTTTCACTGGAGTCTTCTTTCGTAAATGCTGGGATATTATCAAGCAAGACATCACCGACGCGGCTATCGCCTTCTTCGAGGGTGCTACCTACCCCAAAGCCGTATCCAGCGCCAATCTCATCCTCATCCCGAAGAAAGATAACCCGGAGTCCTTTCGGGATTATCGCCCCGTCAGTCTTTGTACTTTCACCAACAAAATCATCTCCAAAATTATCGCATCCAGGATGGCGAGAATTTTACCCAGGATAATCTCTGAGGAACAAAGCGGCTTTGTGCAAGGGAGAAACATCCAGGACAATATCATGTTGGCCCAAGAGTTAATCACCTACATGAAGTTCCCAGCTAGAGGGGACAACATCGTCATCAAGATTGATATAGAAAAAGCCTACGACAGACTGGATTGGCAATTTATCATCTGGGTCTTCAGAGCCTTCGGATTCTCGAAAACTTGGACCAACACCGTGTGGAGATCCATCAGCAACTCGTGGTCCTCCACGGTTATCAACGGTCAGGCCGGCAGATTCTTCAAATCCAGTCACGGCGTTAGACAGGGCGACCCCCTCTCTTCCACCATCTTTATCATTGTCGCGGATGCCCTGAGTAGAAACCTTAACAATATGGTCAGCACTCTGAACTTCCAATATTATCACACTGTCAGTGGCTGTCCTGCTATGACCCACCTGGCTTTCGCGGACGAATTACCCATCTTCTCCTCCGGGGACGTCGGAGCGGTGGAAGTAGTCAACAATACTCTGCAGAGGTACTCCACATGTTCGGGGCAGAAAATCAATCATTCCAAGAGCATCATCTACGCCCACCATAACATCAGAAGAGAGCATGCTACCAACCTCTCTAACTTAACTTCATTCGCAGTTGCTCAACCCCCGTTCAACTACCTTGGGTGTCCCCTGGGGTATGAAAAATCTAACACTCGCATCTTTGAGAACCTGATAGCCAGAATCAGGAAGAAACTTGAAGGGTGGCATAATGCCAACTTGTCTCCGGGTGGCAAGATGATCCTTATCAATCATGTGCTCACATCCATCCCCATCCATACCCTGGCTGCGTGCTCTCCGCCCAAGAAGGTTCTTGATTCGATCGAACAGATCTTCTGCAACTTCTTCTGGGGGCATTATAATGGTCTAGACAAGCACCACTGGGCTAGCTGGGAATCCATAGCCCGACCCACCGAGGTAGGAGGTCTGGGATTTACCAAGCTTACCCACATCGTTAATTCCTTCTCCATGAAATTGTGGTGGAAACTCCGCACGAGCAACAACTTATGGACTAAATTTATGAAGGCCAGGTACTTCAAACACATTCACCCAATACTGGCCATATCCAACAGCAGATCCTCGGTGGCCTGGCATCGCATCCTCGTCGGTCGCGACCTCGCCGAGCCTGCAATGAGACTCATATTGGGGACAGACGAGTCAAACCCATTCCTGGAGCGATGGAAAGGGGACAGCTTAATCCCTAACCTTTTGGAGATCCTGAGAAACAGCAGAATCAGAGACTTGTGGAACTACTCTACTAACGATTGGAACTGGGACAAAATTTAGAAATGGGCGGATGAGGAAGCGGTGGACAGCATCCGCCAGATCGGTATCTCCATAGGCAGCCAAGACGATGAGCTTAGATGGACGCTCGAAGCTTCTCGGGCATTCTCGGTGAGGTCCGTGAGGAATAATATCCTCGGGACAGGTCAGCCGCATCACCCCATTGCGCACTATTGGCAGAGCTGTATCCCCAAGAAGTGGTCTATCCTCATGTGGAG
This sequence comes from Iris pallida, assembly GCA_029216955.1. Lineage (NCBI taxonomy): Eukaryota > Viridiplantae > Streptophyta > Magnoliopsida > Asparagales > Iridaceae > Iris > Iris pallida. The sequence continues at coordinate 3,247,209 of JANAVB010035619.1, forward strand.
AGCCATTAACAAGAGACTGCCCGCCGACGATACCGTCATCACAATTGGGATTAGTCTTGCGTCTGCCTACAATTGCTGCCCAGATCGTCAAATGGAGACCATTGACCACATCTTTTGTCAAGGGACCCTGCCAGGTAATTCCTGGAGGACCCTCAATCAGCTCTACAATATTCTGTCGAGCGGCGGACGCTTCCACGATCTAGCTGCCGCCTGGGGATCTGCCTTCCACGGCCACCAGATCGTCGCAGCAGCCACCACGTGGGTGTTATAGAAAAATCGCAACAAGGCGAGATACGAAGGCCATCAATACTCTGCCGAACAGATCATCCGGGAAGTCTTCCGTCAGTGCCGTAAGCAGAGTTCCCATTGTTCCCACACTCCGAGTACCTTTTGGTCCTCCACCCTCCCCTAGCCCTTGCCAACGGAGGTCCTTCCATCCCTCTTCGCTCCCTTTTGGTGGTATACTTGTATAGGCTTTGTCATTTTGTGCCTTGTATACTTGGCCAGGCCTCGGCCTTTTGAGCCTTTTTAATAAAAGGAGAGGGTTTATTAATATATATATATAGTAAATACATATATATATAAATGTATGTGTATGTATATATAAAAATATATTATATACGCGTATATGTGTAAATAAATATAAATATGTGAGTATGTGTATGTAAATATAAATATATATACTATATGTGCGTATGTGTATATTTTTATATATATATATATATACTATATGTGCGTATGTGTATATATATAAACGTATATAGTATTATGTTTATACATAATTGTGTGTGTGTGTGTATATATATATATATATATATATATATATATATATATTTTATATATATATATATATATATATATATATATATATATATATATATATATATATATATATATATATGAATGTATTTATATGAATGTATTATATATGAATGTATTTATATATTAGTAGTTGCTAATAAATAAATAGAAATAGAAAAGAAAAAGAAAAAGAAATAAAACCAAAAGCCAGGCCAGCCCGCCCAAGCCAGGCCAGCCCAGGCCCGAGTCCAAACTCCCAGCAGTTGTCATGCCCGACTTTGCGTGCGATTATCTCCGTCGTCGTGCGAACCACTTGAACATGTCTGAACCTAACCCATACCTCTTTAAATCCCTTCAAGTAGATTGATTTGTAGTGCGTTAGCGTGATATAGAAATCGAACCAAAGTTCGGCAAAAAACTGTTCCATGAACAGAGCAAATAACAGTCCACGAACCCACATTGGAAGATCGATTCCGATCGATCCAGTAACCGTTTAAAAATTCTACTTGAACACAGTTATAGACAATATATAGGACTTCACGACCCTTTTTGTGGATTTGGAAATCATCGACTACGTGTCGATAAATCGAATCCCGAAGTTTACCGAAAATCTGTTTTCAAATCGTAGAAAATCCTTCGATACGACGTGCGTCCCGCCAATCCGGGCGATGTGGTTGTTAACCGAGAGCATCGAAAGGTGCGTATCGGCTTCGTGGACGTGTGGGCTTTGACGAAATTCAAATTGGTTACGTGTGCGCGACAAATTTGATGCTCCGTCAAAATTTACCGTATCGGTCTATGTGTAAATTTCCCAATTATTTTGTGCACGCTCGTCAGATCGAGACGAAACTTGTGCCAATAGGACCATATCATTTTTCTGGTCCTGTATGCCAAGTTTGGTCCAATTCTGAGACAGTTGATTGGATCACCGTTTTACGGGCCCCACGGTCCGACTCAACGGATGATTTTGTGCACGGCCCGCCGGAATTCAACTTTGGACATACCGTTGGATTCGTATCATCAAACTGGATCCGTAGACATGTAGTTTGACGACTTTAGAGACCATTGACTCTGACACGCCTTTTGGTGCAAAGTGGGTCCAACGGTGGATACCGTTTTGACCCAAAATTACCGTTTTGCTTCTGTGTCCAAAATTGGACTTAAGGACAGGCAATCCTAGCTAATTGGACTATTCTGAGAATGTTGGCAATATTTATTTTAGCTTTCGAAGACAGTTGTGATGATTTGGACTTTATGGCTTAGCAGTTGACTATATTTTGTTGAATCTCCGTGCAACCCTCAGGCAAGATACCTTGCCTTCCTCTACAGTTTAATTTCATGTTTATAGTTTTCATATTGTCATTGTATTATTATTAGTT
>JANAVB010035619.1:3254388-3314817 GCA_029216955.1 Iris pallida
TCTATGCCTAAAATGGTCATACAACAGAACAAAGGAAAACGCTTCTTAGCTAACCCTATTCAAAATAAAGGAAAGCATCCTTTGGTCTTTCCTCAAACTTTCCTGGTCTATGACTCAGAGGAAGACGTATCAGATTCTATTCCTGTAAACAGAGGTCCTCGGATCTCTGATACCGGAAAGAATACTGATCAGAGAGGTATCTTACCTACCCCTATGGGGTCTGGTCAAGACCTTCCTACCTTGAAAATTTCAAGATCCAAGCAAAGAAAATTGAAGTTATCACAAACAGAGACACCAGAAGCAGAATTTTCAGATTTACGTGCTTATCTCAATAGGCGTCAACCAATATCAACTTTGGCAAAACGTAAGAACCCTATGCCAAAGGCCAATCTGCACCAAAAGCCAAAGTTTGAAAAGAAAGACCCATCTACCTATGCTAATGAGTTGAGTACATCTTTGTACACTCAAGGAACTAAACACCTGAGGAATAGGAGACATGTTCCTAACATCATTAAGGAATATGTTCCTCCGACTTCTTCTCGTCCTGTGGTTGTAACTGATCTCCGACAACATCTTACACAAAGACGGAAGACTATGTAAATGTTTTCCTCACCTCCAAATTGTGCTTCAAATTGCCACTGCCTACATGAAGTTGTCATCAACTATTGTTGCCAATCGGCTCGGCGATCTGTCTTCGATCGTCTGAACTATGCTTCAACTCCTGAACATATAATAGAAGATAAAGATGAGCTATTATATGCTTCTGTTAACATGAATTCTCAAGGCACTGGGTGGGAAACGTCCAAGACGTAATACATCCCGTAATCCCAGTCAGCAATACTTAGATCGGATCCATGCATCCAATGAAGGTGTCTTTCAACACACTAGATCGAGAAATCGATATTTGAACCAAGGTGTCTTTAATCAAGAAGATCTCCCTATCACCCATGTGGGAGAGGACTCTTTTTCGGAGTTTGATGCAGATAGTGAAAGTTCTGAACAAACTATCTCATCAACAGCTGCAAGAGAAGTGACGGCATATACCATTACGGAAGATCAAGTTGCCTCTACGTCAACCAGCCAAGAGCAACGAATTGTTGCATTAGAAGACAAATTGAAAACCATGGCAGAAATGGTTGCAAGTATGCACACCATAATGGTGGCTCAACATACAGTACCTCCGATTGTAAACCATGTTACAAATTTTGAGATTATAGCATCTTCTGTACCTGTTAGTCTGGGGGTACCAGCCCATCAGGTTGCTTCTGTTCTAATTCAAGCTGATCCAAGTCAGTCTGGTACTGGGGGCGGTAATTACCATGCTGTTCCTCCTCCTAACACTTCTAACCAGCCTACCAATTCCCAAACATCAGGGGATGCTAATGAAGCTGTAAAACTGTTATGTACTCAGTTTGAGGCCTTCAAGCAGAAGGATAGCCTACAAAGACTGGGCATAAAGCAACCATATCCTACAGAGTGGAAGAAAGTTCCATTTCCTCCTAAGTATAAGCTTCCAACCACTATGCTGTTTGATGGCAGCACTTCTCCAAGTCAATACATCAATCATTTCGAAGTGTTGAGTGATCAATTACAGCCAAATGATGCTCTCCTTACCAGAGTGTTCGTCGGTTGTTTAGTCGGTACAACATATGACTGGTATCGTAGCCTGCCTGATGGCTGTATCACTTCTTTTGTCGGTTTCAAGCAAATGTTCTTGGAACGATTTTATGAGGGAGTCAATGACATGACAATGTCTGCCCTCATTAAAATTAAACAGAGGCACAATGAATGTACAGAGAGTTTCATTGAAAGATTCCGCCGAGAGGCACTCAAAATGCCTTTAGGTACTCCATCTGCTGTAACAATAGACACTTGTAAATCAAACTTGTTGCCTACTATCAGTATGTGGACGAAATCTACACAATTCCAGGATTGGCCTTCTTTCATTGTTAATGCAAAGGCGGCAGAAGTTAGTGCCAAAAAGTTCAAGCAGTTAGGAGTCCAGATGGCTCATCCTCACCAAGATGAACATTCTACACCCGGGGTTAGTAATCGCCAGAATAACTGCAGGAATAAAGAAACACTGGCCATTAATCTCAAAGGCAAAGAGTCTTTGGCTGTCAATGCATCCACCCCATCAGCACCACTACAAAAGTCAACTCATCCAAAGAAGAGTATTCTTTCGATGAAGATGATACTTTAAGCATCTTCGATTATTTGATCAAAAGCAATAAGCTTCAGCTTCCAGAGGCAAAGCGACCAGAAGAAGTTGGTAAAACTGATCATCCTAAATACTGTGTTTATCATAGATTCATTGGGCATCCAACCAGAGCATGTTATGTGCTCAAGGGCAAAATCTAGGAGTTGGTCAACTCTGGAGCAATTACTCTACAGCAGGACGAGAAAACGGTGACTGCTAATGTAGTTTCTCTCCAATTCGGTGATTTTCTACCACAACTCGTACAAGATGGTGCTGTCCCCATTCCAAGGACTACTCTGGAAATTGTGAATATCTCGCCTCCTCAAAATAAAGGTCTTGTTCCGATGTCAACTGACAAAGGAGAGATTATGTGGATTCATCCAGATCTGGTGGCAGAATTTGAAATGCCTTCCTCTTCTAAGCAAAAGAAGCATTCCAAATCTAAATCCAAGAACTGCAACATGGTATCCTTTGAACCAATAACAGAAGAAAAAATTCTAATGGACACTAGATCTGGGAAACCCTATCTTCGGGTGTATTCCGAAAATCAAGAAACCCTGTTCCATCCCCGGATGCTCTTCCTCCATCATCTTCTCCTGCTGAAGATACACCATCTACATCTTTGCCAGTGGTCGAGCCATCTCCTCCTAAACCAACATCAGCAGACAAGGGAAAGCAACCTGTTCGCTTTGATAAAGCATTGAAGAAGTCATCATCTTTTGGACTTGAAAAGCCTTACAATTTTGACATATTGGCTCAATTGGCTAATACTCCAGCAAGATTGTCAATCTTTGAACTTTTACGTCTCTCAAAAGAAACTTGTGAGACATTAAGTGAAGCCTTGATGCAGGCTGACACTTGTTTGACTCTTCTCAAGAAGCCCGAAAAGGAGCCAGTCAGCTGTGCACATTGTCATAGTATATTTGAATTAATGCCCAATATCACTTTTACACAAGATGACATGTTGTTAGAAGACAATCGTCATGATCGTCCTCTCTATTTCACGGGGTATGTAGACACCATGAAAGTCGACCGCATTCTGATTGATCGTGGGTCTGCACGTAGCATCACGCCGAAGTCCTTACTGGATGCTTTGAAAATCCCAGTACACAATCTTTCTACAACTATCACTACCATCCTGGGATTCAATCAAGGAAAAAGTGAACCTTTGGAGAAAATATGCCTAAAACTTCAAATTGGCAATCTTCGTACAAAGGTAACTTTTTATGTTATTGACAATCATGGCTCATACAATGCTTTGTTGGGAAGGCCATTCCTCCATGAACACAATATTGTACCCTCTACACTCCACCAATGTTTCAAATATGTGGATGGTAATGGAGAAGTCCAAAAAGAGGTTGCAGATCTGAATCCTTTCAAAGGAGTTGAAGCATACTGCAACGATTCTCGTATGTACAAAAAGGAATTCATGAAAGTGGTACTAGCAATGGACACAGATGAAGAACAGAAAAGTATACCTAATGATACTCTGATGATTCTGTTCAAAGGACGTACCTCCTGTCCTCAGTCTTCCAAACCTCTGACTATCTATCTTCCTTCCCATGAGAAGCGACCTAAAGGTGATAGTCAAGAACAAAGGGAGCTCACCTCTTCTGAACCGCTTGTAATCGATCTTCGTCGCAAGAAGCTCCCTCCTCCTTCTTGTTCTTCTTCTTCCCCTCTTATCATCAATCTGACTAAGCCTGCTAAGGCTAAAGTCCCTGTTGTAAATGATGGTGTAAAAATCAATAAAGCATCTCCTTTGCAGTATACTGATGTCTTTTACTATACTCAGTGTTATCTGGATATGCTAGATAGCTTTAAACCACTTACAATAGAAGTCGTATCATCTCGACGAAACGTGGTATCGCTGGATTCAATACAAGAGTCGTACTTCTTAGTACCGTCTCGAAAGAAAGATGAAAAGCCTATATTCTTCAACAAAAGAGAAGAACCAAAAATCATGCTCTATAATAAAAATAGAGATGATACAGGAAGGTTACAATTACGACGCTATAGTCCACAATCCAAAGCCATCATCCGTAAAATGGGCTATGATTTCAGAACAGGTCTCAACAATGGAAAAGGAAGGCGAACCCCTCTTCGTATTGCTGTTCCAAAAGGAAAATCACAATAATACCACAGTAAAATGAAACGAGGACTAGGTTATACGTATCATGACCCGTACCTTTTTTTTTCGGATACGCGACGTGTCCAAGCCAGCCTACGCCACAGTGTCGGCGGTAGAATGCTGTATAGCCACAATGCTCAAAATCACAAATAATGCTCATTCACAAAATTAATTTAACTTTCAATGATCACAAATTTTATATTTGTAGAAAAATATAAACTTGTACAAATATTTGAATGACTACAACTCAACTATCTAGCTGGTCTCTAGGCTTTTGTCTGCAAGTACCCCCGTATCTTCCATGCTAAGTAAATCCACGGCTAACCTAAAAAATATTGGTTTCCAGTCAGAAATAGAACGAGTACAATTCACTGAATGTAGTTCTAATATATGAAAATGACTATATAACAGAGGTTAGCCTTTAGATATATGATTTATAAAAGAAAATGAAGAAAGACAGAATAAAACTGAATACCAAGAACAGAAAATAAAATACAATAAAATACTCACCAACTGACCGACTGAAGTACCTTTGATATGTGATCGATCTCGGAACAATTATGCGATACGGTCTACACGGTCTAAAGTTACACGGTCTACAGTTACACAGTCTACAGTTACACGGTCTACATGAAATACTACAATAAAGAAACACTGTCTACAAAATAATAATCACGATCTATACAGTTTAAATGCAATAATAATCACGGTCTACACGGTCTACAAGATATAAATGCAATAATAAACACGGTCTACAAGATATAAGTGCAATAATGATCACGGTCTACACGGTCTAAAGTCAGATCATACATCGTTGGTACTTCACCCTCCCGACACAACAAGGAACAAAATCAACATAACACTGATGTATAGTAAAGCTCAATATTGAAAATAAACAATAAACTGTACTCGCCTGTGGTCCTTTGCTGGTGAAACCGATAATCTAAACTACTCAGTATGCCACAAAAGTCAAAACTCGTACAACGATCTTCGGATGCTAAAATAAACATTACCAATGTTTATGAATAGTCAAAATAGATAGAATTGCCTGTCCTTAACTCCAATTCTGGACACAGGGGCAAAACGGTAATTTCAGGTCAAAACGGTGTCTGCCGTTGGATCCGCTTTGCACCGAAAAGTGTGCCAGAGTCAACGGTCTCTAAAGTTGTCAAACTATATCTCAACAGGTTCAGTTTTTTGATACGAACCCAATCGTATGTCCAAAGTTAGATTCCAGCGGGCCGTGCACAAAATCGCCCATTGAGTCGGACCGTGGGCCCGCAAAACGGTAGTCCTATTCAACTGTCTCAGAATTGGACCAAACTTGGCATACAGGACCAGAAAAATGATACGGTCCTATTGGCATAAGTTTCGTCTCGATCTGACGAGCGTGCACAAAGTAATTGGAAAATTTGCACAGAGATCGATGAGGTAAATTTTGACGAATACGTATCAAATTCATCGTGCACCCGCGACAAATTTGAATTTCGTCAAAGCCCACACGTCCATAAAGCCAATACGTACCTTTTGATGCTTTCAATTTGTGACCATGCCGCCCGGATTGGCAGGACGCACGTCGTATCGAGAGTTTTTCTTTGGTTTGAAATCAGATTTTTCTTGATTTTTTTAACAGTAAATAATTTCTTGCACAATAACTCAAAAATAATTCTATCATTGGCGTTTCGATCCTGTATATGTTGTCTTTGATATCAATCAATTGATTTTCAAAATAGATCGAGGATTTGACCGAAGTCGGCCTTCCAAGTATGGGGTTGGGACAACCCTGTTTGCTGTTTGCAGCCAAGTTTTCGTCGATCTTCGGACTCGGTTTATGACGCGTGTAGTGCAAGGTATATCGAGCTAATCGAATTGAAACGAAGGGGGTTAGGTTAGGTGCATACTAGAGGAAACGACTCTCGAAATGATCGAGCGATCTTCGAGATTGGTCGTCGTAAAGTTGGCTCGGCATCCCGTTGCGGCTGTGTCCGCTCTGTACCGCGCCTGTGCGCACGCGGGCTGATTCCAGCGCCTGGCCGGCCGGCGGTGGCGGCTTGCGGCGGTGCACGGTGCTGGAGTCAGGGTAGTGTCGCCAGGCCGTTAGGGTTTAGATGAAACTCCTCGATCTCTCTTTCTTGTCTATCTTTGAGTACGTGTGGGTCTCAGGTTTCACAGGTCGGGGGATTTATTTCTCGGTTTGGGGTGCCTGGGCTCGGGCCTAGTGAGCTGGGTTTGGGCCCGGCTGAGCCCGAGCTGCTGTGTTGTTGGGCTGGAATAAGTTTTGGGAATGGCTGGGCCACCCTGGGACTTGTGGGGGATTGGTATTAATTCTTTTTTTTTCTATAACTATATGTATATATATACATATACATATGTATATATCTCTATATATACATACACACACACATAGACCCTTGTATATATATATATATATATATATATATATATATATATATATATATATATATATATATATATATATATATATATATATATATATATATATATATTATATTTATACACACATATATATATATTTACCATAATTTCCACGTAGACAAGAAATAATTTAAATATCACCAATATTTTCACTATATAAAACATAATTCTATATATATATAATTTATATAAATAAAATTAATTTATACAGTTGTATTTGTACATAAAGCCTATTTCTCGCATTCTATAAACCCATTTATAAATATAAATAGATGTAAATACACGTATATTCGTGTACCCATGTAGATAATTACATACCTACAATATATCCTCAACCCAAAATCTAGTAAGCTACTCTTAGTATCTTATTTGTTAAATAAAAATCTTTTATATATGAAATACTTATTTATCCACTAAACTAATTACACTAATTAAACTACACCAACAATTTTCTACCCGGACATCTTTTGGACGCACTACATGTCTACCTGGGTTTGGGCTTATTTTGGGTCCAATCTGGACTAGTTTGGTACAACCAGGTTCCCTAAAACTCCATAATATAATTAATAACTAAATGAACCTTCGGTAAGAGTTAAGTCGCAACTTGGCCTGGTTTTCCTAGTTAGGATATCACTATGACTCGGCTTTCTCTATCAGGGCTAATACACTAGTCTAAGCACGCCATTGCACTATCCGTGCCACGTTTTCTAGTCATCTTGTACTCCAAAACTCCACCATGGTTAAAGGCATCTACCGTAATAATTAACTAAGTAATTATTTATAAAATTTTAAAATCACCATTTAATTCAAATAAATAAATAAAATATAATTCAAAATTTTGGAAAAAGGGGTTACAAATCTACCCACCTTAAAAATAATTTTGTCCTCGAAATTTTAAAGAAATAGTCCATCCGCTATGGTAGAAGACGGTTTCCATTAGCTATCAATATATTCTCATGGTCATTTCGTACTACGAATCCTTGATAATTTCTATCCACCTTTGGTCACACTACTCCCTCAATTTCATGTCGCTAAAATTTTATAATCATCCAACTAATTGCTACAAATAAATATCTACTGCTTATGGCCACCTTTCCTCTCCTATTTATCAAACAACCTAAATCTAACAAGCGACAAATTTACACATGTAGCTAAAAAATATTGATACATTCTAATAAGCATGACCTTCGTCGTTGTGCAATAGGAAGGACAGAAAGATAAGGAAGAACAATCGAGAGTAAATATAAAATTTCAAGAGCGGTAGAGAGTATCCAATGATGCAGATAGAAGGAAGGTCCATAAACCATTGACTTATTTGCTAGAGTGGCTACTCTTGTCTAATTACTTGTTAAATCGAAGAACCCTTCTACTACAAGAAAATACACTTTTTGGAACAAAAGTTTTGCAATAAAAATATTTGTTGCAAATGATTACTTAATTGCAACAAAATTTATAATTTTGTGGCAAAATTTGATTGCACAATTTTTAAGCAACACAAATTTAATCGTTCCAAATGTCTCGTTGCAAAACAGTTGGGTGGGTTCCGCTACCACTCTTGTCAATTGATGGTAAAAATATTTGCAACAAAAAAAAGTTTTTAGAACAAAATTTAGGTGCTACAAAAAAGCTTAGATCATTGAGAACAAATTTTTTTGCTGCACCAACTGAATATTTCTATTGCAACAATTTATTTATATGTCAAAAAGGGAACTGATTTGAGAGGTTTTATTGCAACAATATTGATTTGTATGCTCAAAAGATTTTTTTGTTAAATTCTCGGCTGCTTCATCACAACTTTCCCTTTTTCCCTCAAAAGATTTCCTTTCCCTCAAAATTTTTCGTTTGCCGCTCTCTATCTCCCTTTTCCCTCTATAACTTGGGTTTTCATTACCACTCTCATTCTCTCTCTACAATGATCTACTTCTCTCTTCCCTCCTTCTGTTACGTTACAGCGACTCTGACGATAGCGGAAGGATATCGAATCTAAGGCTGAGTCCGACGACGGCCGGACGAGCCTTACGACGACACGATGCGACTGATAATGGCACAACAAGTACAGCGGTGTGATGAGGTTCACGGCGGTCTCAAGGTTCTCTTCTCAAACCCTAGACCCCTAAATTCATGTTTATGAATTCTCTAATTGCCCTTGTAAAAGGATAAACATGTATACATATGGAGCCTCTTGATTTTAGCAAAATTAAAGCCAATTTGTGACTTTATGTTCATCATCAACATTGTGAGCATTAGTAAACAAAAGAGAAATACTTCACAGGGAACATGCCTCAGAACCTCATTAAAGAAAATAAGGAACCGCTTCATCTACAAAGTAAGTATGGTCATTTTGATTTATTATGATTATCTTTTTTTAGTAGGTTACCATCAGTTTTTTATTGTTAATTTTTAATGCTAAGGGCCACACGACAGAAGGGCCACACAACAAATGGTACGAGTAACTACAAGGAGATGTTTAAGAATTTACGGGGCCTTCTTGAGAACGAAAAAGCAGGAATCTTTACTAAGCAATTGAATCATGTAATGCCGAGAGCTTCAATATTCAGCGGGTATGTAGAGGCAAAATTTATTGTGTTTTTTCTTTTGGAGTTATCAAATTTTATCGTAGTAGTTGTATGTGGGTGTAATATAGAGCATCATTCATCTTTTACAGGAACAAAAAATATCATGTTTATTTTTGCAAACATGTCTAGAATTCTTAATGAATGGCAAACAACATAATGCATGTAAATTTACATTTGAGTAGATAGGTTATGAAATATTTCTACTTATGAGATGAATTGTTGAATACACCACTTAAAGAGCTTTAGTGGTCTAGTACTTGTTACAAAACAAAGAACATTCCAAAAGAATTGGCAGTACGTACTTGTATAACTGTTCGACCACTGGTTTCATATCATTTGAATGATATGTAGTTGAATCCTTATCTTGGGAAAGGAGATCATCCTTCTCTCACAATAGGTACCTCGATGTTTATAGTTTTTGGTTGCATTTGTCATTTATGCTTATTTATTGTGTCTTCGGCACACCTAGTTACAATGTGTTGTTTCTCTTTTCTTTATAACTTCTTTCACCTCCTCGACATGGAAAGAAAGCTCTAGCATGAGTAGATTAATGCCCTTAATTAGTCAGGACTAGATAGATAAAATTAGTTAATCTCTTCATGTTTCTTTCTTATGCATATAGGCCCATGCTATAACAGGGGATTATGTTGTTACTTGTTAGCCAATATAATTTATATTATATACTGGATAAAGCTATTAGTTATATGCAAAACTTATCTCAAGTCTACTTTCTTGTTGCTATGTTGTCTCATGATGTTTTTCGTCCTCACTCTTACACATTTGCAATTTAAGGCTCTTCACAATCCTAACGACATTCTCGTCATTCTTGCCTATGATATATATTCCTACCATCTCCGTCCACACTTATCACTTATCCTGCCCTTTTGGCACTTCCACCATTCACTGCCATATATTAGCATGAACCTAAAGATCCCATTTGTAATAAGTGCCTCAACAAGATTTATGGCAAGTAGCTATGGAAGTGAAAGAAGACCACTCCCTCACTCATATCCCATTTGTGATAAGTGCACCAACAAGATTTAGAGCAAGTAGCTATGGAAGTGAAAGGAGACCACTCCCTCAATCATATATCTGAAATTGACAAATATTTGTCTAATCCATGAAACTAAGAATAATAAAACATGGCTTTGTACATGTTAAGTTCTAAAAGTTGATGAAAAAAGTGCACACAAACGTTATTTTCTACTACTCGACAATATTCAATATTAATTGGTATATATTATTATCGCTTTAAAAGGTGAATGAACTAATATCAATGAACAATGATAAAGAGGGCCAAGTTGTATGTTCAGCAGAACCTGAGGAATTCTCAACTAAAAGAAGTTTTGTTTCTTCCTTTACAATGTGTTCCAAATCTGTGGAGATGCAAGAAATGGATAATACTTTGATAAGAAAGTCGGTGAAGGAATCGCCCTTGAGAACTTCAATGGCTACATCTTTCGACTCCAAAAATCTAAGTTAGAGGTAAGAACAACGTAATTTGGTACAAGCCACCTATTTTATAGGTTACATATTATTTTGTTATTGGATAGCCAGTAATTCACTCCCATTCTATTAAACAGGTACAGGTCATTGATGATCCATCAACATTTTGGAGATTTTGGTTAGCATAAAAGTAAAACATGTCTATATCCAGTTAGGTAAATATAAATAGTTGTATACATTGTTTCCTTACCTTGTCATCCATTATTTTCTTCATGTTAGGTAAACATAAAACATGCCTATATCCAGTTAAAGCAGAGGATGCAGTTTTGGATGACAAGGTGATCAATGTCAGTCCGATGGAAATTCTGAGTCCCATCTCAAAATAGTGTTAGTAGGGGTACTGGTTCCATGTTGACAACCTATGAAATTTAATACTCTAGAAATGGTTTGAAATTGTACATTTTCATGTTGCCTTTTATATAATGTTGCGATACAAGGGTGAGTTTTACTGTTCTGATACTTGGTTTTCTCTGATTGATTTGATGTTTGTACAAGGGTGATTGGTTTTCTCTGATTGATTTGTTGTGCATTAATTTTCTGGGGTTTGATGCTGCAGCATTGTGAGCATTTTACGAAGAAACCAGTCCTGGTTTACTTTCTTCCTAACTCGATCCTAACTTCGTCTCTTTATCCTACGACTTCAAAAAACCTTATAGTTGGTATTGAAGGTTTATCTATTGTTGACCTCTATGAAGGTTTATCTATTGTTGATTTGGTTAGCCACATGTTTATCTCTGATAAGTTTTTGTTACCTTTGTTTACTTTGTTTATGTTTCCTATGCTACAATTTCCACTAAATCATCACTATGAGATTATTTGAATATTGTTTCTGAATTAATGCGACGTCGTAGACAATTATACTCATTATCGTCTTGTTTTATCCTTTCCCTCTTCTAATTGATATTTTTAGCCAAAATATAGAACAAAGACCATCATAGGGTCAACTTTAGCGTATGGCACAGATACATACTTCAGTAGTTGGAAAACTAGAGAACCAGGTTTCTCAGAAAGCTTAAAACAACACTTAACTAAGTTTTCTGACGTAATCACAAACATCAAACGGAAGTATAACCTCAGAGTGGCTAATGTTGATGCTATTGTATTAGTGGGCCAATGTAGTCCTCAATATTGTTTTGGTCATTTATGAAAAGGGATTGGAGACAAAGACTTCAATTAATCACAACTAACTTCACTATAGATTACTAAATGGTCCCTCTAGCTTTTCCACCATACTTCATATAGTACTTCCTTGAATGTAGATGTCTCTTTAATTTTTTCTGTAAAATGGATGACAAATTGTCACTTGTTTATATATACACTCATTTGCACCTATACATGAAAGGAGTGTATATATACAAATATTGATGTTTATATATTATATAGTATTGGATCAATTCTTAACTTATTTCTATTTTAATGTTTTATCATATAATTTATTGTAGGTTGGCTTGCATGTTCGAGGAAAGACTTTTACAGCAGCAAAGCTCAAGATACCTTAGGAGGTTGGGACAACATTTCAATGATCTACGGAAGCTACTAAACTTCTGCAATCACAATAGATGAACAGTCATTTTTTTGTTAGACATGAAATTAGAGAATATTTGTTAATACACTTTTGTTGAATAGAAACTTGATAAAAGTCTTTGAACTTGTCCCTATGCAATGTATCAGCTGTATTAGCAAAGAATGTGATGGATCTTTCTTAACTCTATCAAGGAAATGAATTATTCCAAACGTGTTTTACTGTTTGTTGCAACAAAATTTATATACTCTTGTATTGGAATTAATGTTAATTGTCAGGTGATGAAAAAGTAACTAGAAGCACTACAAATTTTGTTGTAACTAATATTTTCTAATTTTTGCAACATGTTTTTTCATTGAAAATATTCATTTTCATTATTTTTTTCTCGGCCTTTTGAGACAATGAGAATATTATTTGTGATGAAATTTTTTTGCCAATAAAAGTACAAAGCAACAAAATATTTGTTGCAAATAATAATGCATGTAACGAAACTATTTGTTGCCATAAAATATTATAGGCAACAAACTATTTGTTGCAAATAATATTATTTATAACAAAACTTTTTGTTGCAAAAGAACGTTATTTACGACGAGAACTATTTTGTTGCTACATTTGCAACGAACAAAAAAATCGTTGCAAAAGGCCTTTTGGTACGCACTTATGGCGACGAGTTGGATAACAAAAAAATTTCGTTGCAAATACCTTTTTATAACAAATTAATCATCTTTTGTAACAATTTTTTTTGCTACAAAAAGTAGAAATTCTTGTAGTGTTCGTTTCTTAGAGGGGCTTGCAATCTGTGTACTACATAAGTTCCGTTCTCGAAGTTTTACTCTAACAAGATCCCATAATAGAACAGAATTTTGGAAAATCAAGATTGTAAACTTTTCCGTGGTTATTTAAACACACAAGCAAGGTATAAAATGTAATACAAGATCGTATCGTGACTTCCAGGTAGATGGATTAATGGTCATGAATGACTTCACATTCCAAGAGGGAAGACTACATAATAGGTACAGGGACCTATTTCAAATAGTTTGGTTTTATAGTCCAAATATGGTGGTATATATGGAGTAGTTTTACTGGGTCCTAAAGGGTTTCCTAATTTGGACATCAATCGCTGGTTGGATAAACCTTGGATTTCAATCTATATTGACTGTACAAGATTCCAAAGATAAAACTATTTCTACTAGGTTAGGGTAACCTAGAATAAGTTTCTTCCCAAGTGGTTGAGCTAGTCGCCAGTCGGGTTAGTTAGCTAGGTTCCTAAAGCCCAAAAATGCGTCTTTGGTGACTTCTGTGTTTAAGTAGCACGAGAAGACACAATTGAGTGGCACACTAGTGACATGTGCGTAGTGGGCTTCAAGTAGATCACAATCATATATTAGGTCGAAAGGTTCGAGTCGAAGTTGAGTCTCCATTTGTAGTCGGAAAGTTTACCGGTACTATGGTAAGGGTTATAGCTAGTCCTTTTTGATCTGAAAGTCGTACCACAAAAATAGAGTACAAGAGGACGTATTTGAGTGGGACATGATATACCTAGATGACGGTGGGCTCGACTAGATCTTGTATATAAAATTTGTTGGAAGGTATCAGCTGGCCTCGTGCTCCGATTGTTAATGACACGGCCGGGGACACAAAATGATCTAAATGGAAAGTGGGAGTCCATGGGGCACTAAATATCATCCTAATAGAAATTATTCCAATCAATCGGTAATCCTTGCATACAGCAAAATTCTAGAAGGCATACAGTCTACTCACCTTAGAAGCTAGGACATGGTTTTAGGAATAATGAGGTTAGAAGAATTCCAAAGTCCGGATATTATACCTCGACTCTTGTTAATAAAGAATAAGGCACGACATAACGGGATATGGTAGATATAAGTCAAGTCGAGGATCGTTCCTCAATAAATGGAAAACGAGTGTGTACCATGACACATGGTCGATAAAATAGAATGATATGCTTGTCCACGGTATACAAGAGTTGTAGTGATCATGCATTGTTGTTGACAACTGGTAGGTCATGATAGGACAGGGTATTTAAGCTATGGTATTGGCTAATCTAGTGACTGTGGGGGTTCCCATACTAGTTAGGTCTTAATAGTAGAATTTACATAACTAGGGTAATATTTGTTGGAAACTAATCTCGGGATGAGTGCCTACCATAGTCACGGTAAATGTTTGTCCTTACCCTTGTCTACTCATCTCCTGTATAAACTGTGGGCTTTGATCGAGGAACGGTTGAGTCAAGGCATAAGGATTTCTAGTTAAGGCAATATTCAAGAAAATGTTTAGAGACTCACAATGAATTTTTTTCTTTCTTGAGAATAGATAGTCTCCTGGGTTGGCATTTCGATTAAGGGTAAAACCCTAATCATTCTCAAGTTCAGATGGCTAGAAGGTCTTAATAGTAGTTTGAGGGTCAAGGGAGGAACGAGTAACTCAATCACATGACTGGCCGATGGTAGCTACACTTGTGTATACAACTATCACAGCTATGGGGGTTACTCTGTATCTCTCTACCAATTATGAGCTTCCATCTTTCCAATTCAGTACAAGACAAAAACAATAGAGTTCAAGGGAGATGTCACTGAATACAATTTCGTGATTCAAAGGCGAATGTATAATTCAAGAGGAATTGTCAATGCAGTCGCGGATGAGATCATAGATACCTCGATATCTCAATCCACGTAGGATAATCAAAGAGAGAGTGTACCGAATGCACTACGGTTGATCAGACCGTAATACATCAATTCTGATTAGACAATATAGTAATAGGCGTCCCCACTAAACATATGTCTTGAATCAAGCTCGAGAACAGAGTGAGCTTACAAAACTAGGCTGTAATAGCAGCATTGGTCAAGATAGTCAAAATACGAGTACGCAAGATTTTAAAAGGAGTTACAAGTAGTTCGAGTTTTGTGAGAATCAAAATTTATCAGGTGTTCCTGCTTATACGGTCATCCTACTATCTTCTTATTCATAAGGACTTGGCCAACCAATAGGTTATGGACTTCTAAATTCCATATTCCAGGTGAACCTATTAGTGTCAGTCAATTACCTCGTCAATATGTCACAAGGACCGCGAAATGCTAGGTTGGGAGACATGCTACCCAACTGACAGAACTTCTACTAGTATTGGATTTAAATCTTATGGGTCACACAGGGCATTTTTCTATCCTCTATGGTATCCTAAACTCGTAATCATGTTTGAAGTCATTTCATCGAGGATTACGCCTCGCCCGTATACTCTGGCTGTGGTAAACCCTTGGTTTCATAACTCAAACATGATACAAATCGAACACTTCTTAACTTTATCCAATATTGGCTCAAGGGTAACTACGATCCAAGAGGACCACTAGCCATAGTTTTGGCAATATCCCATAACCTATATTTACTTAAACTAATTTCACCTCTAGGGGTAGTGTCTCGCCAGTGCGCCGCTGGCTGCAGTGAATCTATAGTCTCCAAATTCCAATAAAATGGCGACAGTGCGCTGCTGTCCTGCCATTATGAGTTAGCTACATTCCCTTAACTATATCTGTAAGAATCCATGAGCTTCTAGAGATTTCAACAATTTGACTATGAAGTAAAGCCTAAGTATTTGTCCTATCAGCCCTTAAAATAAAAGATTGAACATGGAGGAAGTAACTGAAGACAAAGAAATACCAATATTCTAGTATCTATTTCATGTGTATTCAACCCATTGAGGAAAGACTTTGAGTCGAAACTAACTCGAGGTTTGTATATGGATAACATAATCAGAAATTTTGTAAAATAATAATTTTTGGGCAAAAATAAGAACTAAATAGGCAATTCAGACTAAGATATGAGGATGATATCTAGAGGGGCAAAGAGAATGGATTGAACAATTTATCAAGATTATATCATTAATTCTATGAAGCCCTGTCTCACCAGGTGAATAACCTATCCACGTTGGATCATATCGCCATATCAAGAGGTAATAGTGTACCTATGGAGATCTGACAAACTATCAGAATTAATAACTTCTCATCTAAATTGCATGGCCTAGACTACACATCGGTAAAATTGTATAAGGGACTCCTAGTCCTAGCCATTCTCTTAAATTAAATTAATCCTAACTCATGAATGAGCATTTCCTAGTCGCAGGCTCGCAATAGTACAACTAACTTAAGTACTATTACGAGTTCGCATGATTTCTGAAAACTGACCTACATGGGCCACCATAAAAACTTGTCACGACCCGTACCCATTTTTTTCCAGATACGAGACGTGTCCAAGCCAGCCTACGCCGCAGTGTCGGCGGTAGAATGCTGTATAGCCACAATGCTCAAAATCATAAATAATGCTCATTCACAAAATTAATTTATCTTACAATGATCACAAGTTTTACATTTGCAGAAAAATATAAACTTGTACAAATATTTGAATGACTACAACTCAACTATCTAGCTGGTTTCTAGGCTTTTGTCTGCAAGTACTCCCGTATCTCTCATGCTAAGTAAATCTACGGCTAACCTGAAAAATATTAGTTTCCAGTCAGGAATGGAACGAGTACAATTCACTGAATGCAGTTCCAATATATAAAAATGACTATATAACAGAGGTTAGCCTTTAGACATATGATTTATAAAAGAAAATGAAGAAAGACAGAATAAAAATGAACACCAAGAACAAAAAATAAAATACAATAAATACTCACCAACTGACCGACTGAAGTACCTTTGATATGTGATCGGTTTCGGGACAATTATACAACACGGTCTATACGGTCTGCAGTTACACGGTCTACAGTTACACGGTCTATAGTTACACGGTCTACAGTTACACGTCTACAGTTACACGGTCTACATAAAATACTACAATAAAGAAACACTGTCTACAAAATAATAATCACGATCTACACAGTTTAAATGCAATAATAATCACCGTCTACACGGTCTATAAGATATAAATGTAATAATAAACATGGTCTACACGGTCTACAAGATATAAGTGCAATAATGATCACGGTCTACACGGTCTAAAGTCAGATTACACATCGTTGGTACTTCACCCTCCCGACACAACAAGGAACAAAATCAACATAAAACTGAAATCACATATCTATCGACTAAACACTAATGTATAGTAAATATCAATACTGAAAACAAACAATAAACTTTACTCGCCTGTGGTCCTTTGCTGGTGAAACCGATAATCCAAACTACTCTGTGTGCCACAAAAGTCAGAACTCGTACAACGATCTCCGGATGTTGAAATAAACATTACCAATGTTTATGAATAGTCAAAATAGCTAGAATTGCCTGTCTTTAAGTCCAATTCTGGACACAGGGGCAAAACGGTCTCTAAAGTTGTCAAAATATATGTCAACAGGTCTAGTTTTTCTATACGAACCCAATCGTATGTCCAAAGTTGGATTTCGGCGGACCGTGCACAAAATCGCCCGTTGAGTCGGACCGTATGCCCGCAAAACGGTGGTCCGATTCAACTGTCTCAGAATTGGACCAAACTTGGCATACAGGACCAAAAAAATGATACAGTACTGTTAGCATAAGTTTTGTCTCGATCTGATGAGCGTGCACAAAGTAATTAAAAATTTTGCACAGAGGCCGATATGGTAAATTTCGACGGATACACATCAAATTCGTCGCGTACCCGCGACCAATTTGAATTTCGTCAAAGCTCACACGTCCACGAAGCCGATACGCACCTTTAGATGCTTTTGGTTCGTGATCACGTCGCCCAGATTGGCGGGACGTACGTCGTATCGAGAGTTTTTCTTTGGTTTAAAATCAGATTTTTCTTGATTTTTTAACAGTGAATAATTTCTTGCACAATAACTCAAAAATAATACTATCAGTGGAGTTTCGATCCTGTATATGTTGTCTTTGATATCGATCAATTGATTTTCAAAATAGATCGAGGATTTGACCGAAGTCGGCCTTCCATGTATGGGGTTGGGACAGCCCTGTTTGCTGTTTGCGGCCAGGTTTTCGTCTATCTTTGGACTCGGTTTGTGAGGGGTGTAGTGCAAGGTATATCGAGCTAATCGAATCGAAACGAAGGGGGTTAGGTTAGGTGCATACCAGAGGAAACGGCTCTTGAAACGATCGAGCGATCTTCGAGATTGGTCGTCGCAAAGTTGGCTCGGCATCCCGTTGCAGCTGTGTCCGCTTTGTACCGCGCCTGTGCGCGCGCGGGCTGATTCCAGCGCCTGGCCGGCCGACGACGGCGGCTTGCGGTGGCGCACGGTGCTGGAGTCGGGGTAGGGTCGCCAGGCCGTTAGGGTTTAGATGAAACTCCTCGATCTCTCTTTCTTGTCGATCTTTGAGTACGCGCGGGTCTCAGGTTTCACAGGTCAGGGGGGTTTATTACTCGGTTTGGGGTGCCTAGGCTCGGGCCTAGTAAGCTGGGTTTGGGCCCGACTGAGCCCAGGCTGATGTCTTGTTGGGCTGGAATAAGTTTTGGGAATGGCTGGGCCGGCCTGGGACTTGTGGGGGTTTTGTATTAATTCCTTTTTTTTCTATAATATATATATATATATATATATATATATATATATATTTTCTATAATATATATATATATATATATATATATATATATATATATATATATATATATATATATATATATATATATATATATATATATATATATATATGTATGTATATATCTCTATATATACATACACACACACATAGACCCTTGTATATATATATATATATATATATATATATATATATATATATATATATATATATATATATATATATATATATATATATATATATATATATATACACATATATATATTTACCATAATTTCCATGTAGACAAGAAATAATTTAAATATCACCAATATTTTCACTATATAAAACATAATTCTATATATATAAACTTTATATAAATAAAATTAATTTATATAGTTGTATTTGTTCATAAAGCCTATTTCTCGCATTCTATAAACCTATTTATAAATCTAAATAGATGTAAATACACGTATATTCGTGTACCCATGTAGATAATTACATACCTACAATATATCCTCAACCCAAAATCTGGTAAGCTACTCTTAGTATCTTATTTATTAAATAAAACTCTTTTATATATGAAATACTTATTTATCCACTAAACTAATTACACTAATTAAACTACACCAACAATTTTCTACCCGGACATCTTTTGGACGCACTACATGTCTACCTGGGTTTGGGCTTGTTTTGGGTCCAATCTTGACTAGTTTGGTACAACCAGGTTCCCTAAAACTCCATAATATAATTAATAGCTAAATGAACCTTCGGTAAGAGTTAAGTCGCAACTTGGCCTGGTTTTTCTAATTAGGACATCACTATGGCTCGGCTTTCCCTATCAGGGCTAATACACTAGTATAAGCACACCATTGCACTATCCGCGCCACATTTTCTAGTTACCTTGTACTCCAAAACTCCACCATGGTTAAAGGCATCTACCGTAATAATTAACTAAGTAATTATTTATAAAATTTTAAAATCACCATTTAATTTAAATAAATAAATAAAATACAAAAGTTTGGGAAAAGGGGTTACAATACGTCACCACTTCCAACTCCAGAACCTTTTGAATCTGATGAAGAAGAATGTTCAAACTCTTCTGATTCTATCTCATGGGATTCTGATACCAGCATTGGTCATGTTCATAAGGTGATAGTATCTTCTAATATGGTGTCTGCCGAATTCTCAGAAGATGACGAAAGTGACATTGAAGAAGCTATTGAAATGGACCCTTGGGCACAAAGGATGGACAATCAGTAGGAACTTCACTTCGAACAACGAGGACCACCTACTGAGGATCAACTGGTCCAAATCGATATTGGAGAGAAAGGTGCATCACGACCAATCTTCATTAGCAAAAATCTCCCAGAGGATGATAAACAAGAATTAATTCACCTTATTCGTGAATACATTGATGTCTTCGCCTGGAGTTACGAAGATATGCCGGGATTAGATCCTCAAATTGCAACTCACAAGCTTAATATTTTACCGAATGCCAAACCGGTCAAACAACAACAACAACGGTAATTCAAGCCTGAAATGGTGGATGCAATTGATGATGAAGTCAAAAAGCTTATAGCTTGCGGTTTTATCAGAGAAGAACAACATCCTGACTGGGTGGCCAATGTCGTCCCAGTCCTGAAGAAGACTGGAAAGGTTCGAGTTTGCATAGTCTTTCGGGATCTCAATGATGCTTGCCCTAAATACGAATTCCCTCTCCCAATTACTGATGTTATGATCGACAATACATGTGGATTCGAACGAATTTTTTTCATGGATGGATTTTCTGGATATAATCAAATCCGGATGAATCCTGAAGATGAAAAACATACTTCGTTTCGTACTCCTCGGGGTGTGTATTGTTATGCAGTCATGCCATTTGGTCTTAAGAACGCATGCAACGTTGTCACAGAAGTTATGAAACTCGTCACAACACATCTTCTGTGACGAGTACAGTGACGACTTACTTTCGTAGCCTATACCTCCGTAGCTAAAAGTATAAGTGACAACCAAAAGTCGTTGTCACAAAATGTTCTCTACTGTGACAAGAATATATTGTCAGTGATAGTAAACTTTCCGTGACAACAAATGTGTCACTAAAAATATTATAAGTGACGCACGATATTGTCACAAATGGCATTTTATGGTAATTAAAAATAAATATATATTTTTTTGACAAAAAAATAAAAATTATTTTCGTGACGATGTTTGATATCACAAAACAATTTTAGTAACAATTTTATTATTGTCACAATAAACGTATATGTTTAGTGACAAGTACATGTCATCATTGTAAACACTTGCAGTAACATTTTTATTGTTGTCACTATATACTTATATGTTTAGTGAATGTAAATGTTGTCACCGTAGTGTACACTTTATATGTTTTGTGGCAAATCAATATTGTCACGAGTATTTTTTTTGTCATTGTCATTATACATTGAAACACAAGAACACACAATACAATATCACACAATTCTTATAAAGGGGGTATGCATGATTGTGATCATCTTCCAAGAACACCTCCATCGACTTTCCAATGTAAACCAGAACTAACCTTCACAAATTTTAAAAGACCTTTATATAGGCGACTAACTCTAAAGTAATTATAGACAACAACAATATGAAAAGTATTTATATTAATCCTCAAAAAGTAATTATATTGCTCCACAAAATTCAGTACATATAACATGAAAAGAAGTGATATTGAGTACTTATAAAATAAAGAGTATCCAAACTGGCTGGTACATAAAACCTAGAGTAATCTATAAATATAAACTGATGGTCAATTGCATATGCATCTCCTGTCTTGGTGATGATCAATCTTTAATGACCTGCATAAATTAATAAAGAGATTATTTAGAATATTACGTTATATATATATATATATATATATATATATATATATATATATATACAAGAAAAAAATTGTCAATAAAACTTGATCATTCATGTCATGCATCATGTAGATAAAACTTGATCCACTTCACTTATTAAAAATGATCTGTTAGGCACATATACTTATGTTTAAAGCCTTGACCTTCTGCCATTCACAACATTTACCTCTGAAATAGACCTATAATCAATTCACAAGATCAAACTTGTGGTGGTTTATATGAAAGGAATGAAACCAGAATTTCTATAATAGAAGCAATGGGAATAGAGAAAAAGACACAAATGTTTGCAATTTAGTTCAAAAGCCAAAAGTAAGGTGTCTTTACATTTACTACGATAAATAAAAAGATGAGGTATCTTGTTTTCGAACACTTACTGGAGTTTGTAGCTCTTGTATTTGTAGGAAGTGAATCATGCCATGGATGCAGGTGTGCTTGGTATCAACCAAGCAAGTAACAAACTGAATATTTGCTTCACAACGAGAAAAAACCTGAATCATGAACATATTTGCGTCACAATGAGAAAAAATTGAATATCAAATTAGCAGCCTAAGAAATTTAGGTCATATTTTAGGGATGTAAGTATGTAACCAAATCGTGGCAAACCTTACAAATTTAAACCTTACATCTTTTAGTGATATTATTAAGGTTTGCTTCACAAGATAAACATTATGGAGACTAAGACAATATCTTATCTTGCCAGTGATATCATAAGGTTTGCATCATTAGTACTTCTAGAAACTTGCAAATTTAATATAGTCTTGACTGCCTTCACATACTTAAAACAAAGAGTAGATTGCCTTTACAACAACGTTATACAGTACACATGGATAGAAGAGAAGTGATAATCCAAAAAAAACATCGGAACCACAAATGTAATTCAAACAATAGTGATAGCATAGGTCATCCATATTACAAGCAACAAGCATATCTCTGGAAATTTGAAATAAACTTATGTATATACACGTAAAACACTAACCCAAATCTAGAACTTTCAGAGGCTGCATTGCATGGAAAGCCCCTGTAAGAGAAGCACTAAAAAACATATCAAGATCTAAATGATAGACAATTAGCAAAACAAGCAACATAATTTAGAGGTATATTCTATGGAGTGGCAGCAACCAAATTAACTCGAAAAGGCATCCCTCAATAAAACAAATCCTTGCTGATTGGTTTACCAGAAAAAATAGGTTGGAATATTTTGTCTCTGTTTTTACTTCAGACGAGGGGTTTTTGCAAATAATTTCTATCTAGAACATGTTTAGAATTTCATTTTACCGAGAAGGATATGCAATTGTTCCCTTTCATAATTTTACCAAAATAGCAAAATGTGACAGAATACAAAAGTTCCTGATTAGAGATTTTGTACAGCTTTTCTAAAAAGAATTATGCACCTCTTCCACTATGGATGACAGGTTGACAGATAATTGAATTATGAACCTCTTCTACTAAGATCTAACAGCTGTATATTTATGCTACATGGCCAATATAAGATAGTAACAACGAGTACATGGATAGCTTGAAGTATTACCTCAGTGAAAGAAGCATAATTGTGTTTGACAGCCATAATTTTCATGCGTGCATTAATTTGTTCACATGCATCTAAAACTGTAGCACCATACATATCAGAGCTTGCGGAAGCTGCAGTAGGCGACGAATTAGGAACTACACCAATAAAAAAAAGCCCGATGAGAGGCTTATCTGGTATTGCATATCGTTGTTGTTCTGACAATTACATTTACATCAGTCTATCGCAGAATAACATGCCTATTTATTTAACAAATATCACTTTAGTGAATGGCAGAGCTAATAAAAATAGCAAAGCACAATGGGGTTACCATATCTGTACTTGTCTCGGATATAAACACAGAACTAAGAGGAATATTAAATGAGGATGCTGTAATTTGTTCAACCTTGGTATGCAGACCTTGTCCCATCTCAACACCCCCATGTGTTACGAGAACAGTTCCATCAATATAAACTTGCACAAGAGCACCAGCCTGTATTTCGTAAGGATACCCATCAGCAAGGTGGTCATGAAACAGTACCAAGTAACACAATCTGAAGATACATATAAAATAACATTTCACATTAAATTCATCTGGAACTCTTTCCATTGGTGATCTAATTGGAGGAACCAATTCCTTACGACTGTTGCAGCTACAGGTGGACCAGAATGTCAAGTAGTACATAGATATAATGATATATCATAACTACTACTCCATAAACAAACATAACTAAAGCAGAAACCTGAACTGATTAACAATCAGTTCTGTTGCTTGTATTTGGATAACAGTGAAAGCTGTGAGTTTGTCATATGCTGAACTGTAGCACTTGTGCGATACTCTTACGTGGTTGTACAGGTTTGCATAGGGTTTCAAGCACCATTCTGATTATGAATTGCTAATTGTCAATGTATCATTTATTCGCTGTCGAATTAGATGTTAGCAAAATGATAGTCCAGGTATTCAGAAATTTCTTGTTGATGTTTGCGTATCAGGATCTTCCTTTGTCTGAAAGTAACTGCATTTTCTATTGCCTTCATCTTCGAACGTTGCAACCATACAACCCCTACTGACTTCATGTCTTAATCACGCACCTATGGCTACAATAGCAAGTATTCCAAGCAGGAGAAACTATCTGCACCAACACCTGAGGAGTGGTTGGCACTTGCTCCATGTGCAGGAAGATTTAACTTTTGGGAAGAAGACATAGGTAGGAGATGGATTAAGATGATGGGAATTTAAGGTAAATGTGGATATTGAAAGATGGAGCCTTTAGGCACTTGAGGTGGCTCGGGGTGATAGGGCTTGGGGGAAGAGATAGTAATAAGTTTAACAGTACTTTCACAACCTACAAGTATATGACAAAACACATGTATATACGTCTCAAATATGTAAATTTGTTCTATAGATTCTAGGATTGGCAAAATGTGTGGCTGGCATATATTTGCCAGTTTCAGAGTATCGCATTATAGGTGTGTGCCACAATCATTCAAATTTTGCTAGCATGTTACCAAGGAGCAAAAAGGCCTTCATCCTTAGTCCAAGCTTGCGAGACATAAACCTCTCCTCATCAATTATGCTCTCTAGGTCTGTTGTTGGTTTACAGGCTTCAAGAACTCTTCCACTTTGGCTAAAGCTCTTTCAGCTTTTGTTAAATTGTGTTCAGCCTGTTGCGCAAAGGAAACTATTGTAATACTTTGATTTAGAATTCATGCACCGATATCTTGCAAAAGAATGACAGATCTATTGCATGAGCTTCAATCGTATGATCGTCTATAAAATCCAGCGACTAACCATCATTAGTTTGACCAATGTCACCTATGAAGAAGTGTCCGGAACTGCTGACACCCTTCACTAAGTTGACAAAGACACGCTCCACTATGTATCATGTAGGTGTAGTGAGTGATCCCTTAATCAACTGTCTTCATAGTATTTTGATTACAACTACTTTATTTAAACAGTTAATAAATGTTCAAATTGACATCTTTCAAACATCATCTTGAATAGAATGGTGAATCGGTGATTACATCAAAATTTGATGAACTAACGTGTCATCAGAGAGCCCTGATAGTTTTGTAAGTGTCCAAGTGCACAAAAGTCCAAGCATTCATACAAATTGAAATTTGAAGCAAGGTTTCAAAAATCGACCATTACCAATATTTATTGCCCGTATCAAACTGTTTACACAACCAATCCAAAACTGTAGGAAAAACTGGTTTATTGAAGTATATTCTTGTGTATTTGTAAGTCTGATATTCAATTACAAAACCTAGCAACCTAATAAAGTCACTAATATCTGACCACGTGAATATGACAATATACGGATTCATAATATGGCATTTTTAGAAAATTTTGGATATGGGTACAATATAGATACTGCCATAATATACATACGAAAACATATCTACACATTTTATACATATCGATCTTAATAATATCTATAGTTTTGCATGTTCTGGTAGTAAGCAGGCACCAAAAAGTTCTAGTGAGGGTTTGATACGGAGAAATGTTACTTTCCCATATCTCAATTATGTGTGGCACAACAACGACTAAGCAAAATTACTTTCAACCATGTTTTGGGTCTATTTGGAGTCTAGACATTTGGCAAGCCATATCCAATATGACTATCAAGGATATCATGTTGGATACAAGTGAGTTGTGGATACGAACACGGATATGGTTCTCTTCACGAGGATTTGTGCAACATTAGTGTATCTGTGCAGCATAAGTATATAAAAATATAGATTTGAAATATAATGATCATATATGCTTCACATCAACAAACATACAAGGTGAAGCTTCCTAACAAGGTCAGCGTGCTTTGAACTTCTGCGGCTCCCATCATCTTGTTTCTATGGTCAGCATCACCCATAACAAACTTAAATAAGATATGGTTAGGAATTGCTCCATGCACATATATATCATATTCACAATATTTTAATACAAAGTTGTAATATGTGAAAACATAATAGGTTTATTTTTCAAGCATAAAACTGAGGACAATTTGATTAAAAATGACAGAGGAAACTGGAAATATACCAAAATTTACTGTAACAGCTCTTACTGGCATCAATCTCAATGTATGAATGAGTTGCAGTGGTTTATCGACCATCCAAAACATCCCTGCAGGAAATGTCTCGTAGCTCATTGCATGCCCAATACAAGATCCGTGTCTCCATATTCATAGCCATCCTGACAAGAAATTGAAACAAATTTCAGGACTTTGTTCCTCTTTGAGAATAAATTAACCAAAATATCCAGCACATGCAACTTACAAAATAAATAATAAGGACATAATTACATATTAAATAGAGATGATCGCAGTATGAAAATTTTACCACAACTCTGATTTATTCTTTTTTTTTATTCAAGGATACGTATCAATACGTATCTGAAACTAAGAAAAAATAATAATTAGATATCAGGATACTCAGAAACATGTATCTTGGATGTATCCAAATATATCGAATGCTGTGGCATATCATATATGTTAGGATATAAATTTGTCGCTCATTTTTTACTATTCACGCTTTCTAGTAAACAATCATACATATAAAATAGGAATTAATAAAAACTAATGCTACAACCACTAATATGTATATTTACATTATCAAATCCACAACTAACAAATTTTTGCTCTAGTTTATGTTGTTGTATACTCATTCTAACAAAATTGTACCTTCTCCTTTATGATTCCGGTCACTGAAATAAAGGAATTGCATAGTAGAGAATTTAGTAGCCTAATTTCTTAACTAAGATGTCTTATTTTCCACCCTTGGTATATGATAATGATAATGTTCCCACACAAATTGAAACAAAAGAATTGCATATCCTTACTAGAGAAGTTAGTACTCTAATCTAATAACTAAGTCCTCCAACTTGCCAATCTTTGTACAATAATAATCATGACCCCACCATAATCAAGAACCAAAATAGTGTATTAGACAAGAACCTTAAAATCTATTTGGCGACTGATGAAAAGAGCATGTTAAGTTGAACAGAAAACTTTCAAAAGTTAAAGTCAATATGAACTGACTTTTAAATATGCTAAAACATGTTTCTTTGAATAAAATAAGTAACAAAATGAACGTCACACCTTCTGCTTCAGAGTGAGTGAACATAAAAAATAACAAACAGCCTAAAAGACTTGTCTTTTTAAACATAAAATTAATTTCTTATTTCTACATGTTCATGTCATATTGGAAAGTGTTAAACAACAATCGGGTCATAAACATAGATACTCAGCAAGAAAACAAACTATTAGACCTATAAAAGCTTGTAGAAACATTAATTCAAATTGTATTTTTCTAACTTCCCATGTAATATATATCAGATATTGACTCGACCTTAAAAACTTAAGTTTGAACCAATAATCATACACCATGTAAAATACAAACTTTGTGATAGAAGAAAATTATCCATCAACCTATAAAGCACGGACACTCCAAAAAATGGTGTCGTGTCAATGTCTGTTTCCTGTCAGACACGACACAAGCACTCTAAGACACACTGACATCGAAACATGGTTTATAAAGCCAAATTTTCACTTTTAGTTTCCCAACCCAATTAATTGAAATATTCCAAATCGATTTGGGAGAGAAGGAGATTGTTATCCTTGTAAAACTCTCTAATCTATCGATGAACAATCACCATGAACTTGATCAATTTTAAGAAAAAAAAGTAAAATTTTGAGGAGATCCCAAAATTTGAATCCCTTCCTTTGGAAAAATTACAGGTACCTCCACGCCGGATCCCGGCGGACCGACTACCATCCACTCCGATGCTACAAATGTGGGAAGTCCAGTCCCACGATCCGTGTCGAACGTCTTCGAGACTCGGGGAGGGATGGTAGTGAGCTCGGTTCGGAGGTCTTGTGATTGCACGCAAGGAGGAGAGACGCCGTCGTCGAGGGAGTGATGCGCTCGGAGCACCGCGACCGTCTCGACCTCGGAGGTGCGGGTGTTAAGGATAGGGAAGTCCCAGAGGTGGCAGGCAAGGGGGAGGGTGGTGGTGGTGAGGAACCATCGACACAGATTTGTAGTTTAGGGATTTGGGGGTTAGTGTTTCATCAGATGTTAGGGTGTTGCAGAGAAATTTAACCAGAGGAGCAAATAAGGATAGGAGAAAAATCCTATATTTCATTGATTCAATTAAAAGATAGAAAGGGAGGTCCAACCTGAAGAGAAGACAACCGATATACGCCATCGACTGAAGAGGTCATCGACTCTGGAGGGAGCGGACGACTATCTGGAGGATACGACGACTCTGGAGGAGGCGGAGACTCGTAGAGAGGCCATCGATCGACTGTGGAGAGCCCGTGGAGAGGTCGTTGATAGAGAGGGAGATTGGGAAGCAATGGAGCGGATGGAGAGAGAGAGAGAGAGAGAGAGAGAGAGAGAAAGGGAGATGTTTGTACGTTTGGGAAGGGGATTTGGGGATTTTGTATTCGAAGGAGTCTCCAAATTTTTGATTTAGATGGAAATATTTTTGGTTTGCCTCCTAAACCAAAAACACAAAAATTGGGTACTAAATTTTTTTTATTTTGAAATATTTAGCAATGCTATATTTCATTGTTGTAGATATAAAAACATTAACAACAATTTAATTTATTGCTTATCTTAGCACACGTAAAATATGGATAATTTAGCAACGACGTCGGCGTTGCCTATTTATTTTCTAGGCTTTGGCAACGAAAATTAGCAACGACTAAAATTTTTGTTACCAAAACTTTTGTTTAGCAACGAAAATAATATGCGTTGTAGAAAGGATTTATTAGTAACAAAAAATGTTGTGTTGCTGAAAAATTCGTTGCCTTATGGGAATTTCTTGTAGTGATATGTTTTTATTAACTTTTTTAAAATTACTTTAAGTTTTTGTTACAGGAAATAAATTTCTTCTTTGTGACTAATACTTTTGTGTGACATACAATTATTTGGTAACTAAAAGATACTTTTAAGTGACATGAATAAAATTTAAATCTTGTGGCTAATACTTTTATGTGACAATAATATTTTCTTGTAACTATAAAAACACCATAAGTGACAAGTATTTTCACTTGTCACACATAACTTGTCTCTGACATAAGTCTAAAATTCAAATTTTATTTCAGTGACAACATTAAGTGACGACCAATAAAAGCATGGTCACTAAATAATTTAACTGAGTGACGAAAAACTATTGTTGTCACAGAATCAAACTATGAGTGACAACAAAATTTATTTGTCACAAAAATATCCCTTTCAGTGACAAGTTTTACACTTGTCACAAATTACTTGTCACAGAAACCCGAATTTTTTGTAGTGGCAGGTGCAACTTACCAGCGGACTATGAGTACTAACTTTCGAGATCATTTGCGAAGACTGTCGAATGCTGTGTTGACGATATTACTGTCAATAGTCGTCTCAAAGAAGATCATATTCAAGATTTAAGAACTATCTTTAATCTAATGCGCCAGCATCAACTCAAAATAAACTCCACCAAGTCTTTCTTGGGTGTCTCTAGTGGTAAACTTTTCGGCTTCGTCATTACCTCTAAGGGTATACACGTTGATCCCGAGAAGATCAAAGCCATTCAAGAGATGCGTCCTCCATGCAACCTGAAAGAGCTACGAGAATTCCAAGGTCGGCTTGCGTACGTCAGGCGGTTCATTTCGAATTTATCTGGACGTTGCAGACCATTTACTCAATTAATGAAGAAAGGTGTATCTTTCGTTTGGATGAAAGAATATCAACGAGCATTTGATGACATAAAGCGGTATTTAATGAGCCCATCGGTTCTTGTACCAACGATCTCAGGAAGACCTCTTTTAATGTATGTCCGGGCAATGGACCATTCATTGGAAGCTTTGCTAGCTCAAAAGAACAAGGAAGGTCATGAACAAGCCATCTACTATCTTAGCCGAACGATGATTGGAGCTGAACATCGTTATAGCCCAGTGGAGAAGGAATGTTTAGCCTTAATGTTTGCTGTTCAGAAGACAAGATATTATATCATAGGCTAAACTATTCATGTCATATCCCGAGTCAATCCTCTTCGAGTCTTAATGAAGAAACCAAGTATGCTTAATTCTAGGCTTGCTACATGGGCCATATTATTAGCACAATATGATATGGTTTATGTTCCTCAAAAGTCTGTGAAAGGCCAAGCACTTGCTGACTTTTTAGCGGCCCATCCTGTTCCTGAAACATCTAAACTCTATGATGAGATTTCGGACGAAACTTTGGAATCAAATATGATCTCAGAAGAATTTCCTACATGGAAATTATTCTTTGATGGAGCTTCTAGAATTGGACCTGGAGGTACTCTTATTGCGGGAGTAGGAGTTATTCTCGTTTCACCCGAAGGATTAACTATTCAAAGGGCCTATTCTTTAGACGAATCATGCTCTAACAATGTGGCAGAATACAATACCTTGCTCATTGGACTCCAATTGGCTAAACAACTGGATATTGAATATCTTGAAGTATATGGCGACTCTAAGCTGATTGTTAATCAGGTTAGAGGTATATATGAAGTCCGACATCAAGATTTGGTACCATACTATGAAGCAGCAACTAGGATAGCTTCTTCATTTAAAGGATTCTTCATCGAACATGTACGTCGGACATGCAATACAGAAGCTGATGCCTTAGCTAACCTAGCTGCAGTGTTGGCAGTTCCAGTTAAAAGGCAACAGATGGTTGTTATCTCTAATAGAGAACTATTCTGTGTTGAAAACAACCACAACATTGAATTCAGCAACCTAACTGATGTCAATGTCCTTAGTGAAGATTGGAGAGTACATTTCATTGATTTTGCAGTGCATGATATTTTGCTAGAAGATTCTAAAGAAGCTACAAGTATGCGTCGTCGATCACTTCGATTCTATTATAATCATACTACTAAGACACTATATCGAAAAACTTTTGATGGATTACTCTTGAGATGTCTCGCTGGTGATAAAGCAAAACAGATATTATGTGAGGCTCATGATGGTGTTTGTGGAGCACATCAACCTGGTCCTAAACTACAGGATCGTATCCGACGTATGGGCTGCTACTGGCCCTCTATGGTATCAGATGCTATTGATTATGCAAGGAAATGTCGTACATGTCAAATTCATGCAGATTTCATTCACCAACCGTCGAAATTTCTTCATCCAACTGCAGCCTCATGGCCTTTTGAAGCTTGGGGCATGGACATAATTGGTCCTATCAATCCTCCTTCATCTAAAGGACATCGGTTCATCTTAGCTATAACCGATTATTTTTCCAAGTGGACAGAAGCTATACCTTTGGCGAAAGTAAAAACTAGTAGCGTTATCAATTTTATTAAACATTATGTGATATACAGATTTGGTGTCCCTCGTCGAATCATCCATGATAATGGGCCACAATTTATCAGCCAGAAGTTTAATAGGTTCTGTGATGATAACAGAATCAATAATGTCGCCTCTACAGCCTATAATCCTGCGGCTAACGGGTTGGCTGAAGCATTCAACAAGACTATTATCAAACTCCTTAAGATGTTTATCTCTATTAACAAACGTAATTGGAGTGATAAACTCGAAGAATGTCTATGGGCATATCACACTACCGTTCGTAACCCCACTGGTTGCACACATTTTTCTTTGGTATATGGATATGAAGCTGTGCTACCTTTGGAAATTCAAATTTTATCATTGAGAATCGCCATTGCTAATGAGCTTACTATAGACAATAATGATCGTCTTCGGCTTTAGGAATTGGAGGCGCTCGACGAGAAAAGGTTATTAGCTCAACAGCATATCGAACTTTATCAGGCCCAGATTTCAAAAGCTTTCAATCGCAAAGTCAAAGTACGAACATTTCAAGAAGGCGAGTTGGTTCTTACAGTCAGACGTCCTATGACTATGACACATATGAGCAAAGGCAAGTTTGAGGCAAAATGGAAAGGACCGTATGTGATAAATAAAGTCTTCTCCAATTGAGCCTATCAATTAACAGATATGGATGGCAGAGTTGCTATGATGCCCATCAATGGCAAATTTCTCAAGAAATATTATGTGTAAGACAAAATATACTTTATTTTCAGAGACATGATGTAAATAAAAGTTCATTTTTTATTCAAAAGCAGAATAGAATTACATAATATTAAGGACGGGGAGGAGGCCCTGACCCTTCCTGATTAAATACAAAGTTCGCCAACCGTTCAAACATCTCATTGTATGAACGCACCAGGAACTCACAAACAGCCATCCTCAATGCCTCTTCTTCGGCAGTTCTTCCAGGCTCCACTAACTTGGAGATCAAATCCTGTCCTGGTGTAGGAGGAACAGTTGAGTCTTCGCCCCTTTCTTTTTGAGAAGGCGCTGGAGGCTCAGCAAGTGTAACACCCAGTTTTTTAAATGAGGGTAATTTTAAAATTTGTGTTTTAATTTATTTAATTATGATATTTAAATAATAATATAATTTTTGGTAATTTTTAGTCATTTTAAAACTATTTAAAAATCATGACTTGTGATTTTTGATGTGCAGCTAGTGAAACCCTAGGGACTGTCTACCCTAGAGCCTAACCATGTGATTGGAATATCCATTTATCATTTTAGCTTGAGGGTATTTTGGTCATTTTGAATTTATTTGAATTTAATAGGATTTATTAGAATTTATTAGAATATATGTGAATTTATTATTAATTAAATATTTGCTTGGTGTCTTGTTAGTCCTTAACCTAGAATGGACCTAACCTAGAAGCTTAGACTTAACCCATGGGCTAAGTTAGAATGGTTAAATTAAGTTGTGGCTAGAAAATATCTAGTTAGGATCTAAATAGGGGTTTTAGTTAGCGAGACTTGATTTAGTGAAATGGGCCAATCAAATGTTGAACTTGATTAGCCTAGAGAAGGCCCATAGCCCATTAGACTCAACCTAAACCCTAATTTCATTCATTATGACCAGCCATAGGGCTCCCCCTCCCTATAAATAATCTTCTCATTGATTGTTTTTGCCTCTTTGTAATATTTCAACAAATTGAAGAAAGAGGTAAAGAGCCATCTTCCCTAATCCATAACTTTCTCATTTCAAGTCCTTTTTGGCTCAAATCTTTTGCATTAGGTTCTAATTAACCTTTTCTTGCTGTTCATGGAGAGTAATCTCAACCTTGGATCAATTTGGAGCATTTGGCCATCAAGGAGAATACCCCCCATTTGAAGCTCCTTCTTGCTATTTGCACCTATAGGTAAAACCCCTTAAATAGTGTTATTATTCTGATTTCTTTACATTTAGGGCTAGATCTAGGAGTCCCCTAGTTGTCCCCGAAATTTGGGCACAATTCGTGCCCATTTGTGTCCGTATCGGACACGTATCATAGTGTATATGTAGGTATTTGTTAAAATGTCACATAGGACTTTATTTTTGATTTTTGAAAAACTAATTACAAAGATACCTAGATCTAGGTGTGTATGTTAATCTTTGTGAAGACTAAAATTATTTTGGTGTCAATTTTGTGTCAAAATTGGTGTTGGACACGCTGCACGGGGGCTCGGCTAAGTGCCCTGCTGCCCGTGTCCTATATCTCACTGGACACGCCATCTTTTGACACCAAAATTGGTGTGGACACTCCTTAGGCGACTGACACTAATCCTATAAAATTTTGTAGGATTTTATGGAGTGGTTTGGGAGTTATTTGGCCCACACCGATTCTCCACTGTGTGTACACGTGCAGAATTGCCTCACTGATACGCACTCACACACACGACATGACACCACGTGGACATATTGCAGGTGGTTGAACACTTACTCCTACCCCTGGCGAAGACATGTGCACGGCCACGTGTCCCCACGTGGCCTGTGTCGTGCGTTTGACTCGCGTGCACGACACTGTTTGTGCACAGTTTAGTTCTGTGTTCGTGTGGCTATTTGGACACTTCATGTCCAGTTTCCTGGACACGAATGGACCCCCTAGACACGTATACATGTAGGGAACATTCGTGTACACCTGTTTTGAACTTTCGGTTTGATTTTATTGATTATTGGGTTTAAAACAAATGGGATTCCTGATACTTAACTGGCAGTCGGTTTTAGGATTAATGTATATTCACTGTTGGATTATGGGTTTAGTTTGAATGTAGGTTCACTTAAATACAATCTAAAATTAGCTAATATGTTAGGTTGTGATTAGCATGGATTTTTTAGATTTCGAAATTTGTATTTGGTTGGATTGAACTGTCAAGTGACTGATACACTACACACTGTTTTCAAACCCTGAACTCTAATTCCCATTCTAAACTGATTTTAGTTGATGTTAATTGCCATGATTGATTCATACACATGTGTAGTTGCTGCTAGGTAGGTTACATGCTAGATTAGGCTAATGACAAGGAAATGGTTCTCAAATTTGGTGTTTAACTGATACATAATGACCGTTTTCTAATATTCCGATTTTAAACCCATTCTACACTGATTTTTGATGTTAAGTTGCCAAGTTGGATTCATGTACATGTGTGATGGTCTACTGAATTGTTGGTTGTGATAGATTTGATGTTAACCCCCAGTTAGCTAACTAACCTAATAGCTATGTTAGAAGTTTCGGTTGTGATGTTAAATTGGGTGTGTGTCTAGTTTTCTCTATTCCTGAAACTGAGTTGATTGATTTGAATGTATGTACCTAAGAGTTCATTGTTGGCTGAGAGTTCATGTCATATTGGAAGTTCATTATGTTAGTCCTATGTTTAACTGAGGTTTTGAAATGTTTGAAAACTGAGAAATGGGTTTTCGAATGGTTATTGGACTGATTTTCCTGTATGGATATTGAACACTGTTTCCTCACCTATCTACCCACTGTCACACATTTCAAATAAACCTGAGAACACTTTGAACCTGAGAAATTCTCCTTTCTTATTCAAAGCTTGTAAACTGAGTTCAGACCACCCCCTCTCACTCACTCTTTATACACACCCATACATGTGTAAGTAATGTGTACACTCATCATATTTTCTGTCAACACACGACTGAGATTTGTTTGGACTAGGCTTTGAGTTGCATGTTTGATCTCACACTGAAATCTGGGA
Organism: Iris pallida; assembly: GCA_029216955.1. NCBI lineage: Eukaryota > Viridiplantae > Streptophyta > Magnoliopsida > Asparagales > Iridaceae > Iris > Iris pallida. The sequence continues at coordinate 3,289,700 of JANAVB010035619.1, forward strand.
ACCCCCAGTCCTGCACACTCATGTAGACACTGTTTTCTCATTTAGCTGATACTTGCAACATGCCTGTTCTGAAACTGACACTACACCATGTTTTGACACCCCACTGTTTCCTGAAAAACTGAAATGCCACACTTGTTTGTCACTCATACCCACACACACCACTGCCACATACACACACACACATTTTACAACTGGGATTGTTGGTCATGCCTTACTCTTCCTTCCCTTTTCCTCTAGCTATATCTAATGTATGTACGATTGATGAATGTTGATGTATAGCTATATATAATATAGAGGTATTGTATGTTAGATAATGTGTATGCATGCATGAGATAATTGGTTATGTATGTATATAGCTATGGCATATATAGCTTGAGTGTATCCCTCACACATATTTTTGTATTAACTTAAGGTAAATGTAACCTATATATATTGGATATGTAAATATATATATATATACACCATGTTTGATATGATAATTGAATTGTATATAAATTGGTCTATATAGGAATGAATGATTTATGCCTAATATAGATGTATACTTGTTAGCCATGCATGTTAAGTATAATTAGATGTTGTAATGTAAATAGATGTAACCTTGTTAACTTGTGCCATATTCTAGTATAATTTATAACTAGTGTTGATTTCCCTTTGTTGTGCACCTTCATGTTCACACACACATAGCTATACATGCAATCCCTTCTCTCTCATTATATAATGCTGATTATAGCTCAATGTGAATGTACCCTTGATGTGTTTGGCTTGTATAGCTTTGGTTGGTGTGTGCTGGCTAGACTAGGCTTGGTTAGGCTTAGTGAGACTTGCTGGGGTTAAGTTTGACCTAGTTGACCTAGCCTTGACTAGTATAGTTGACTGGAGTTGACCAAGTGTTGACTTTAGTCTAGGTTGACCTAGACAGCATGCAGATGCATTGTAGATTATATTTATCATCTCCTGTATACATCTTGACTTGTGTTGCTCTAACTAGGAGTCAGGTACCTCTTCTCGGACAGTACATTTACTACAGCTATTCAGATACCAGGCGAGTACATTCTCTGATTATTTTATAACTTGCTTAGAATTATATTCCTGCTCTAGTTTATCTTATTTGATGCTGTCACGATATTATCACGGATTGATACTATATGGATCCCTACATTGAGATGTTATCTCCCTCGGGAGCATCGGATACATCATGTCGTATGTTTCATGTACATCGTGTATTCTTCGCTCTCATGTTATTCATGTTTCTCATGTGCTTCATGCTCGTTCATACATGCTCGTGTACTCTCATGTGCTCTCATGTTCGGTCATGTTTCTCATGATCTCATGTATAACCTATACTTCATGTGCACCCATCTATGGGCCTTCATGTAAATTTATGTGCACTCATTTATGAGCCCTCATGTATACTTCATGTGCACCCATTTATGGACCTTCATGTGAAATTCATGTGCACTCATTTATGAGCCCTCATGTATACTTCATGTGAACCCATCTATGGGCCTTTATGTGAAAATCATGTGCGTAACATAACTTCTCTGGATCCTTGTGTATTGATTGGGGTATGGGGGAGTACAAATAGTCATATGAATAATTCTAAAGTAGTATATCCATGTGCGCCTCTTTAGTATATTCATGTGCAAATCCAGCTGTTCACATGTCGACCTTGTACTCTAAATCACTAGTCACTGGTAGCTCTCTACTTATAGTAGATATTTCCATTACAGTTCTCTCTCTATTTACATCATGTACTTTCTTTCAGTTTCATGTATCGTACTCTCTTGTATGTTTATATTTTCTAACCTGTTATGATCTGCGTGAGATTGATTGTGCTCGCTCCTGTCCTGACTGGACCTATTGAAATTTTTACAGAGGATGATGAGGCTCTGGTGTCTACCTATTATGGTGCAGCTATAGACAACACTTGTGACTTGGACCCACTTATAGTAGAGGATCTGCCACCAGTGGTTTAGACTGCTAGCTTAGACTCTTACCTTGTCTTTTCATTGATACATTATTGTATATATTAGGAGTTTGTTTATCTGGATGTTGTGGAGATGTTATCATAGACACTTAGACTTCTTTCTATTGTATCTCTTGTGTGGATTCGTTTATATCTATCTATCTTATCGTTTTCTGCCTTAGATGTGATTGAGACTGTATTCTGTTATGTCACCTCCATTCGGAGTGTATATACTGTACAGGTACCTTATATATTGTTAGATGATTGACCTAGGACAGCGTTCTACCGCCAACACTGTGGCATAGGCTGGACGTACCCACTTCTCGTGACCTTACTCTAGGGTGCGGGTCGTGACAGCAAGTGAAGTCTTGGTTTCTTCTTCAGTCTTCGGAGCAATCAAATCTTTGGAAGATATTTTTTTCTTGCACATGAAGAAAAGAGATTGACAATTTATAGGCAGAACAACTAAGTAATCAGCCTTGAGAACTGATGCGATTTTTGGAAAGAGGCACAACTGTTTGTTTCTAACGGTTCATTCATAACCGACTCTTCATCTTCCCTTCTTCGAAACCGACGTGCTTGATTCATTCGCTTTCTTCTTCGAAAATTTAAACGACCATTCATTCATTCAATATTGCTTCCTCGAAAATTAAAGTGAATGATCACCCATTCATTCATCATAGTGAGAGGTCATGTCTTTTACGAACTTGAATTCCAAATATTCACATCAAAACAACTTGCCACATTCGTAATCCTCTCTGGATTCTGTTATCTATGACAGCATAGCAAAATCAAATTATAAAAAGAGAGAGAAAATAATGAGACAATTATTTCTTTATTCCTTCTTTAAAAGCATAGATACATCTTGATGAAAATCTATTATATATTGGATTTTCATTCTAAATGAAGTTCTATTACATCTTTGGATCTTCTCATCGATAATGAAGGTCTATTACATCTTTGGATCTTCTTATTTGTTGGTGGCAATTTCTTGTCGTCTCGACCTGAAGCAACGAGCCAGACAATGAAATTAACTCTGGTCTTCTCTTTGAGAAAGACGAGAGAAGAACCCCAGAGTGCAGCAGCCCAAAGTTGAGCTGCTGTCAATACAACTGGTGGAGAGAAGACAGCCTGCCAAGGGAATTAGGAACGAGATCACCCTTGTGATACAATTCCTAGTTCCGCGTCTTCACCATCCAACTCTCATGTGTATGGGCTCTTCCTACCATCTGAGGAAGACCCATCTTGAACATGAAGAGTCCTGAGCTGTCTGATTTGAGTGTCAGAACCACATGACCTGTCTGATGTGAGTGTCAGAAGAATGCTCTCTACAACATCCAAATCACCAATGCCAGTTCTGAAGAAGCTCGCTAACCAAGTCCCTGCAAATATCAGTAAAAAGGAGAAGTTAGTAGAATTTATCAGCAGTATACGTCTACAAACAGGTGCACATCAGCATTGCACCTACGAACAGGCGCACATCAGCATTGCGACTATGAACAGGCGCACATCAGTACTGTGCCTACAAATAGGCGCATATCAGCACTAAGCACTGATCAAACAAGTGTATGTCAGTAATACATGCCTCTGATCAGAGCTAAATGCTGGACCACAGTGTGCACCTATTCTCAGAAATAGTTAGCGCATATCAACAGTATCTATACTATACAGATCAATAATTGTCTCCAAAAGTGGTACGAAAGAAGAATATTCATACCATTGATTCTTCGTCGAGACTTACCAATTTTTGAAGACACAACATGCAGGCAAATAACATCAGGATGAAGTGGCGCAAGTGAAACCTTATGGGAAGACATTTGTTTTGAGAGAGTATGAATGATTCTTTCATTTCTGGATGTCCTTTTTAAAGAGGTTAAAGATGAGGTGGGTGCGTCGTTCTAGGATCCTATTTTAGGAAAGAACTAAAAATGGGCATCTAAAACCGTGTAACGACTGTCATGTGTTCTTCAGAAGAAACAGTAAAACGAAGAATTAGCTAAAAGAATATGTCCATGAGCACCATTCGAAATCACAGCCACACAAAATCAGAAATTTTAGGTTTCATTGCATAAAGACGGGTGGACCACTACAGTCAAGGACATAAAAATAAAAAGTTGTTCTACCTAGAACATTATTTCTTGTCCTTGCCTTCATCAGTCTGAAGAAGGGCGGCGTCCAATTCTTGCATGGTGCGGATCTCCGAGCGACGCATCAGGTTAAGAAATCCCTCTGAATTGACGTGCTCCTCAGAGGATGATCCACCACTCGAGCGATTGAAGACTGACGGGGTTAAACCGAAACAGTTCAAAAAGTTCACTACCCTCAAAGCTGGGTCAGCCTCCAACAAAAAAGTTGTAGGCACAACATCATGTCCCGCTTCAGGAGACTTGGTTGTGGTGTCAGCATTGGTCTCCATCTCTTTCTTCATGGGGGCCATTGAAGAACAGAAGTGAAGAACAAAACACAAAGATCAACTACTACATATATATCACCAAATTGACTCTTCGTATTCTTCTTCTTATTGGAAAACTGAAAATAATCAATGAAACTCCGGAAGACGAAGAGAGGATTGAGTATTTTTGAGAAAGGTATTTAACCGTGATGACCGAGCATTGTCCGACGCAACTTGACTTAGTCAAAACTTTTCTAAATTGAAAGTATTCCAAAACTTTGTAATGTTTTTAAGTTTTGAAAACTTTGAAGGGGGTCTTGTAGAGCCTAAAAATCAAGTTGCACCCTAAATATACTGACCAGTGATCAAATTGCGTCCCAAGAATTAGGTTGCGCCACTGATATGAAGCTCAGAGAACAGACTGCGCCACCGATCAGGTTGCGCCTGATATCAGACTGCGTCCAGTCTTTTTGTGCCAAAACCTACGTGGCATCTGATACTTAATGGTCATCATTACCTGACAACACTGACGACTGACACAACAGTGAACGTGGAAAATCTCTTCGAATCCCATGAATTGTGTCGCTCAAGGAAAGTTGGTGGACAACTGTCTTATACGCTTCGTGAGTTGCGCCCAGGCACAATCTAAACAAAATCCTTAGTTGCGCCTGGGCGCAACCTGAACGACTTTTGCTCAAAAGCTGCCACGTGTGTAGACGCAGCCTAAATTAAGCGCAGTTTGACTTGTTAACTGAAGCTCGCGCAACCGGATAAAGTTGAGACAACTTACATTCTAAAGCAGGATGACGTGGCGCACATGCCACTAATCTCTCAAGACGTGTCTACTATCCTGTACATGACCAAGCGCATCTCAATCATATGATGCCACGTGTCTAAATACAGTTAGTATACGATTGACAACTGAATGAAAGTTGGTGCAGCAGGAGGTTAGTGCAACTCAATATGGCGCAATCCAACTTTGCGCACCATCAGAATAACTGCTAAAACAGTTATTTCAAGAACTCTATAAATAGAGTTTCCAATCATCATCACACACACAGACAGAGATCAAGAACACTTGCAAAATTGCTGCTGCATTCTCTGGAGGCTACAGTCTTCAAGTTCACATAGTCCAAGGGATAAAGTGATCGTCTTCTGATCAGATTCCTAAAGTTGTACTTTCCCAAAATTTATTGTACTTTATACTCTTTTACAAGTTTAGAATAATTTTTTTTTTGTTTTTGCAAACAATGCTTTTCGGTGCATAGCGGGTCCAACGACGGACACCATTTTGGCCCAAAATTTTGCCCCTGTGTCCAGAATTGGACTTAAGTACAGGCAATCCTTGCTAATTTGACTATTTTGAGAACATTGGTAATGTCAGTTTCAGCATTCGGAGGCAATTGCGGGAGTTTGGATTTTATGACGCTTGATTTGACGTATTATTTGTGAGATATGTGCTACCACCAGGCAAGATACCTTGCCTCCCTCTACAGTTCATTTTCATGCTTATAATTCTTCTGTTTTTTATCATGCTATCATTTAGTTACTCTAGTTGATATGAATTCATATGTTTTCTACATACCATATTTACCAGTTTATTGTCTTGCTTGTATATCAGTATTTCATGACTTGGTAGCGTAGTTATACCGGGCTTGTTCACATTATGGTTCATGCTAAAGTTGTCCTTACCTGTGTCATGACTGAGTTATACTATGTCGTCACCTGTATCTTGACTGAGTCGTGTCTACAATTATGTGTAATTTAACTGCTATTCCTGTACCGTTTTCCTCAACCTGTGAGTCCACAATTGTGGCGACGGTTGACCGTTTGCACCTGCGAGTCCACACTCGGGGCAAGGGTATTTGTCTTGACCGTTTGCACCTGCTAGTCCACACTTGGGGCAAGGGTGTTTTTCGTGAACTAACCTGCGAGTCCAAACTCGGGGCGAGGGTTAGTGATTAGTTCAAATATGCGAGTCCGCACTCAGGGCGAGGGTTTGGTATTCCATTGATCTCTTGTTTACTTATTCTTCTTACAGTTCATTTTTACGTAGTTGATCCCGTATCCGTGTTCATAGTTACCTGTCAGTAGCCACTTGTCAGTTTTTGTCTCGTTTTATATTTATAGCATGTTTATACTCTTATGCATGATTAAACTGCTAGATAGGCATATTTTTACGTATCTTGCTATGTCCCCTAAGGATCTGATGATCTCTTCTGGTAGCTGATTGTACGGAGTTAGTTAGCTGAGCATGTGGTAGTTGACTTCAATCGCATAATTCAGGTATTTTGTTAGTATTATTGATTTAATATCTTTCTCGTGCTTTGATGATTTATCCTGCTTATCAGCTTAGCTTTATAGACTCATATTATTCTTGGAGTCTAATCGAACATATATGGTAGTGGACTGCAGACCACGATCCAAAGTGTTCATTCATGTTTCGTACACTTATTATAGATTTGAGATATAGATTTGTTTTACCATGACTTGGCAGTATACCATAGCCTTGACAGCGTTTACGTATTTGAGAGGGGCTGGAGTCCGCTCGATACGTAGCTGGCTTGCTCATGTGCTCGCGTCCGAAAAGGGGGTACGGGTCATGACAAGTTTTCTTGGTGGCCCATGTAGGTCAGAGCATATCGTACCGGTTACGTAACTGTACTGGTACGAGCCTACGATTATGACTAAACCTTAGAAATCTCAATCCACTCTGCCTTGAAATTCTCCTAGAAATTTTTTTACGTCCTTGAAAACTCCATATTTGCTCTCGATTAATTATATTTCCTTATTTTTCGTACCTATGACTTTTGTCTCCTTCTATTTCGGGGTGACGAACGATCGTGTTGTCTAGAATTTATCAAAAATTCTTAAATTATAGTATAATATTGCTTGACTATTGAATAATTGGTTGTTATAGATATGAGGGATTATATATGCCATACGTCCTAGATATCTGTTGGTAGAATTGTTAGCAACTAGTTAGAAGATGATAAGATTTTAGTGACCGTGTTTTAAGGAGTAGTGTGACCAAAGGTGGGTAGAAGTCCCCAAGTATTCAGAGTTATAAAATGGCTAGAGAAGGTTATAGAATATTTTTTTGAGAAATTAAATTTGAGGAGATTAAGGTAATAGTAGACTTCGAATTTTAAGGAATAGTAATGAATTAGAATTTCGAGGACGAAATTATTTTTAAGGTGGGTAGATTTGTAACTCCTACCAGTACCCTACCAGAATTTCGAGGACAAAATTATTTTTTACTTATATTCCATGTATATGAAGCAAAAATGGAACCAATTTCCGTACCCTACCAGATTCAAGCACCCTTGGTAAGAGGAGAAATTGGAGTACCATCGGTACGACGTAAAGCCGGCAGACTAAAGAAGAATCGTATAAAATCTCGAGACTTATCGACACGAGAACTTCGTTGCAGCAACTGTGGTACAATGGGACATAATCGAAGAAGATGTACCAGCCAGCCAAGAGAGTGATGCAAAGACAAGAATTCAAAAGTTCATTTTACTGCTACTACCCAAAGACAATAGTTCAAGAGTTCATTTTACTGCTACTTTTTTGCATACAAGAGTTAATTTTACTATTACTACTTAAAGACAAGATATTGTAATTTTACTACAACTTGTTTGCAATCTATTTAGATCTTCGAGTAATTCTACGATAAGCTAGTCTTGCAACACTACTTAGGCTTATACTCCTCCTTCTGCCTATAGTATCTTCCTCTCTCACCTCCACCTCCTCCTCCTGGTTATCATCAGTCTCCTGCTCTGCCTGAGTCTGAGTAGGAACCGGTGCTGATGGAGTGGACAGAATTGGCTGTACATCTCCATACCTGGAAAATTAGCTGCTACTAAAGGCCCCCTCCAGGGTAGTACTGAGTAGACCGCTCTCCCCCACCGTAATACTGAGTAGATCCCTCCCCAGGGTAGTATGACTACTCTCCCCAGGGTAGTACTGACTACTCTCCCCAGCTTGGTACTGAGTAGATCCCTCCCCAAGGTAGTATTGAGTAAGTTCCTCTCTAGGAATTTCCCCAGCTTCCTCTTACTGAGCAGCTTCGTCCTCTCCAGCAGCGTTCCTCCTACAGCGTGAGTGTCTCCGTCGTACAATGCCGCTTGGATAATCTGGCAGAAGACGCGACTGTACTGGAGGCATCTCGGGGTCCCGTCCAAGGCCTAGACGATCAATACGTTCTACTAGTTCCTGCATAAGCGCTCGACTATGCCGTAAGCATTCCAAGGTCTCTGGTTGTTGGAAAGATTGTTGGTATTGAACAGTCTGAAATATGATAGCAGTTGATAAGAAATGATTGTATTTGTGGTTTTTAATATCTAACTTAGGGTTTAATCATACCAAATCAGATATCCCATTAACAAAAGCATGCAAACTAGAATCGTCAATGGCTTTGCATTTGAACCTGGGTTCCTCATAATCATAGACTCTGTTTACCATTCGAGGAGATCCCCACCATTTTCTATAAGTGTAGTCACCCATGTCTGCGTAACGTAGAAGAATATTAACAAAATTGGACGAAATTGAGTAAGTCATAATTGGACGAAAAATTCACTTACAATCATCCGGAGATTGGATTACTGAAGACATGTCCCTCAAGCTATAATTGTCAAATCGACGATTCCATTTACCAATTGTAGCATTGATTCTACTCATTGCATTCGATGGAGCATAACTGATTGAGGGCGGATCATCTGGAATTATCTGTCTCCTTCCGAATTGTCGGAGAACACGATCTTCCAGATGATACATTGTATACCGATCGTATATAATGTACGATCTATGCATACTAAACCAATATGACAATCTTTTTTATTTCTGGATCATTTTTTATAATTGTATATGGTGCCCATGCCACTTGTTTAACGATAATGTATGAATAAGTACAATAATTTAAAGTCATTCATCAAATAATTAAATCATTACCATACTATACTGCAATGTATCAAATTGTTCACGATAAAGTGAGACAGCCTTGTATTGACAATGTTGTTGATCTACAACATCCGTCGACCAACGCATAGCAACAGAAAAGACTCCAAGATCACGAGTTACACGGGTAACCGGTCTACCATTATAGAAATGCTCGTACGGCCAGACCTACAACAAATATAGTAAAAAAATCAGTACAAAGTAAATACAATAAAATACAAATACTCCTGCGAGTCTTCTTACCTGAACTAGGGACATACATCCACAAATACTCCTGCGGGTTTTTATTGTAACAAATTCAGTCAGCATTGCATAGAGATATGCTAAAGCAGCAGATCCCCATGCATGACTAGTCGGTTTGGTCAAATCAGCTAAAAATGGTAGAATTTGCACATTAACCGTATTTCTATTTGCGTCGGGAAAGAGAATAGCACCACATAAAGCGAGCAAGTATGCTCTGGTATACTGAATAATCTAAAAAAAGAAAGAAAATCTTTTACTAAATACTAAATAAATCCTTATAAATATTACTAATTAAAATACGTACCCGTATATCATCTACGACAACCGTTTCATTGTCCATGGTGTAATTTAAATCCATGAAGTTTTCACGAAGCCATAAAAATGTAACATAACTGCTGCCTCGCAAATCCGATGGAGGCATAACTCCGAGATATATAGTAGTCAGATTAGATGGAGTAGATTGTTGGTTGAAATATATTGGATCTCCTGTAATAGGCAATTCCAATATGTTTGCGACATCACATAACGTAATCGTCATCTCCCCTACTGGAAGTTGGAAAGTATTACGTTCGGGCTACCAACGTTCAGCAAGAATTAAGAACGTCGTGAATAAGAAATTTAATTTGGTCTAAATATTGAAACCCGAAAGATTGGACCATGGCCTTTTGGACGTCACTTAAAACCCATGTGTTATATCGTCTCTCTTTCCGCCAATTTTCATGCTCTCGGAGACGTAATTTCGGATCATGATCAAATAAATGTTAAAAATTTCAAAATTAACATTTAAAATGTATTAGATAACTACTAACTAAAATGAACATTTCCATAATTTAATTTAAGACAATATAGTAAAAACAGGACAATAGACCTAATATATTATTTATTAAAATTATTGAAATAAAATAAATTACCTCTCCAGTAAATATTTTATCGGATATATGATTTTTGTGTTGCTTCTTAATCAACTCCGTATTTGGCCCAACGGGAATATGACCATCATTTTCGTTCGCCATCTGCTGTGATTGTGGAGAAAGGAGAGATCATAGCTTGGTTGGGATTCTGGAGAAGAAGATGAGGAGAGCTGAGTTGAGTTTGTGAAGAATATGAGGATTACTTGAGATTATATAGAGGAGAGGGAGCCCACTATTTTGAAAAAACAACAACAACCCCCACCCCACCCTACCCCTCCCCCCCGAATTGAAAATAATGCGCAGTCCCCCCACGCACACAGGCGGTCAAAAAGCAGACCCTCCCGAGCTGCCAATTGACTTAGAGGCCCCCCTCCAAGCCTCCAAGTGAGTTGTAGTCACCATCAGGGACTGCCAACTCACTTGGAGTTGTGTCCCTGAGTTTGGAATTTCTTCAAACTCGTCCCATTCAGCGCAAATATATGAAATTTCATCCCTTGGGATGAAATTTTCTGCAAGAATTTTTCTCCTTTCCTTGCTGATCTTCCACACCTCGGAATGTGTGTAACCTGATGACATCATCACAACCAAGAATATCTCAGATAACACATTGAGCTGGATCATTGATTAACTTCTTCGTATCTTCTTCTTTACCTGTATACACAAGCAAAGTCCTGGGCATGATAATTATCGGGTGCAAAGTTAAAGACAGGATAATTCTCGGGTGTCACTCCAACGTTCAAGTTAGATTAAGGTGAATGAAAAGTTATGCTAGAATTTTTTGGTAGAATTGTGTATGTGTATATATCTTATGATAAAGAACATGAGACTACATGTAGCCCTTCTTTGAATCAACCTAGAACACTTTTTTTTGCTTATCAAGTGAGTCTGGTGATAAGGATTTGTTCTTAAAATGTATAGTCAATTCATCATTTAACCTGAGTTTGTTGTATCCGAAGAGGTCGGGATGACTCCAAGGTTTACCCGGCCGTGCATTTTAGTAAATACTAATCACGATTTCTCGTCGTCCCGCACATATATGTCTTATGTGTGCAAGGCTGTTACGAAAGGAAGTGGGGGAAACTCTCTTCTTATCTTCTTTTTTCGATACCCAAACCTCTCAAAAAAAACAAAAAACCCCTAGCTACATTGTCTTCTTCAACTTTCTTCCCTTGCTACCATGTCTGACGGTTAGGACCCAAATAAGGACACTAATGACATGTTCATGGCTACACTTCTATGGAATTGTTTTCAAAAATCTATCATTTTTCATATTTTCCTCTAAAATAGTGGAGAAAAATATCTATTTCTCTAAAAATAACTATTTTCCATGTAAAATAATGCCAATCAAACACCCAAATTAATTCCGTGAAATTGATTCCATGCAATTTTTTTCTATTAAAATAATTTTGTGGTATCAATTTCTTTTCCACATATTTTCTACCATGTAATCAAATGTAGCCTTATATGCAGTGCCCCTGAGCCGTCTCGCCTAAAATGCATATGGTACTTGGTGGCATTTATCATGCTTTGTACCAAGCAAAACACAGTCCTTTGCAATACTGGCTTCATGTGGTATATTATGCTGGTTTGTTTGCTCGAAAGTTTGGTTAGATTGGACCCATCCAAAAGAATCGACTAGTAATTTATGTGTTCAGTATTATGCCTCACTCGGCATGGAGGTATTGTGTTGTGTGTTCAGTATTATGCCTCACTCGACGTGGAGGAAAGAAGGATCACTCGGCGTGGATTTGTGTTGTGTGAGATATCACATGATTTCAGCGGTGATGCAGGCTTGCTTAACTCGATCGAATTTGGATGATTTATGGAGCTTGGCTCATGTGTTTGGTTTACCGCTAATAAAGTTCATGTATCACTTAAAATCCTCTTTCTGAAGCATGGTTCGGTGTCTGTTCGGTCGAAGCAGAGTTTCTTCATGGTGGATGTTCTCAATGATCCTTCTTTCCTTAACCGGCATACTTAATAAATTGATGTTATATGCTTATGTAAAAAATTATTGCATGTCGATGCATGAGATAAATAACAAAATAAATGCGAAAGTGTACCTGTATCCATTGATTGGCTTGATGGATCTTGAAATAGACGTCTCTTTATGGTTTCGATCTTCCAACTCGCTACGACCCTTAATAAGAAAGATGAAATCTTTGTTCAGCTCTCTGCTGATGGGGATGCAGAAGAGAATAGAGAAAACCCTTTCTTTGATGTCCTTATGAGTTGGGGACCATAACCCTTATATATATATATATATATATATATATATATATATATATATATATATATATTATATTATATATATATATATATATATATGTGTGTGTGTGTGTGTGTGTGTGTGTGTGTGTGTGTGTGTGTGTGTGTGTGTGTGTGTGTGTTTTGATATTTCTAATTTGGTCCCTCATGAAATTAGATTTATCTCCGGTATCTACATATTATTTCTATGACAATTATACCCTTAAGCCAATTTTTCAAATAGACCACTTTAATTTGGCTTAATTAATTAGATAACCTTACACAATTAATTTTACATGTGTGATCCCTATTATTGAATAATTCTAACAATCTCCCACTGGACCACATATGTAACCTTATAATTGTGTTAACTTTAGTGAGCTCATAAATTGCTATCTTAATCCTTCGGGTATATCCAAATAATCTCGTCCATTAACCATATCAATATAGGATCAAAGCGGCCTTCGTCACATTTAGCGTAACTAAACCATCAATGGCCATATATACCAATATAGCTAAATGACATAGATGATCATGGATGCATAGCATAAAAATTACACGCAATGTGATCAACACATGTCTATTTCCAACTGATTCTCCTTTACTTTAGTGAGATCAATACTTTAACATAATAAAAATAGAATAAATTTTTCATATATCTGATCAGATAAATATCCAAAATACTTTAATACATAAATGTGTTCAACACCAAATAGCACAAAAATACATAAAAAACAAATATCCATATATTGTCATATTCTTAAATAAGATAACACTCATATGAGCAGTATGCTCATGAAAGACTTTGGGTGATAATACTTTTTGTGAGCGGATCCGCTAACATGAAGTTTATCCTAATGTGCTATATGGACACTTTAACTATTCTAATTTTTTTTTCACAACTAGAAACTTTATGCCAATATCCTTTGACTTATACAAGTTTCTGTTGTTATCGGAATACAGTACTGCTGATTTATTGTCATACCATAATTTGAGTGGTCTTTCAACACCCTCCTATAGGCGCAACCTTGTGACAAAATTTTACAACTATATTTTCTAAATAGATGCCTCACAATATGCTATAAACCTTGCTGCCATGGTGGAATAAATTATGAGTGTCTGTTTGACACTTATCCAAAATATATTTTCGCCAGTCAACATAACCTGATGTGGATCTCATGCTATGTTGGCATACAACAAAATCGGAGTCGAAATACCTTATGATCTCCAAAATTATCCGATCTCCTGTAAAGAGCATATACTTTCTTGTTCTCTATAAGTAGTTTGGGCTGCTATCTAATGATCCATCCCATATTTTCTTAAATATCTGCCTAACATTTCAATTATGTACATAATATCCGGACACGTACATATTTGAGCATACATTAGATCCCAATAACTGATCATGAACAAAAAATCTATAGCATTTCCTTAATTTTAAGGCTATTCTTAGGGTACTTGATTTCGACTGAACCTATCTCCTTTAACGAGAGGGGTAGTGTCACCTTATTTGCATTACTACATGCCAAATCTTTTAAGCACGTTATTGATATAGCTCTTTTGTGATAATCCAAAAATATCTCGAGAACGATCTCGGTGTATTTGGATTCATAATACAAAAGAGATGACACCAAGATATTTCTTCTGAAATTATTTGGTAGAAATTTTTAGTGTAGTGCAACATACCTATATCATTTTGGCAAGTAGTATGTCATTAACATGCATAACAAAAAAAAATTCTATTTACTCCCACTGAACTTGTGATACACACAATCTTTAATAGTGTTTACCTAAGAAACCAAACGAGATAATCACATGGTAAAAATTTAAATTACCTTTGACGAAAAAATTGCTTGAGTCCATAAATAGATTTTGTCAGTTTGTAAACCATATTCTTTGGATCTTCTGACACAAATTTTCTGGTTGCACGATATAAATTATTTCGTCAATGTTACAATTGAGAAACACTGTTTTGACATCCATTTGATGTAACTTAAGATAAAATGTGCAACATATTCTATGATTGTTTTAAAAGTGTCTTTTCGAAAAAATTGAAGAGAAAGTTACTTTAAAATCAATCCCTAAATTTTGAGTAAACCCACTAGCTAGAAGACGTATTTTATACCTTTCCACGTTACCCTTCGAGTCCCTCTTAGTTTTTATAATTCCATTTGCAACCAATGGACTGCGTACCTTTTGGTAATGGGACAAGTTCTCAAACTTTATTGTCTTGCATAGACTTTTACTCATTATTTATTATATCAATCCACTTTGAGAATTGGAACTTTTTATGACCTGATGGAAGTTGATTGGATCATCTTCTAATATTCTACAGTCTTCCTCATGTTTCTGGAGAAATATGAAAGAGTTATCCGAAATTACATTTATCCTTTCTCTAGTGGACCATCTTAACATTATCGGTTATTGAGGTTGTTGAGTTTGTTGTCCGAAATAATTATCTTATCTTGAATGAGGGTGCCGCTACGTTGTTTTATTAAGGTATCTCAACAACGACTTGTAGAGTTAATTCTATATTGTCTTGTTGAGGCTCCGAATTCACTTCTTGATCTATGACAGGTACAGAATCATGCACATCATCAAAAGTGATAGTATTGTGATTCCTTTCCAAATACAATGTCCCTGACTTTATTTCTCCTCCAAACTCAATATCCTCAAAAAATATTACAGTTCTCGTCCCAAAATATTTTATTTGTGTGGGAATCGTATAATTATTAACCCTTGATCTCTCACCATAAATAATAAATTAACTGTTTACTTTTAACTTTGGTCTGTCTTCCCTTTACACATTCAATACAGACATTAAAGTCTATAAAGTCAAAGGAATCCAAATTCCATCAGACACAAGTTGTTCAACTCTATTTCTGGAGATGTGACCTAATCACTTGTGCCATAATGAGGCTAAATTTTTATTGTTAATTTTGCATTTAGTACCACATGGCTCTACTTGCAAGGTTTCATTATAAGATATAATAGTTTTAAGTGAATATAGGTTATTATAAACTTTAAGGGAACCGTTACCAATAATATTTGAGTTTAAAGATAGACTAAACTTATTATTTTCAAATGAACAATGATAACTAGATTTGTAACCCCTCTTTCCGGAATTTCGATAATATTTTATTTATTTATTTTGAATTAAATGGTGATTTTTGATTTTTATAAATTATTATTTAGTTAATTATTACGATAGAGAATTTTAGCCATGGTTGAGTTTTGGAGTACAAGACGGTTAGGAATCATAGCACGGATAGCATGGTCGTGTGCCTTGACTAGTGTATTAGCCCTGGTAGGAAAGACCGAGCCATAGTGATGTCCTAACTAGGAAAACCAGGTCAACTTGCGACTTAACCCTTACCGAAGATTTATTTATTTATTATTTATATTATTGAGTTTTAGGGAACCCGGTTGTACCGAACTAGTCCAGATTGGACCCAAAGCAAGCCCAAGCCCATGTAGTCATGCGGCACGTCCGATGACATGCGTGTTGATGTATTTTGGTGAGTGGGTGGTTTTCCGTTTTAACGATTTAATGAATATTTTCTAGTATTCGTAATTAAATATTATAAATATTATTATTATAGAGATATTCGATGACTTTTGCATAAAATAGGTCTTCGTACATTTCAGCATTATTAGACTGCGCATAATGGTAATATACACCATTAATGTTTTATTGAATTTTGTTATATTTATTATTATTTTATTGAGATTATTGTATATAATATTATTTTATTATTATTGGTTATATTATATTTGTCAGATAAATGTTGTATTATTGTATATAGTCATATTTATATACATAGGCTCTACACTAAGGAATAGAAATATTGGGGTTTTATTTAGATTTTTATGGATATAGTTATACAAGGATGTATATGAGTAAATATATATATATATATATATATATATATATATATATATATATATATATATATATATATATATATATATATATATATATATATATATATATAGCTTAGATATATAGTAGATATATATATATATATATATATATATATATATATATAGATATATATATATATAGATATATATATATATATATATATTATATATATATATATATATATATATATATTATATATTATATATATATATATATATATATATAGATATATATGTATAGATATAGCTATATATATATATATATATATATATAGCTATAGATATATGTATAGATATATTAAAAAGGAAAAAAAGAAAGAGAATGATAACAAAGCCAAATCAATTCAGTGGACCGCAGCCCACATGAGTTGCTAACCACCCACGTGAAACCGAGAGGAACTCTCAGTTTAAGCCAGGCCGAGCCCGAGCGCAGCTCGGTTTTCACTGAAAACCGCATATATATAGGAAGATCGAGAACAATTAAAAAAAACCCCTAAAATCCTAACCTATCCAGCGACTTCCTGAGCACCTGGGCGGCCGCTCGTTGTCGGCGCGCCACCACGCGCGGTCGGGAACCGCCGCCCGAACCCAGGCCGCACGCGCGCACATAAACAGTGGCAGAGGTTACAGCAGCCAAGGAGGCCACTTCGCGAGGAGTTTTTGCAAAGTGTGATCGACCGTTTCGCGAACCGTAAACTCTGGTACGATCACTATATAACCGTCTTTAATTTCTATTAAATAGTTTAATTTCTAGTGACCCGAAACTCGAGATAAATCGAGTTGAAGTTGCCGAAAAACCTGTCGAAACAGGACACCCCAATCAGTCCAATGACTCTAGTTCGCGGTCAGTTTTCTCCCAATCCATGCACGATTTTGAAATTCCATTTGAAGACACTTATAGACAATATATAGGAGATGGAAACCCTTCTTTTTGTTTCTATATTCGTGCAATGTGTGCCGAATAAACAGTCCCCAAAGATTTTGAAAAATCTATTTTAAATTTTTAGAAAATTAGAAAAACTCTTCGACACTACGTGCGTCCCGCCAATCCGGGCGACGTGGTCACGAACTGAAAGCATCGAAAGGTGCGTAACGGCTTCGTGGATGTGTGGGCTTTGACGGAATTCAAATTGGTCGCGTGTGCGCGACGAATTTGATGCGTATCCGTCGAAATTTACCGTATCGGCCTCTGTGCAAATTTTCCAATTACTTTGTACATGCTCGCCAGATCGAGACGAAACTTGCGCCAGTAGGACCGTATCAATTTTTCTGGTCCTGTATACCAAGTTTGGTCCAATTCTGAGACAGTCGAATTGGACCGCCGTTTTGCGGGCCCTACGGTCCGACTCAACGGGTGATTTTGTGCACGGGCTGCCGGAATTCAACTCTGGACATATGGTTGGGTTTGTATCGAAAAACTAGATCCATAGACATGTAGTTTGACGACTTTAGAGACCGTTGACTCTGGCATACTTTTCGGTACAAAGCGGGTCCAACGGCGGACACTATTTTGACCCAAATTATCCTTTTGCCCTTGTGTCCAGAATTGGACTTAAGGACAGCCAATCCTCGCTATTTTGACTTTTCTAAGAGCATTGGTAATGTTTATTTCAGCTTTCGGGGACTGTTGTACGAGTTTTGACTACTGTGGCATTCTGAGTGGTTCAGATTATCGGTTACACCAGCACAGGACCACAGGCGAGTACAGTTTATTGTTTGTTTTCAGTATTGATCTTTACTATACATTAGTGTTTAGTCGATAGATATGTGATTTCAGTTTTCTGTTAATTTTGTTCATTGTTGTGTCGGGAGGTGAAGTACCAACGATGTGTGATCTGACCTTAGACCGTGTAGACCGTATTTATTATTGCATTTATTTCTTGTAGACAGTGTAACTTTAGACCGTGTAGACCATAATTATTATTGCATTTAAACTGTATAGATCGTGATTATTATTTTGTAGACAGTGTTTCTTTGTTGCAATATTTCTGTAGACCGTGTAACTTTAGACCGTGTAGACCGTGTCGTATAATTGTTCCGAGACCGATCACATATCAAATGTACTTCAGTCGGTCAGTTGGTGAGTATTTTATTGTATCCCATTTTCTGTTCTTGGTATTTAGTTTTATTCTGTCTTTCTTTATCTATTTTATGAATCGTATGTCTAAAGGCTAACCTCTGTAGTATAGTCATTTTTATATATTGAAACTGCATTCAGTGAATTGTGCTCGTTCCATTCCTGACTGGAAACCAATATTTTTCAGGTTAGCCGTGGATTCACTTAGCATGGGAGATACGGGTATACTTGCAGACAAAAGCCTAGAGACTAGCTAGATAGTGGACTTGTAGTCATTCAAATATTTGTACAGGTTTATATTTTTCTGCAAATATAAAACTTGTGAATATTGTAAGTTAAATTATTTATGTGAATGAGCATTATTTGTGATTTTGATCTTCATGGCCGTGACAGCGTTCTACCGCCGACACTGCGGCGTAGGCTGGCTTGGACACGTCTCGTATCGTTTAAAAAAAACGGGTGCGGGTCGTGACAAGTTTTTGTGGTGGCCCATGCAGGTCTGTCTTCGTAAATCATGCGAACTCGTGATAGTACTTGAGTTAGTCTTACTATTGCGAGCCTGCGACTAGGAAATGCTCATTCTCGAATTAGGAATTAATTTAATTTAAGAGAATGACTAGGACTAGGAGTCCCCTATACAAATTTACCGATGGGTAGTCTAGGTCATGTAATTTAGATGAGGAGTTATTAATTTTGATAGTTTGCCAGATCCCCATAGATACACAACTACCTCTTGAAATGGCGATATGATCCAATGTGGATAGGTTATTCACTTGGTACGACAGGGCTTCATAAGAGGTAATGATCTAACCTTGATACATTATTGAATCCCTTCTCTTTGTCTCTTAAGATATCATCCTCATATCTTAGTCGAATTGCCTATTTAGTTCCTATTTGCCTTAGGAATTATTATTTTGTATAAATTCTGATTATGTTATCCCCATACGAACCTCGAGATTGTTTCGATTCAAAGTTTTTCCTCAATGGTTTGAATATACATGAAATAGATACTAGGATGTTTGTATTTCTTTGTCTTCAGTTATTTCCCTCCATGTTTACCTTTTATTTTAAGGGTTGTGACTGATAGTACTTACGCTTTATTTCCTAGTCAACATGTTTGAATCTCTGAGAGCTCATGAATTTTTATAGATATAGTTAAAGGAATTTTAGTTAACTCATAATGGCAGGACAGTAGCGCACTGTCGCCATTTATTTGAATTAGGGAGACTATGTATTCACTGCAGCCAGCAGCGCACCGGCGAGGCATGATCCCTAGAGTAGAAATGGGTTTAAGAAAATATAGGTTATAGAATATTCCTAAAACTATGGCTAGTGGTCCTCTTTTGACCGTAGTTACCCTTGTGTCAATATAAGGTAGAGTATCGGATAACATATCACATCTGAATCACGAAACCAAGGGTTTACCACAGCCAGAGTACACGGGTGGGGCATAATCCTCGGTAAAATAATTTCAGATGTGATTACCAGATAGAAAATGCCCTGTATTTCCCATAAGATCCAAAGCCGATATTAGTGGAAGTTTTGTAAGTTGGGTAGTATGTCTCCCGACCTAACATTCAGTAGTCCTTGTGACTTATTGATGAGGTAATTGATTGCACTAATAATTTTACCTAGAATATAGAATTTAGAGGTCCACAACCCTTTAGTCGACCAAGGCAGTATGGATGAGAAGATAGTAGGATGACCGTATAAGAAAGAACACTAGATAAGGTTTTGTTTCCCGCAAAACTCGAACTACTTATGCCCCTCTTCAAAAATCTCGCATACTTGTACTTGACTACCTTAACCAATGCTGCTATTACAGCCTAGTTTTGCAAGCTCACTCTGTTCTCGAGCTTGATTCAAGACATATGTTTAGTGGGGACGCCTACTAACATATTGTCTAATCAGAATCGATGTATTACGGTCTGATCAACCGTAGTACACCTGGTTCTCTCTCTCTTTGATTGTCCCACGTAGATTGAGATATCGAGGTATCTATGACCTCACCCGCGACTGCATTGACAATTCCTCTTGAATTAGACATTCGCCTTTGAATCACGAAATTGTATTCAGTGACATCTCCCTTGGACTCTTTATTGTTTTTGTCTTCCACTGAATTGGAAAGACGGAAGCTCGTAGTTGGTAGAGAGATACCGAGTATCCCCATGGCTATGGTAGTTGTATACACAAGTGTAGTTATCATCGGCTAGCCATGTGACTAGAACCTTGCCTTGAGTTACTCGTCCTCCTCTCGACCCCTAAACTGCTATTGGGTCATTCTAGCCATCTGAACTTGAGGATGATTAAGGTTTTATCCTTAGTCAAGATGCCAACCTAGGAGGCTATCTATTCTCAAGAAACCAATTTGTCGTGAGTCTCAAATTTGTTGCTTGAAGCTTGCTTTAACTAGCAACCCTTAAGCCCATAACCCCTAGAACTCTTGTGACAATAGTCTGGCAGGCTTAAAACAAATAGAAACTCACGACTCGGTTGTTAGAAATCTTTTCGTCGGATGTGCCTTAGTGTTGGTTACCCCGCCAACAACTCTCGTATATTGTGGACGAGTAGGTCATTCTCTTTTATCGACCATATGTCATTGTACACACTCGTTTTCCATTTAGTGAGGAACAATCCTTGACTCGACTTATAACTATCGTACCCCGTTACGCCGTGCCTGATTCTTTATTAACAAGAGTCGAGGTATAATACCTGGGTTTTGGAATTCTTCTGACCTCATTATTCCTAAGACCATGACCTATTTCTAAGGTGGGTAGACTGTAAGCCTTCTAGAATTTTTTGGGTATGCAAGGATTACCAACTGATTAGAAAAATTTCCATTAGGGTGATAATTAGTACCCCATGGACTCCCACTTTCCATTTAGATCATTTTGTGACCCCCGTCATGTAAAATATTCGAAGCACGAGACCATTTGTTAACTTCTAACAAATTTCACACACAAGATCTAGTCGAGTCCACCTTCATCTAGGTATATCATGTCCCACTCAAACACATCCCCTTGTACTCTATTTTTATGGTACAACTTTCATGTCAAAAGGACTAGCTATAACCCTTACCATAGGACCTGTATAATTCCCGACTACGACTAGAGACTCAACCTCAACTCAATCCATCCGATCTAATACAGGGTTGTGATCGAATCGAAGCCCACTACGCACATGTTACTAGTGTGCCATTCAATTGTGTCTTCTTGTGCTACTTAAACACAAAAGTCTCGAAAGGCGCATCTTCAAGGCTTACAGAACCTATTTAACCAAGCAGACTTTGCATCTAGCTCAACCACTTGGGTGAAAACCTATTCTAGGGTACCCTGACCTAGTAGAAATAGTTTTATTATTGGGATCTTGTCCAGTCCCCATTGATTGAAATCCAGGAATCATCCAACCAACAATTGATGTCCAATTAGGAAACCTATTAAGTCCCAGTAAGAACCCATCCATGCATACCCCTATATTCGACTATAAAGTCGAACCATTTGAAATAGGTCCCTATACCTATTATGTAGTCTCCCCTTTTTTGAATGTGTGGTCATTTGTAACCCTTATTCTATTTACCTGGAAGTCGCGATACGATCTTGTATTGTATTTTATTCCTTGCTCGTGTATTTAAATAACCACGGAAAAGATCACAATCTTGATTTTCCAAATTCCGTTATATTATGGAACCTCGTTTAGATTAATTTCGAGAACGAGACTTCTGTATTATACAGAATGCAAGCCCTCTGAGAAACGAAGGGTTCTTAGACCTAGCAAGTGACTGGACTAGAGTAGCCCATCTACCAGATAAGTCAATGGTTCATAAATATTCGTTCTATCTGTATCATTGGATACGCTCTACCGCTCTGAAACTCTATATTCGCTCTCGATTGTCTTTCCATATCTTCATGTCCTTCCTATTGTAGTGTGACGAATGGTCATGCTTATCAGAATTTACCAATATTTATTAGCTACTTGTGTAAATTTGTTGCTTGTTAGATTTTGGGTTGTTCCATAAATAGGAGAGGATAATACTGGCCATAAGCAGTAGATGTTTATTGGTAGTATTTTAGCAATTAGTTGGAAGATTGTAAAGTTTTAGTGACATGATATTTGAGGGAGTAGTGTAACCAAATGTGGGTAGAAGTCCTCGGAGTTTCGTAGTTACAAAATGGCTAGGAGGAGGATATAAACTGTTTTTGAGGAACTAAAATCCAAGGAGATTTAGGTAATGGTAGATTTTCTTTTGAATTTAAGGAATAATTGTGAATTAGAATTTCGAGGACGAAATTATTTTTAAGGTGGGTAGATTTGTAACCCCTCTTTCCGGAATTTCGATAATATTTTTATTTATTTATTTTGAATTAAATGGTGATTTTTAATTTTTATAAATTATTATTTAGTTAATTATTACGATAGAGGATTTTAGCCATGGTTGAGTTTTGGAGTACAAGGCGGTTAGGAATCATGGCACGGATAGCATGGTCGTGTGCCTTGACTAGTGTATTAGCCCTGGTAGGGAAGACCGAGCCATAGTGATAGCCTAACTAGGAAAACCAGGCCAAGTTGCGACTTAACCCTTAACGAAGATTTATTTATTTATTATTTATATTATTGAGTTTTAGGGAACCCGGTTGTACCGAACTAAGCCAGATTGGACCCAAAGCAAGCCCAAGCCCATGTAGTCATGCAGCACGTCCGATGACATGCGTGTTGATGTATTTTGGTGAGTGGGTGGTTTTCCGTTTTAACGATTTAATGAATATTTTCTAGTATTCGTAATTAAATATTATAAATATTATTATTATAGTGATATTCGATGAGTTTTGCATAAAATAGGTCTTCGTACATTGCGGCATTATTAGACTGCGCATAATGGGATATACGCCATTAATGTTTTATTGAATTTCATTATATTTATTATTATTTTATTGAGATTATTATATATAATATTATTTTATTATTATTGGTTATATTATATTTGTCAGATAAATGTTGTATTATTGTATATAGTCATATTTATATACATAGGCTCTACACTAAGGAATAGAAATATTAGGATTTTATTTAGATTTTTATGGATATATTTATACAAGGATGTAAAAATATATATATATATATATATATATATATATATATATATATATATATATATATATATATATATATATATATATATATATATATATATATATATATATATATATATATATATATATATATATATATATATGTATAGATATATTAAAAAGGAAAAAAAAAGAAAGAGAATGATAACAAAGCCAAATCAATTCAGTGGACCGCAGCCCACATGAGTTGCTAACCACCCACGTGAAACCGAGAGGAACTCTCAGTTTAAGCCAGGCTGAGCCCAAGCCCGAGCGCCGCTCGGTTTTCACTGAAAACCACATATATATAGGAAGATCGAGAACAATTAAAAAAAAACCCTAAAACCCTAACCTATCCAGCGACTTCCCGAGCACCTGGGCGACCGCTCGCCATCGGCGCGCCACCACGCGCGGTCGGGAACCGCCGCCCGAACCCAGGCCGCCCGTGCGCACATAAACAGTCGTAGAGGTTACAGCAGCCAAGGAGGCCATTTCGCAAGGAGTTTTCGTAACGTGTGATCGACCGTTTCGTGAAACGTAAACTCTGGTACGATCACTATATAACCGTCTTTAATTCCTATTAAATAGTTTAATTTCTAGTGTCCCGAAACTCGAGATAAATCGAGTTGAAGTTGCCAAAAAACCTGTCGAAACAGGACATCCCAATCAGTCCAACGACTCTAGTTCGCGGTCAGTTTTCTCCCAATCCATACACGATTTTGAAATTCTGTTTGAAGACACTTATAGGCAACATAAAGGAGATGGAAACCCTTCTTTTTGTTTCTGTATTCGTGCAATGTGTGCCGAATAAACAGTCCCCAAAGATTTCGAAAAATCTGTTTTAAATTTTTAGAAAACTAGAAAAACTCTTCGACACTACGTGCGTCCCGCCAATCCGGGCGACGTGGTCGCGAACCGAAAGCATCAAAAGGTGCATAACGGCTTCGTGGATGTGTGGGCTTTGACGAAATTCAAATTGGTCGCGTGTGCGCGATGAATTTGATGCGTATCCGTTTTGCGAATTGGACCGCCGTTTTGCGGGCCCAACGGTCCGACTCAACGGGTGATTTTGTGCACGGGCTGCCAGAATTCAACTCTGGACATACGGTTGGATTCGTATCGGAAAACTGGATCCGTAGACATGTAGTTTGACGACTTTAGAGACCGTTGACTCTGGCACGCTTTTCGGTGCACAGTGGATCCAACGACGGATATTATTTTGACCCGAAATTACGTTTTTTTTCCCTGTGTCCAGAATTGGACTTAAGGACAGGTAATCCTAGCTATTTTGACT
>JANAVB010035619.1:3314830-3353966 GCA_029216955.1 Iris pallida
TTTTTAAGAACATTGGTAATGTTTATTTCAGCTTTCGGGGACTGTTGTACGAGTTTTGACTGTTGTACGCTTAGCCTGAGATAGGGCTATGCGCCCAAGCCTGACTCAGTCAAAGCCATGATCAAAACGTGCACCGAAGAGTACGGCCACGTCAGTCTCCATAAGCAATCATGCACCGAAGCATGCGACCACGTCAACATCATGACCAACCCACGATCTCGTAGCCTGTATGTGCCTACATCCTATGTGCCCAAAGCAGGACTATGCGTCCACATAAAAACCAGCGTGTTTCCTCATGTGGACGCATGACATCGTTCCAGCTCAAGAACGACTATAAAAAGGGGCCTCATCCATCTTCAAATCACAGAACGGAAAGCATTTTCAAGAGCCAAATTGCTGTACTTCTTGTCAGTGAGCCGAGAGATAGCAATTTTCTTAGGTTTTCTCCCACTTTTGTAATCGGAGTGTCAATGGAGTAAAGGAGCAACTGTCGCTCGATCTCCATCGTCTCATTTCCCAGAATTTTTTTTTGTACTTGGGGATCCTCAGTGCAGGATCTCTCAGGCGTACTCGATTTGTGGTGCCTTGCACCAATAAAGAAAAGATAGCGTTTCTTCTTCTTTTTGTGTGTGTCCACAAAAATGGCGACTCTGCTGGCGACTACCTTTTCTTCTACGAGAAGGTGGTGACTCAATCCGATACCGACAAAGTGGGGAGCACTCAGAAGATGCTGATCGTAAAATTCAATCGGCAGGCGTTCGAAGAGATGCTCTCAAGGGATGGCTCTACTCCCTCAAAATCAGCGAAGCCAAACAAGTCTCACTTGACTTGGCTTTCAAAGGCTCGCTGTGCATATCCTGCTAGGATCATAGCAGATATGCAACTGGAGGACTTTGTCACATGGGCGCATGACTCTGCCACAGAAGTTCCCCAAATGAAGAAGGCTCACACCGTTCCGGGCTCTACTAGCCTAGTGACTTCTTTCCTGTGCAACCAATAACAGAGTGTTCGACATTCGAGACTTGGCAGAGGAAAATACTAAGATGCCAAGAATCGAAGTGTAAGACACTCTGGGCAAACTCAGCGAGGCTCACAAACGAAGGAGGCAAAACTGGGAGAAAGCAGCGCTGCTCCACCAAGCATGCGCCCAAAGCCAAGCGCCCAAGGGGATGCTTGGGCGCATAACCGCAACCAGGATGCTTCAGTCTTCAACAGACTGGGCATCCAGGGTCATGCGCCCAAGGCTATGCGCCTAAAGGGCTCACTGGATCCATACTATGCGCCCACATCAAGGAGACTCAGACATGCTGTCAAGAAGCATGCGCCCATGGCCAGTCTCCAAGGCCTATGCGCTGACAGCAAAAAGATAGGCCCCAACGCGTATACCACGGGGCTATCTTCAAGAAAATCACAGAACTTAGGTGTGGGGGTTGCTGTAACCCCTAAGATTTTCTAATTATTTTAGCGATTTAAAAAAAATTATTTTTTATATATTCTTTAGCATTAAAGAGTTAGTTGGTATATATGAGTGTATTTATAGATATGTATATATATATATATATATATATATATATATATATATATATATATATATATATATATATATATATATATATATATATTATGTGTGTGATTGTGTGCTTGATATTTTAAGTGCTACTAAATATAGTCTATGATTATTATAAAGATTTTTTATTACTTAATTACAATTTATTGGAATTTTATGGGATTATATGCATTATATATATCTATATATATTTTTTATATATATATATATACAGAGAGAGAGAGGGTAGTAAAAAAAAAGGATACTGTGGTGGTGGCCCATGTGGGGACCGACCACAGTGCAAGGAAAAGAAAAGGAAAAGGAAAAAGGAAAGAAAAAGAAAAGGAAAAGGAAAAGGAAAAGGAAAAGGAAAAGGAAAAAAAATATTAATAGCCACCCACCCACTTAAGTGGGCGGGCCCCCCCATCCTATGCTTGTTGCTGAAGCAGCAAGCTAACGTAGCAAGTAGCAACCCGTGGGCAAAGCCCAATTGGGTTATTAGTAATAGTGTTTGTATTAGGTTTTTCAACCAACTTGCTATATATATAACATTTTCCACAAGCCTCAAAATCCTAATCTTCCAAAACGAAAGTTGAGGCTGATCATACCCTCTTCGCCTACGAATTCGTTTCACCAGCGACGGAGCTTTGTGCGCTACGAACGGAGCATCGAAAGTCAGCCCCGCGTCACCCACGGAGCAGTTTTCCCACTCAAGGTACCCTACTTCCCTACGACGTAACTTTTTACTCGTAGCACCGATTTTCGATCCGTAAGATTTTCTGGAAAGCAGACTTGACCCTCTTCGAGATCCTCTAGGTGGATTTCAAAAACAACCCATTAACTTGCTCGAAAAATCGAGACGAAGTTGAACAAAAATTTGTTTTCTGTAATACTAAAAACTATTTTAAAACGACAACTTGTCGGCCAATTTTCTTGCTGTGCAGTAAAACAATGTAGGAACTACTTGAAAACAGTAAAAGACAACATAACCGAGATTGCAACGCATCTTTTGGATCGTCGTTTCGATTAGCGTGTAAAAAGTAGATGGATGTTGAAATTGAGGAAAAACATGTGTTAAATTATATTAATTTTCTGAATTTTGTTCGATATGGCATGTGCCCTGACAAACCGGGCGATGTGGTCGCACACTATATGCATCAAAAGGAGCGTATGAACACTGTTGACATGTAGGAACTGACGAAACTCAGTTTTGTAGTGTGTACACGACGAAATCAGTCCGTATCCGTCAAGATAGCCCCGTATCGCCAATTTGTAAACTTTGTTCTAACTTCGTGTACAGTCGTCGATTAGAGACGAAACTTGCACCAATAGGTCTGGATCGAAATTCTGGTTCTGTGTGCCAAGTTTGGTTCGATACTGAGAAGGTCGAATCGGAACCCCTTTTTGGCGGGCTCGCGATCCACTCAAACGGGCAAATTTGTACACGGCTCATCGGAATCCAAAACTGGACATACCATTGAGTTCCTCTCCTCAAACTGAAACCGTAGACATGTAGTTTGACGACTTTAGAGGCCATAGACTTCGGCATGCGTTTCGGTGCAAAGCGGGTCCAACGGCGGACATCGTTTTGATCCGAAATTATGATTTACCCCTGTTCCAGAATTAGACTTTTGGACAGGCTTTTCCTAGGTATTTTTTTACACCGAGTGTATTTTTGATGTTTGTTTCAGCATCTGGAGTTGTTTGAAGATTTTGACGTTTCTTAGCTGACATTGTGATTACCTGAACTTGCCACTTTGCACCATCAGGCAAGATACCTTGACACCTTACTCTGTGATTATTATATTCTTATTTTCAGTTGTTATTTTCAGCATTCTTATTTTCTTGATATTTAAACTGTTCAAGTCACACTTGGGTGCAAGCGAATCTATTGGTCGTTTATCTCGTCTTATTTATTTCTCTTGTATTGACTTAGTCTAGTGACCACCCATTAATGTTGAGGTATTGGTATATCTCATACGGCCTTGACACTTGCTGTTTCACGTGATGTGAGTCACATGTATGACACGTATCCGCGTAGTCGGCTGGCCACCAATACGTATGGAGCGTGCGACGGATAGGGGTAACTGCCAATAGAGTTGCATGCTAGAAGACTTGGCGGTTACTAGAGGTACATGTCAGTCATAGAGATGATGATACTAGACATTGGGTGGGGAGAACATTACCTGACGTATGGGCTTCGATTGTACTTCCCTTGTAACCCGGAAGCTCCGCTGGAGATACGGGTATGTTTAGCCTCTCAGGTTTGCCACTGTCGTTCTTAGAACGTCATACGCTTGGTCACTGGTGCCCAAGAGAGGACTATACCGGATCCTATATTCAACCAGGGCTCATGCGTCGAAGGAATGTATCTCAACTGCATATTCACAGTAGAATGGTCAGGAAACCGATTGCATGCATACCTTTTCTCTTATTATATTATCACAGTTTATATGGCATAGTATTTTCTTTTATCTTGCTATGTCCCCTGAGGACCTGGTTATCTCTCCAGGTTTAGACGATTTTCCACAGGAGTACGGAGCGGCGTTGGAGCTATCTTACATCGATGACGAGGCAGTTCCTTTGATTTTTAGACTATTTCTTATCTGAGACAGTTGTAGACATTATTTTATATCTCTTTTTTTGTGGAGGTTGGACTCTTATCTTGTGAGACTATTTTCATAGCTGTTTGGAGTGAGCATGTTCACCCGGCTATCTTTTGATACTCTTATTTATTTATTTGGATTCTATTATCTTTTGTGTTGAGCTGTGATGAGATTAGATTATGTATTTCTGGCCTGTGATTATTTTATTTTACAGCTTATGTGCATATATGAGGATTCCAAATATTAGAGTATTCTTCGTATACGTGTAGCTGGCATGTTCACGTACTTGGTCCTACGTATTTTGGGACTGGGGCGTTACATGTTTTTGTGGTGGCCCATGCAGGTCTACGTTAATATTGTTGGGTTACATGACTGTGTCCAACAAGCCTGCATATAGGAATAGGAATATCTCATCCAGAACTACTACTACCTCTTGACTTCCAATCTTTTTGAAACTCCCTTGAAAAATCGATTTATTTCATATCTAATCTTCCTAATATCCACTTATCTTCTTCATGCCAACAGTATGCATTTAAGAAGCGGACGCACTTCTGTCTTGGCCCTCACATCTGGTGAAGAAGCTACTCCGGAGGGACAGAATCCTCCTATGACTCCAGCGACACCATACCAGCCAGGACAGTCGCAGCCTACTACGACACCGACGATGGAGTACCCAGAGATTGCAGCACCCTCAGGCAGCCAGACTGGGCAGACTACTACCATGCCACCAGAAGGGAATGTACCTCTGCCGCCACCACCACCATTCCTTCAACAGTTTCCTCCACAGTCGGGACCTCAGATGCCCCCACCACCGACTGATGGGAGCTCTACTTCTCAGTTTATGTACTCCATGATGCAGGCTCAGTGGCAGCAGACTGAGCTGATGAGACTGACGATGATGGCAGCATTGGCTAGATCTCCACCACCACCTCCAGTACCAGCACCAACACCGGCTCTGCATCCTTATGAAGGCTCTATCAAAAATTTTACAGATATGAACCCCAAGGCCTTTAGAGGAACAGAGAAGCCATTAGAGGTATCACAATGGCTTATTAGTATAGAAAAGCTACTGAAGGCATCCCAGTTGCCAGCCCGAGATTGGATGACAGCAGTGGACCTACTATTAGAAGATAATGCTCACCACTGGTGGAAGGCGGAAGAGAGACGATTAGGCACTGGAATCACCTGGAAGCAGTTCTATGATACGTTTTATGAGAGGTTCTTCCCTATTCATGTCAGAGATGGTCTCTACGACCAGTTCCTTTGTAACATCCAATTTTTCAGATGAGGATAATTTTGAAATTTTGTAATTATAATTATTATTTATTGATATTTATTTCATATTATAATTTTTGGTGATTATTTTAATATTTTTTTTACTATTTAAAAACTGCTTTAAGTCATGACTTATGATTTTGACGTGCTGCTAGTGAAATCCTAGTGACTGCATGACCTAGAGCCTAACCATGTCATTAGGATATTTAATTATCATTTTTAGCCTAGGGATAATTTGGTCATTTTGGCTTATTTGAGTTTTTAATTAATTTTATGAATCGGTGAATTCTAGTTTGACTTTGACTTGTTGAGACCTAGTGGACTAGCCTAGAACCTAACCCTAGCCATGGTAACCCTAGTCTAACTTGAGTTAACCCATTTTAGTCATTAGAGATTAGTTTTAGAATGAGGGAATTTGGTTTAGTGAATTTAAGTCATGGCTTATGACTTCATGACTTAATTAATCATAACTTAAGCCCATGGGCCAATTTAGGAAACCCTAACCCTAATTTTTACAACTTATGGCCAGCCACTAGGGCTCCCCTCCCTATAAATAATCTCCTCTTTGAGTTCTTGCCTCTTTTATTTCATTCCAACACTTGGAGAAAGAAAAGGTATTTTTCCCCTTCCAAAAATTCCCATTTTATTCATTTGATCTCTTTTTTTATCCTAGTCTTTTACATTGGGTTCTAATTGAAGTTTATGGACTGTTGGTGGAATGCTATTTCAGTTTGGGATCAATTTGGAGCATTTGGCCATCAAGAAGAACACCCCCCATTTGAAGCCTTTTCTTGCAAATTGCACCTATAGGTAAAACCCTTTAAATTGCATTATTATTTTGATTTCTTTGCATATTAGGCTAGGTTTAGGCGTCCCCTAGCTGTACCTCGAATTTGGGTAGATTTCGTGTCCGTTTGGGGTCCGTATCGGACACGTGTCATAGGATATGTTAAGTGTTCGACGAAATACCTCAACCAACATTTTGTTCTTATTTTTGAAATGTTTTTGAATGGAATCCTAGCTCTAGGTCTTGCTTAGTGATTTGTGTTATTACTTCTTGATTTTGGTGTCGTGTCGTGTCTACACGGGGATACGAACACGCGGGGACTGAACCGTACACAGTGCCCTGCTGCTCGGGCACTGTAGCGGACACGACACTGCACGTCTTGACACAAAATTTTGTATACACCTAGGACACATGACTGACACAGCACACACAAAATTTCAGGCTATTTCATCGAGCGGATTGGGAGAAATCCTACCCGCATCGAATGGACACTGCACGTCACACGGTTTAAAACGCGCGCTGATACACCCGTTTAACTTCGACACGGCGACACGCTGACACGGTGCAGGGTGTTAGACACCTAGCCCTACTCTGGGCGAACCCACGTGCATGAGCACGAGACACGGGTCGCCCTGTGCCGTGTCCTAGGGCGACCCACACGCACGCACGAGGCTGCCCTGTGTCAACTTTTGACACACTGTATGATTCACGTTTTGGACACGTCGTATCCAATTTTGTGGACACGAACCGACCTGTATAATACCACATTATGTTCACACATGTTTAACAACCAATTAATTGATGATTTAGTTTAATTTCGATATCCAAATTTGCATTTCCCCATTATTTTTTGATACCAAGTGTTATGTTCGAATTTCCTGAAATTGATTCTATTTCAAACTGAATTTTTGATGTTTTACTTATCATATTAATTCATTATACGTGTACTTGATTACTGCAATGCTTGGTTGTGATTGGTGTTAGGAGTTTGGAAATTTTGATCCGAGTTTGGACTGATTTTTCAACTGTGAATGCCATGTTGAACTGTTTTGAATTTCTGAATTGAAATGTGTTTTCAACACATTTTTCCCATGTTTAAACCACCATATTAATTCGTATACAGGTGTATTAGATTTCTAGAAGGTTGAATTATGATTTTATGTTGAAAGGTTGATTTCGAGTGGGTTGGGACTGAAATTCAGGCTGTCAGTTAACTATAGGGTTAACTTTTTTGCACATTAGTTTCCTGAGATTAAATTCTATTTTTCCTGAGTTGTACACTGTGGACACCCTCTATACTCACTGCATTCCTGATTTTACTAACCCCTTTCATTACACACACACTATTGTTTACATATACACACACATGTGACACTCTACAAAATCTGAGAATGGGTCACTGATTTCATACCACAAAACCTGAGAACTCATAACTCCTAGGATGTTCACTGATTTCTAAACTCATGGACACATTACACTAATTTATTCCTATTTTTTTTACTAAACTGCCATATATGATATTGATTTGGAATTTGAAATTTGGTTTTGAATGTTAGCTTAAATATGAAAAATGAGATGCTATTCCTGCACAGATCACTCATTCTTTTCCTGGGAATTTTGTGGGGTTGGTTTTGTTATATATATGTGTGTGTATGAGAGGAGAGGTATATAAGTATATGAATGTGGGGTATTCAATTGAGTTATGTGGTGGGTTTGGGAACAATTGTGATAGGATAGATACATAGGTTAGTTGATTTATATTATGGTATGCATATATGTATACAGTTATACCTATATATGTATGAATGTTGATTTGGGTATTTATATGATATGGTTATGTAGGTTTATATATATATATGGATAGGTATTGAGGGTTTCTATATGTATATAGGATATATGTATATATGTGAGTGTGAGGTATTATATGAATGTGGGGTTGGAATGTTGAGAGGTTTAGCCATGGATGGCTTGGCCTGGCCTTGCATTTCAGCTGCTGCCTTGGCCTTGCAGTGGCATTGCAGCAGCATTAGCACAGCAGTAGTAGGCAACAGCAGTTGCTCAGCAACTGCATACAGCAGGCAGTAGCAGCAGCTGCCCTGCTGCACTAGGCAGCAAGGGATCCTTCCCTTGTAGGAAGTTGGGTTTTAGGCAGTGGCTTTAGCAGTAGCAGTGGGCCATGTGGCTATGGTTTAGGCCATAGATTTGAGGGGGAGGGGAGTTTAGGTTGAAATGTTGAGGATGGTTATTAGATGCCTGAGTTTGGTTAGTTAGGATATATGTTGGGAAAGAGGATGAGGGAATAGACTATATAATACATAGGCTATATATGCCTAGGGCTATAGACTTTGGGTATATTTGAGGGTATGTGGTACATAGTAATGTTAGGTATTTGGATGTATATATGGGGTTTGGGAATACTTTATACGATACCTATATGTGATGTGAGTTAGGCTCTATAAGTATGTAAGTATCTGATATATAAGGGTGTCATGAGTTTCATGAGTTGGTGAGGTAAGATGGTATCCTAGGGTACTTAAGTTAGTATCCTGGGTCAATTGTGGTATCAAATGTTAGCTCTTACAAATTAGGATGTATATATGTGATAGATATAATATAGGGTTAGTTGAGAAGGGAGTATAAGTATTGAGAAGGGAGAGGAGTTATAGTATAGTGACACATAGATGGTATGTATATTGTGCTATATATATGTATATATGATATATGAATTGGTTTGATATGGTTTTGTTAAGCCATGAGTGGTTGTATAGGTATTGGTATAGGTTTAGTTTTATGGTATGGTTATATAGTGTCATTTCTTTATAGGCTTTGGTATAGGAATGTGGTTAGACTGGAATGACTTGTTAGACAAAGTTGACCAGGAGTTTGACCTAGCTTGACTAGGTAGTTGACCCAATAGCCTAGAGTTTGACCAAACACTAAAAGTTTGACCTTGACCTAGTTTGACCTAGACAGTTGACCAGGTTTGACTTAGAGTTGACCTTGACTTAGATTTGACTTAGAATCATGTAGATTGCATCATAAAATTTATTTGTCTTATTTTTAAACACATTATAACCTGTATTACTCTGTTTAGGACATTGTGACTCCGGTGCAGACATCTGATATTTCACTACTCTTTTCAGAGTAGCAGGCGAGTACATTCTCTGATAGTTCTCTCATTTATTTGTCAATTACTGTACCTCAGTTCTAATTAGTTGTATGCGATTCTCTATTACAACACGTATAAATATTCTGGATTCATGTATACGACACACATTTATTATCTGGCCTCTATTTCTGGAATCATTCTGGAATCATTTACTGGTATTATTATATTCTGGCTGGACTCATCTTGAATTATTGTGTCGGATTTTTGGATTCACTTGCTGGGTGGGGAAATACTAGAGTAAGACATGTAGACATACCCCATTTCTGGAATCACCCTTTGCTGGAATCAAACTGGAATGATAGCCATCTCACACCCGGCCAGGTGTGTGATGTGCCGGATTACCCATAGCCGTTTACATGTGGATCTCAGTATTTTAAAACACACTACTAGAGTATAGGCTGGACTCACCCTGGAATCATTGATCACTATAACTGGAATCGTCCCTTACTGGATTCATCTTGTATTAGATTCATCTTGTACTGGACTTACATTGGAGTTACATTTATCTATATTGCTGTCTGGACTTTATATCATATTACCCTGGTTCAGCTAGTTCTATTTTTACAGTCTTCATTGCTATGATTCTTCTCTTATTTAGTTATTTACTTTCCTTGCACTTTATCTGTCTTTCTTACCATCACCTGAATATAAACTGCCATATTCATCAATACAACTGTCTATAACTGCTTTATAGTTCTCTGTCATTTACTTGGGTTTTCTAGATGAGATGTGCTCATTCCTGTCCTGACTGGACCTGTTGTAAATTTTACAGATGATTGCCCGGAGGACACATGCCCTACATGTTACAGACCAGGAGATGGCTTAGCTACCTTTGGCCCCGACACTCAGGAGTGATCGGGATTTAGTTTAGTAGACTTACATCTATTTTCATGTAGAGCTTGTTGTATATAATTGAGACTTGAGATGTATTTGAGATTATTTGAGTTTGTTGTTATTATTTCAGTAGTTATTGTTGTCTTCAATTTTATAGTTATATTTTGGTGTTATCTTATCGTGCTTAGACTGTGATTGAGTTACACTATATCTTATACTTGTCCTCCATTCGGAGTTGATCATGATGAGTACACTATATACTGCATGAGTTGATGGTTAGTTAGAGACTTAGAACAGCGTTCTATCGCCGATACTGCGGCATAGACTGGGCGCTGTTACGTACTCGTACCCTCACAGTCGGTGCGGGTCGTGACACGTTTTTAGTGGTGGCCCATGCAGGTCGAGTTTATGTAGTGGTATTCGAACTAGAGTATCACTACAGCCTGCGATAGGATTGAGAGATAGGCTTTAACGAAGAGGTACTCAATCACAGTTAGGACTACTTGAGATGATTCCTGGGATGACCCTTGAGAATCTCATTATAAACTATCTCGAAATTCGATTCTGACAGTATCTGTCTATCTTCCTTGATTCATCGTTGAATTGATTCTTGGTATTCATTATTGACTTAATTTTCTACCAAGATAACATTATGGGTTAGGTTGCCTCAGTCATAGAATCTAGAGTCTTCTACAGCCATATCAGCTGGTTGGACGATGAGCTAGAGTCTGATTTTGGATATATTTTTCGGGTGTGAGAATTTAAAGTTTTTGCAGCCAAGCTAGCGGCAATACAAAAATTTTTAATACCATGATTCTAGAGGTATGTACATTAGTTGTAGACTCTATGGATTATCGCAGCCATACTTACTGGTGTGACGAGGATTCTGGTAACATGGTTCTGGATAGACGGGTATGATTATCAGATTGCAGAATAGATACCATATAGATGGTGCCCTAGTATAATCGAGTGGAATATCAGGGTGGATATTACTTGAGTGTCATGGATTAGATAGAGGGAGCTAGGCCATCTGTAGCGCAGCACCATGTCCCGTACCATCAGAGGGATACACCCCAGAGGGGTAGGACTTTTGCGCTGACAGTCGAGTAGACCGACGCTACGGGTGACGGGTTACAGGCCTGTCCTTCCTGTTCTTCTTTCCATCTTGTTGTGTGATTTTATTAGTACCTGTCAGGATGTTTGTGCTGTGATAGATAGTATAGTGACCCTGATCAAGACCGTGATATCGTGACCAGTAGGATTGTGTAGCATGTTAACTATCGACCTTGATTGTTGGGGGTTTGACCTAGTAGGGGTACGATCATCTTAATTTCGAGGACGAAATTTTTCTAAGGGGGGTAGGATTGTAACACCCAGTTTTCCAGATGAGGGTAATTTTGAAATTTTGTAATTATAATTATTATTTATTGATATTTATTTTACATTATAATTTTTGGTGATTTTTTAATAATTTTTTTACTATTTAAAAACTTCTTTAAGTCATGACTTATGATTTTGACGTGCTGCTAGTGAAATCCTAGTGACTGCATGACCTAGAGCCTAACCATGTCATTAGAATATTTAATTATCATTTTTAGCCTAGGGGAAATTTGGTCATTTTGGCTTATTTGATTTTTAAATTAATTTTATGAATTGGTGAATTCTAGTTTGACTTTGACTTGTTGAGACCTAGTGGACTAGCCTAGAACCTAACCCTAGCCATGGTAACCCTAGTCAAACTTGAGTTAACCCATTTTAGTCATTAGAGATTAGTTTTAGAATGAGGGAATTTGGTTTAGTGAATTTAAGTCATGGCTTATGACTTCATGACTTAATTAATCATAACTTAAGCCCATGGGCCAATTTAGGAAACCCTAACCCTAATTTTTGCAACTTATGGCCAGCCACTAAGGCTCCCCTCCCTATAAATAATCTCCTCTTTGAGTTCTTGCCTCTTTTATTTTATTCCAACACTTGGAGAAAGAAAAGGTATTTTTTCCCCTTCCAAAAATTTTCATTTTATTCATTTGATCTCCTTTTTCATATAGTCTTTTGCATTGGGTTCTAATTGAAGTTTATGGACTGTTGGTGGAAAGCTATTTCAGTTTGGGATCAATTTGGAGCATTTGGCCATCAAGAAGAACACCCCCATTTGAAGCCTTTTCTTGCAAATTGCATCTATAGGTAAAATCCTTTAAAATGCATTATTATTTTGATTTCTTTGTATATTAGGCTAGGTTTAGGTGTCCCCTAGCTGTACCTCGAATTTGGGTGAATTTCGTGTCCGTTTGGTGTCCGTATCGGACACGTGTCATAGGGTATGTTAGGTGTTCGATGAAATGCCTCAACCAACATTTTGTTATGATTTTTGAAATGTTTTTGAATGGAATCCTAGCTCTAGGGCTTGCTTAGTGATTTGTGTTATTACTTCTTGATTTTGGTGTCGTGACGTTTCTACACGGGGACACGAACACGCGGGGACTGAACCGTACACAATGCCCTGCTGTTCGGGCACTGTAGCGGATACGACACTGCACGTCTTGACACGAAATTTTGTACACACCTAGGACACATGACTGACACAGCGCACACAAAATTTCAGGCCATTTCATCGCACGGATTGGGAGAAATCCTACCCGCATCGAATGGACACTGCACGTCACACGGTTTGAAACGCGCGCTGATACGCGCGTTTAACTTCGACACGGCGACACTCCGACACGGTGCAGGGTGTTAGACACCTAGCCCTACTCTGGGTGAACCCACGTGCATGAGCACGAGACACGGGTCGCCCTGTGTCGTGTCCTAGGGCGACCCACACGCACGCACGAGCCTGCCCTGTGTTAACTTTTGACACACTGTATGATTCACGTTTTGGACACGTCGTGTCCACAAAATCCACTTTTGTGGACACGAACCGACCTGTATAATACCACATTATGATCACACATGTTTAACAACCAATTAATTGATGATTTAATTTAATTTTGATATCCAAATTTGTATTTCCCCATTATTTTCTCATACCAAGTGTTATGTTCGAATTTCCTGAAATTGATTCTATTTCAAACTGAATGTCTGATGTTTTACTTATCATATTAATTCATTATACGTGTACTAGATTACTGCAATGCTTGGTTGTGATTGGTGTTAGGAGTTTGGAAATTTTGATCTGAGTTTGGACTAATTTTTCAACTGTGAATGCCTTGTTGAACTGTTTTGAATTTCTGAATTGAAATGTGTTTTCAACCCATTTTCCCCATGTTTAAACCACCATATTAATTCGTATACAGGTGTATTAGATTTCTGGAAGGTTGAATTATGATTTTATGTTGAAAGGTTGATTTCGAGTGGGTTGGGACTGAAATTCAGGCTGTCAGTTAACTATAGGGTTAACTGTCTTTTTGCACATTAGTTTCCTGAGATTAAATTCTATTTTTCCTGAGTTGTACACTGTGGACACCCTCTATACTCACTGCATTCCTAATTTTACTAACCCCTTTCATTACACACACACTATTGTTTACATATATACACACACACATGTGACACTCTACAAAATCTGAGAATGGGTCACTGATTTCATACCACAAAACCTGAGAACTCATAACTCCTAGGATGTTCACTGATTTCGAAACTCATGGACACATTACACTAATTCATTCCTATTTTTTTTACTAAACTGCCATATATGAGATTGATTTGGAATTTGAAATTTGGTTTTGAATGTTAGCTTAAATATGAAAACTGAGATGTTATTCCTGCACAGATCACTCATTCTTTTCCTGGGAATTTTGTGGGGTTGGTTTTGTTATATATATGTGTGTGTATGAGAGGAGAGGTATAT
The DNA here is from genome assembly GCA_029216955.1 of Iris pallida. Classification (NCBI taxonomy): domain Eukaryota; kingdom Viridiplantae; phylum Streptophyta; class Magnoliopsida; order Asparagales; family Iridaceae; genus Iris; species Iris pallida. Next base: position 3,328,895 of record JANAVB010035619.1, read on the forward strand.
AAGTATATGAATGTGGGGTATTCAATTGAGTTATGTGGTGGGTTTGGGAACAATTGTGATAGGATAGATACATAGGATAGTTGATTTATTTTATGGTATGCATATATGTATACAGTTATACCTATATATGTATGAATGTTGATTTGGGTATTTATATGATATGGTTATGTAGGTTTATATATATATATGGATAGGTATTGAGGGTTTCTATATGTATATAGGATATATGTATATATGTGAGTGTGAGGTATTATATGAATGTGGGGTTGGAATGTTGAGAGGTTTAGCCATGGATGGCTTGGCCTGGCCTTGCATTTCAGCTGCTGCCTTGGCTTTGCAGTAGCATTACAGCAACATTAGCACAGCAGCAGTAGGCAACAGCAGTTGTTCAGCAACTGCATACAGCAGGCAGTAGCAGCAGCTGCCCTGCTGCACTAGGCAGCATAGGATCCTTCCCTTGTAGGAAGTTGGGTTTTAGGCAGTGGCTTTAGCAGTAGCAGTAGGCCATGTGGCTATAGTTTAGGCCATAGATTTGAGGGAGAGGGGAGTTTAGGTTGAAATGTTGAGGATGGTTATTAGATGCCTGACTTTGGTTAGTTATGATATATGTTGGGAAAGAGGATGAGGGAATAGACTATATAATACATAGGCTATATATGCCTAGGGCTATAGACTTTGGGTATATATGAGGGTATGTGGTACATAGTAATGTTAGGTATTTGGATGTATATATGGGGTTTGGGAATACTTTATACTGTCACGCCCCGATCCCGGAGGATCGAAAACAAGCCACTGGGCGTGATGCCGTACAAGTCTAGATTGCACTTGTACAAGGCAAAACCATTACAGTTCCTGGTAATTCTCAGAAAACATCGACAAGGCAGCGGAACCAAGCAGATAAATTGAAGTCACACAATTTATGAAGAAATGTATCTCTTTATTGATAATCAAAATGGATTACAAGACTTGCAGCAGGATACAGAGTTTACAATTGATTATAAGACTCGTAGCGGAATACAGAGTTTACAATTGTTGACAAGGCTCTTAAATAGCCGACTGAATGTATACACTTGCCCTTTAGGCTACAACTGAATATACCGACTTCTTTACAATGAACTTGCCAATATGGCTACAATCTCACTGGTCTAACTGAGTTCCACTGTTCCATACATTATGTCCCGTATAGCAGAAGACATCGTCTTGAAAGAAGAGCTTCTGCACATCCATCCGATTCATCGATGCCAAGCACTGATTCACAGGATTTCCCCAAGCAAACACCTGTAATATTGCCCACAACGTGGGTCAGTACATCATCAATGTACTGGCGAGCGGTGCTGGCCCAACTCACCTAAGAAGACAGCACTAAGTAATCATGTTATAGAACATTATTAACAGTGATCTTTCTTGTTGCCTTAGGGTCAATTTCATGTTATAGCCGACAAGAAGTAAGACATGCAAATCTCATAGCCAACATAATTTAAAGCATGCAGTTATCACCCTTTGGTGATTCTTACCCACGGTCGTATAGCCATCCCTGTACATTTATAATACTTACTCTGCCTGCACAAGACATTGTTAGAAACAATATCATGATTCAATATGATTATCACCATTCAGGTGAATTCTTACCAAAGCCGACGTCCTTCCCTGTATTTGAGTAATAACTTACTCTGCCTGCATAAGACATCATTAGCACCTGACCTATCTATATGAAGGTCACTGGCGACACGCCATCCTGGACCGTCTTACAGATATACAGCGCCCTTACAGTGCAGGTAGCTAGCCCCACTGCAAGTCCTGTATACCGTGCTAGTACATCAGCACTGCCACTACTTCGGCACTGGTTTCCCCTAGGACGAACCGGGTTCCATGGCCCAGGAATACCGTTCGAGAAACCACCTTGTCGACAAGTTGTCCATGACCATGCAACTATATGCAACTTATCTAAGAAGAAAACATATAATGCATGATAAGGAAAACTAAACAAAAACCATCATTCTCATCCATCTTGCCATCTAGCCATCTTGCCTTGAGCCAACGCTCATATTATCACCTGCCCATCCAGGGTCTTAGCATAATCAACATTCTACATCGGCGACGGGATAATAGAATGTTGTTACCCAAAGCCTTGCCACATCTTTCCAACCAACTCAATGTACTCACCGCCCAGTTCCTGGGACTTAGCATCTGTTAAGCAAACATTCATTCGAATGCAAAGCAAGCATACTCACTGCCCAGTTCTTGGGTCTTAACATCTGGTTGCCAACTATTCATTGAGCCAAAGCTCGATATACTTACCGCCCAAATATTTGGGACTTGCCTTCACCTGTCATGCAATTCATCGCAACATCGCACAAGCATACATTTCATTTAGCCACAACAGTTTACGTTCAGGTGATTAATTATCTTTCATTATCTTTCCAAATTCCATGCAAGGTGTTATTGAGCAACACAATAAGAAACATAGCAAACTCATCCTTATTTTAAGCGTGAAGCTAAAGGATCTTTGAAGGGTTCAACACTACTCACCTTCATAGGACGATTCCCGCCACGATCGCATAGTCTTCCAAGCGATCCTTCGCATAATCCCAAGTCCAACAAGGCTTCATCGAATCAACCATCCATCATAAGGCATCTTGCGGGTCGGGGCACTACAATATATACCACCCAGAAAAAGTTTCGTCCTCGAAACTTAAAACAAAACTCATCCCCAAAATTTCAACCAACTCTTCATGAAACTCCTCAACGATTAACTTTGCACCATCTAATCTTTCTCCGCAATCTCTCGATTGATTTCAAGTAATGTACCATCTCGTTACAGCATCTCAATTGATTCAAAATAGTTTACCATCTTTGATCTTTCCTCCGACACTCGTACAAATCCTTAGCACATGATAATCCTTCCCGTGGCTTCGTTTGAATTCAGCATACCACTTAGTTGGAATCATACACATATTTTAGGCGTCCCCGAAATACATGCACTTCAGCCAAGTTCAGTGATAGAGAAAACGAACGAGCTACAGTGTACTTTCCTTTTCGAACATCAGTAATTCTTTTTTTAAGCATCTCGTATAATCCCACTTTGTTTATTCGATACTCCAACCAATTGATAACACAATAGATGTTGCTAATTCAAATCAAGACATTTTCCTCGAGCGATCCAACATTTTCCAAAGTATTCGGACTTAGATATATCAAGTATTCCTTTCAAGTTCATTGTCATCCATGCCACCAAAGTTGATAAATCTCATAGCAACATTTTATTTCGATACCCTGATTCTCATCGATCAAATCTTGTACTCATCATCGTTCGCATCCATACACATTGTTTGCAACTCATAAATTCTCTCGATCCTGATCCATCCATCAAATTGTACCATCATCCGACTCTAGTAATATTTCTCATTGTACTCAAATGTTTCTTCGTATTGATCAAGCCAACAATATTATCCTCTCGCATAGACAACTATCATATTCCAGCAACATTAATTCTGAGGGTCATTCATATTCACATTCGCCGATCTCGGCTACATGCACTATCCAATTCCGTCATTACACTTATCCTCAATCTTGATCCGGTCAATAAAATTATTCCAACTATCTCAAAGTACTACCAACAATTTTCGCAGCTCAATATCAATCAACCAATCCAACCAGTTCTAACAATTCCCAAAGCTTCCAGGTGGTCTTCCACTTCAACTAGCCAATCCATAGCAATGGTGGCTTCCTCTGTCCCTTTGAATTCTTTGCTGCAGATTTTCTTAAACTTTGTTATGTCGGCCACAGCAGTGGTCTTCTTAGCCGCCGGGGGTTCCTCTGCCTCCACTAGTTCGCTCTCTCGGGAGACTGGAGTGCCTTGAGCCCCATTGTTCACCACTGTTCGGACCAACTGTTGCAGGGTATCTAGCTGCTTCTGTTGGGCCTCAAATTGCTTCGCGTTCTGCCTCTGCTGGCTCTCCATCATAGCCAGCATCCTCTCCATAGGGTCGGTTGAGGCTACCACCCTTGAGCTACTCGCATTGTTTGTCGTACCCGCCTTTGTCATCTCTGCAAAACAGAGGAGCTTGTTAGTCTCATAATATATTTATGGACTTATTGTATGGAACATCTCATTTCGGGACATTTAAAACCAAAGTTGTTCGAGAAGCAATAAAGCTTGTGTCATTTTCGAAATCTTTAAAACCAAAAAATTCCCAAGGATGTAAAGCCGTGCTCTGATACCATTATGTCACGCCCCGATCCCGGAGGATCGAAAACAAGCCACTGGGCGTGATGTCGTACAAGTCTAGATTGCACTTGTACAAGGCAAAACCATTACAGTTCCTGGTAATTCTCAGAAAACATCGACAAGGCAGCGGAACCAAGCAGATAAATTGAAGTCACACAATTTATGAAGAAATGTATCTCTTTATTGATAATCAAAATGGATTACAAGACTTGCAGCAGGATACAGAGTTTACAATTGATTATAAGACTCGTAGCGGAATACAGAGTTTACAATTGTTGACAAGGCTCTTAAATAGCCGACTGAATGTATACACTTGCCCTTTAGGCTACAACTGAATATACCGACTTCTTTACAATGAACTTGCCAATATGGCTACAATCTCACTGGTCTAACTGAGTTCCACTGTTCCATACATTATGTCCCGTATAGCAGAAGACATCGTCTTGAAAGAAGAGCTTCTGCACATCCATCCGATTCATCGATGCCAAGCACTGATTCACAGGATTTCCCCAAGCAAACACCTGTAATATTGCCCACAACGTGGGTCAGTACATCATCAATGTACTGGCGAGCGGTGCTGGCCCAACTCACCTAAGAAGACAGCACTAAGTAATCATGTTATAGAACATTATTAACAGTGATCTTTCTTGTTGCCTTAGGGTCAATTTCATGTTATAGCCGACAAGAAGTAAGACATGCAAATCTCATAGCCAACATAATTTAAAGCATGCAGTTATCACCCTTTGGTGATTCTTACCCACGGTCGTATAGCCATCCCTGTACATTTATAATACTTACTCTGCCTGCACAAGACATTGTTAGAAACAATATCATGATTCAATATGATTATCACCATTCAGGTGAATTCTTACCAAAGCCGACGTCCTTCCCTGTATTTGAGTAATAACTTACTCTGCCTGCATAAGACATCATTAGCACCTGACCTATCTATATGAAGGTCACTGGCGACACGCCATCCTGGACCGTCTTACAGATATACAGCGCCCTTACAGTGCAGGTAGCTAGCCCCACTGCAAGTCCTGTATACCGTGCTAGTACATCAGCACTGCCACTACTTCGGCACTGGTTTCCCCTAGGACGAACCGGGTTCCATGGCCCAGGAATACCGTTCGAGAAACCACCTTGTCGACAAGTTGTCCATGACCATGCAACTATATGCAACTTATCTAAGAAGAAAACATATAATGCATGATAAGGAAAACTAAACAAAAACCATCATTCTCATCCATCTTGCCATCTAGCCATCTTGCCTTGAGCCAACGCTCATATTATCACCTGCCCATCCAGGGTCTTAGCATAATCAACATTCTACATCGGCGACGGGATAATAGAATGTTGTTACCCAAAGCCTTGCCACATCTTTCCAACCAACTCAATGTACTCACCGCCCAGTTCCTGGGACTTAGCATCTGTTAAGCAAACATTCATTCGAATGCAAAGCAAGCATACTCACTGCCCAGTTCTTGGGTCTTAACATCTGGTTGCCAACTATTCATTGAGCCAAAGCTCGATATACTTACCGCCCAAATATTTGGGACTTGCCTTCACCTGTCATGCAATTCATCGCAACATCGCACAAGCATACATTTCATTTAGCCACAACAGTTTACGTTCAGGTGATTAATTATCTTTCATTATCTTTCCAAATTCCATGCAAGGTGTTATTGAGCAACACAATAAGAAACATAGTAAACTAATCCTTATTTTAAGCGTGAAGCTAAAGGATCTTTGAAGGGTTCAACACTACTCACCTTCATAGGACGATTCCCGCCACGATCGCATAGTCTTCCAAGCGATCCTTCGCATAATCCCAAGTCCAACAAGGCTTCATCGAATCAACCATCCATCATAAGGCATCTTGCGGGTCGGGGCACTACATATACTATACCTATATGTGATGTGAGTTAGGCTCTATAAGTATGTAAGTATCTGATATATAAGGGTGTCATGAGTTTCATGAGTTGGTGAGGTAAGATGGTATCCTAGGGTACTTAAGTTAGTATCCTGGGTCAATTATGGTATCAAATGTTAGCTCTTACAAATTAGGATGTATATATGTGATAGATATAATATAGGGTTAGTTGAGAAGGGAGTATAAGTATTGAGAAGGGAGAGGAGTTATAGTATAGTGACACATAGATGGTATGTATATTGTGCTATATATATGTATATATGATATATGAATTGGTTTGATATGGTTTTGTTAAGCCATGAGTGGTTGTATAGGTATTGGTATAGGTTTAGTTTTATGGTATGGTTATATAGTGTCATTTCTTTATAGGCTTTGGTATAGGAATGTGGTTAGACTGGAATGACTTGTTAGACAAAGTTGACCAGGAGTTTGACCTAGCTTGACTAGGTAGTTGACCCAATAGCCTAGAGTTTGACCAAATACTAAAAGTTTGACCTTGACCCTTGACCTAGTTTGACCTAGACAGTTGACCAGGTTTGACTTAAAGTTGACCTTAACTTAGATTTGACTTAGAATCATGTAGATTGCATCATAAACTTCATGTGTCTTATTTTTAAACACATTATAACCTGTATTACTCTGTTTAGGACATTGTGACTCCGGTGCAGACATCTGATATTTCATTACTCTTTTCAGAGTAGCAGGCGAGTACATTCTCTGATAGTTCTCTCATTTATTTGTCAATTACTGTACCTCAGTTCTAGTTAGTTGTATGCGATTCTCTATTACAACACGTATGGATATTCTGGATTCATGTATACGACACACATTTATTATTTGGCCTCTATTACTGGAATCATTCTGGAATCATTTATTGGTATTATTATATTCTGGCTGGACTCATCTTGAATCATTGTGTCGGATTTCTGGATTCACTTGCTGGGAGGGAAAATACTAGGGTAAGACATGTAGACATACCCCATTTCTGGAATCACCCTTTGCTGGAATCAAACTGGAATGATAGCCATCTCACACCCGGCCAGGTGTGTGATGTGCCGGATTACCCATAGCCGTTTACATGTCGATCTCGGTATTTTAAAACACACTGCTAGATTATAGGCTGGACTCACCCTGGAATCATTGATCACTATAACTGGAATCGTCCCTTACTGGATTCATCTTGTATTAGATTCATCTTGTACTGGACTTACATTGGAGTTACACTTATCTACAATGCTGTCTGGACTTTATATCATATTACTCTGGTTCAGCTAGTTCTATTTTTACAGTCTTCATTGCTATGATTCTTCTCTTATTTAGTTATTTACTTTCCTTGCACTTTATCTGTCTTTCTTACCATCACCTGAATATAAACTGCCATATTCATCAATACAACTGTCTATAACTGCTTTATAGTTCTCTGTCATTTACTTGGGTTTTCTAGATGAGATGTGGTCATTCCTGTCCTGACTGGACCAATTGTAAATTTTATAGATGATTGCCCTGAGGGCACATGCCCTACATGTTACAGACCAGGAGATGGCTTAGCTACCTTTGGCCCCGACACTCAGGAGTGATCGGGATTTAGTTTAGTAGACTTATATCTGTTTTCATGTAGAGCTTGTTGTATAGAATTGAGACTTGAGATGTATTTGAGATTGTTTGAGTTTGTTGTTATTATTTCAGTAGTTATTGTTGTCTTCAATTTCTTTGTTATATTTCAGTGTTATCTTATCTTGCTTAGACTGTGATTGAGTAACACCATATCTTATACTTGTCCTCCGTTCGGAGTTGATCATGATGAGTACACTATATACTGCATGAGTTGATGGTTAGTTAGAGACTTAGAACAGCGTTCTACCGTCGATACTGTGGCGTAGGCTGGGCGCTGTTACGTACTCGTACCCTCACAGTGGGTGCGGGTCATGACATCCTTCATCTGAAGCAAGGGAATATGACAGTTGATGAGTATGACTCAGAGTTCAATCGCCTGAGTCGATTTGGTGTGGGATTGATTCCGACTGAGTTAGAGAAGGCAAGAAGATTTCACCAGGGGCTTGCACCAGAGCTCAAGTCTTATACGACTACCCAGTCTCGAGTCTCCCATTCAGCTGTCTTGGAAGCAGCTCATGCTTAGGAGATTCTTCGTAAGGAACAACAGCAGACATCGAGACGTCATACACCAGCAGTTACACCAGCCCGAGCTACTCAGGGTGGACCAATCAGGAGGACTACAGGACAGTACCAGCAGAGGAATACTCCCTACCAGAAGCCCACTTGCCGCTATTGTGGGAAGCAGGGTCATATCAGAGATGACTGTCGACTTCGTTTGGGTTTATGTATGAGATGTGGATCAGGACAGCACTTGGCCAGAGATTGTCCTGAGCAGCAGGCTCTAGTTCATGCACATCAGGCCCAGAAGCCCACAGCCCCAGCACCTCGTCCACCATTACCACCACAGACAGTTCAGTACCACAAGGCCAGAGCTCAAGGCCCAGGACAGAACCATGGAAAGGCATTCTCTCTAGCTGTTGAGCATGTAGAGACAGAGGCAGAGGTCATAGCAGGTATGGTTTTAGTTGCATCTTTTCCTGCTATTACATTATTTGATACTGGAGCCACACATTCATTTATAGCCACTAGTTTTGCCACAAGACACAGTATTCCCGTCACACCCTTAGCTAAGAATGTTGGAATCCTCACTGGAGGAGGAGTTGTACCTGTTAGTGGTGTTTGTAGACTTTGTCCTGTAGTAAAAAGTGGCAGGGAGATAATGTCACGACTTCTCGTATTCCTTATACCGACGTTCGATATGGTTCTTGGAATGGACTGGTTGAGCCAGCATTTCGCTCTCATAGACTGCCATAGGGGCAGTATTATCTTTAGACCACCGAAGGCGGCAGAGTTTGAGTTCACCAAAGAAGACGGAGAGAGTTGTATGCACCCGCATCGGGGACTCATATGATGATGCATGACACCCCTCAGCACCCTATCATCACCGAGTTCGAGGTTGTATTCCCCGAGGAATTGCCAGGAGTGCCACCTGACCGAGACATTGAGTTTTCTATTGAGCTTATCCTCGGAGCCGAGCCTATTTCATCTCGAGTATATCGTCTGGCACCCAAGGAGTTGGTAGAGATGAAGACGCAGATTGATGACTTATTGGAGAAGGGCTTTATTCGTGCTAGTACGTCATCGTGGGGAGCACCCGTTCTTTTTGTGCCTAAGAAAGACGGGACAGTGCGTATGTGCATCGACTACAGAGCATTGAATGCAGTGACGGTGAAGAACAAGTATCCCTTGCCGCGTATAGACGATCTATTTGATCAGCTGAGTGGAGCAAAAGTATTCTCCAAGATTGACTTACGATCGGGCTATCACCAATTGAAGGTTCGGAAGGAAGACATTGCAAAGACGACTTTTAGATCAAGGTATGGACACTATGAGTTCTTGGTCATGCCTTTCGGTTTGACCAATGCACCCGTAGTCTTCATGAATTTGATGAACAAAATCTTTCACCAGTACTTGGACAAATTTGTAGTAGTCTTTATAGATGATATCTTGATTTACTCCAAGAGTCAAGAGGAGCATGAGCAGCATCTGCGGATAGTGTTGGGAACGTTGAGGAATGAGCAACTTTTTGCGAAGCTTAGCAAGTGTGATTTCTTTCTCAAGGAGGTATCATTTCTTGGTCATATTGTTACGGGAGATGGTATATCAGTAGACCCAGAGAATATCACAGCAGTCAAATCATGGCCCGCTCCCACCTCAGCTTCAGAGGTGAGAAGTTTTCTTGGACTTGCGGGTTACTACCGACGGTTCGTAGAAGATTTTTCTCGAATAGCGGGGCCTATGACTCGATTAACTTGCAAGGATCAGGAGTTTGTATGGACAGACGAGTGTCAAGCCGATTTTGACGAGTTGAAGAAGCGATTGACCACAGCACCGATCTTGACACTACCATCAGGCCCGGGAGGATTTATGATCTACAGCGACACATCCGGGAAAGGATTAGGATGTGTATTGATGCAGCACGGTTGGGTAGTAGCATATGCATCGCGATAGTTGAGAGTACATGAGAAGAATTATCCGACCCACACTACAACAAAACGACCTATTAATGACGATTGATAAGTGGTTTTCATGACGGCTGATGTGGAAGCGTCATCAATGTTCAGCAAGACTAGAATCTATGACGGTTTACATTAAAAACGTTATTGATAGTGCTCCAGTGATACGAGCGTTATAAAAGAAGCACGAAAATTTAAGTCGAAACCTCGACTCCCCCGCAATTCTCCTGCACTTAAGAAAAATTCTAAACCCTCTCTCTTTCTCCTTCTCCTTCTCCTTCTCCTCCCGCTCCCCAACTTCCCTCAGCCCACTCCCCGCTCCCCAACTCCCCTCAGCCCGCTCTCCGCTTCCCAACTTCCCTCAGCCCGTTCCTCGCTTTCCTCGGTTACAGACTCCACCGCAGAGGGAAGGTTGTCACCGGCGTAGCCTTCACCACCGGTTTGTCCTAAAAATCTCGATCATTGCTTATTTTATGCCATAAATTCAAAAATATCCTAATTTTTGACAACCATACATGCATCCATCTCTCCAAAATTAGTGTTCTTAATTTTAGGGTTTCCCGACGTCTCCGTCCACGTCTGTGATGATCCGAAAAGGGCTGCATCATCGTTGACTTCTCTTGATTAAGTGAGTGATTTTGATTTGGATTTTTTCCCTAAAAAAAGATTTTGTTGGGAGTGTAATTTTTTCCCTAAAAATTAGGGTTCTTAATTTTTGATTTGGATTTTTTTCCCTAAAACGGTTCTTTGATTTTTTTTTTTTTTGTTTTTGTTCAAGGGAGTGTAATTACATTTGGGGAGCCGAGTCCGAAGCCTCTCCACAGTCACAGTCGTGACCCGACGAGGTGCTGTGAGTGCCTTTGAGCTGAGTCCGAAGCCTTCCTTCGGATTCTGACACTAAATTATAGGGTATAAATTCTAAACTCTTGATTGATTTTAGTTTCTGGGTTTATTTTATTTGTCGATGATGTTGTTGGATCTCGATCCCTACATAAAAAGGGTTTCGATCGACTGATACGTGTTGGGTTTGATTTTGGCTTGACGATCCTACGATTGTCTTTGTTTGTGAAGCGCGAATGATCTTTAGATCATGTTCGGTTCTTTACTTGCTGTTGGATCATTTTCGGTTTCGAGTTACCTAGCTGCTATTGGAATTATTTGTGATGCATGTATTGTTGGTTTGGGTTTCTTGTATAAATTGTTGCTTGGGTTCTCCTTCCTATACTTGCTGTGGGATATTGGTTTAGGTTCTCCTTATTATACATGTTGGGTTGGACAAGATTTCTTTGCTGTAGGAGATGTTTTGCTATTTGGATTAAAATTGTTGGTTGGGTATCTATTATGCATGATGGGTTTAACTTGGTATTGTGGGTATTTTTGTTGGGAGCTTTTCGATATAAATTACATACGGGTATATATTAGTTGGAAGTATTTCTATTTCGGGAATGACATCTCCATTAGCATGCCTGCATCGTTGATTTTGGGACTACGTCCACTATGCCATGCCTAGATGCTTTACTTTATTTGTCGGTTTCGGTTTTTATTAGAGTACTCTGATACTCTTGGTGATGGTCATTCGACCAAATAAACCAAAGCGTTGCAAATCGTATCGGATACACTGGCTCCGTTTCGGGACGTGTCCTATACGTGTTATGGCATACTAGTACAGCAGATGATGATTGATCCTTATCTGAGACATCTTATATATCTCATTCCGTTTCTTGTCGTTGGTCGTAGTTTGTATGTTGGTACTGTTGGGTTGTTCATTCTGGGTGCAGATACGCTCGTGTTTGTACGAGTCGATACTGGACACGGATGTGAGGATACCTTCGTGTCGATGATGTAGCCTCTCCACAGTTGCAGCCGCGACCCGACGAGGCGCTGTGCGTGCCTGCGAGCCGAGTCCGAAGGCTCCCTTCGGATTTTGACACCAAATTCTGGGGTATAAATTCTAAACTCTTGATTGATTTCAGTTTTTGGGTTTATTTTGTTTGTCGATGATGTTGTTGGATCTCGATCCCTACATAAAAAGGGTTTCGATCGACTGATACGTGTTGGGTTCGATATTGGCTTGACGATCCTACGATTGTCTTTGTTTGTGAAGCGGGAATGATCTTTAGATCATGTTCGGTTCTTTACTTGCTGTTGGATCATTTTTGCTTTCGGGTTACCTAGCTGCTGTTGGAATTATTTGTGATGCATGCATTGTTGGTTTGGATTTCCTGTATAAATTGTTGCTTGGGTTCTCCTTCCTATACTTGCTGTGGGATGTTGGTTTAGGTTTTCCTTATTATACATATTGGGTTGGGAAAGATTTCTTTGCTGTAGGAGATGTTTTACTATTTGGATTAAAATTGTCGGTTGGGTATCTATTATGCATGATGGATTTAACTTGGTACTTTGGGTGTTTTTGTTGGGAGCTTTTCGATATAAATCACATGCGGGTATATATTAGTTGGGAGTATTTCTATTTCGGGATTGAAATCTCCATTAGCATGCATGCGTCGTTGATTTTGGGACTACGTCCACTATGCCATGCCTGGATGTTTTACTTTATTTGTCGGTTTTAGTTTTTATTAGAGTACTATGATATTCTTGGTGTTGGTCATTCGACCAAATGAACCAAAGTGTTGCAGATCGTGTCGGATATATTGGCTCCGTGTCGGGACTTGTCCTATACGTGTTATGGCACGCTAGTACAGCAGATGATGATTGATCCTTATCTGAGACATCTTATATATCTCATTTTGTTTCTTGTCGTTGTCGTAGTTTGTATGTTGGTACTGTCGGGTTGTTCATTCTGGGTGCAGGTACGCTCGTGTTTGTACGAGTCGATACTGGACACGGATGTGAGGATACCTTCGTATCGATGATGTAGCCTCTCCACAGTTGCAGCCGCGACCCGACGAGGCGCTGTGCGTGCCTGCGAGCCGAGTCCGAAGGCTCCCTTCGGATTTCGACACCAAATTCTGGGGTATAAATTCTAAACTCTTGATTGATTTCAGTTTTTGGATTTATTTTGTTTGTCGATGATGTTATTGGATCTCGATCCCTACATAAAAAGGGTTTCGATCGACTGATACGTGTTGGGTTCGATTTTGGCTTGACGATCCTAAGATTGTCTTTGTTTGTGAAGCGGGAATGATCTTTAGATCATGTTCGGTTCTTTATTTGCTGTTGAATTATTTTCGATTTCGGGTTACGTAGCTGCTGTTGGAATTATTTGTGATGCATGCATTGTTGGTTTGGATTTCTTGTATAAATTGTTGCTTGGGGTCTCCTTCCTATACTTGTTGTGGGATGTTGGTTTAGGTTTTCCCTATTATACATGTTGGATTGGGAAAGATTTCTTTGCTGTAGGAGATGTTTTGCTATTTGGATTAAAATTGTTGGTTAGGTATCTATTATGCATGATGGGTTTAACTTGGTACTGTGGGTATTTTTGTTGGGAGCTTTTCGATATAAATTACATGCGGGTATATATTAGTTGGGAGTATTTCTATTTCGGGAATGACATCTCCATTAGCGTGCCTGCATCGTTGATTTTGGGACTACGTCCACTATGCCATGCCTAGATGTTTTACTTTATTTGTCGGTTTCGGTTTTTATTAAGTACTCTGACACTCTCGGTTTTTCGATATAAATCACAGACTCTATAATTGACAGTCTCTAAAAGTGAGGGTTTTGCTTTCTTTTTCAGGGTTTTGCTATACGTACATGTGCTATGGACAGTCTTCATGTGACCAAGTTGAAGCGTTATATGTGTGCTTCTTCGCTACAGTATCTGTGAGATTTTTGATGTCGATAGTCTTGATGTAGCTAAAGTGTACTCTATATTGGATACTCTATATATTTTGAGAATATATATATAATGAAATGGAGAAATGTAGAATGGTAGCTAAAATACTCTATCTTGAGACAATAAAATGGAGAATGGTACTTTATATTACATTTCAATGCTTTATTGTGAATATGGTTCAAAGTGGTTGTTTTCGAATTGCATTGAGCAGCGTTTGGAATGTATAACATGCAGTATAGAGCGTTATAAATGTGATACAACGACCATATACAGCGGTTTTTCGTAACTATCCATAACGCTTTGAAAATAAAACGTAGCAGAAATTCAACCTATTAATGACGGTTTTGGATGAATTATCTATAACGCTTTTAAAAACATTTATAACACCCGATTTCATAACGCTTGGACTGAGAAAAAAAACGTCATGGTTTGCAATTAATGACGCTTTTTAGCCGTCATTAAAAGATATTTTTGTTGTAGTGCCACGACCTAGAGCTCGCAGCAGTTATCTTTGCTTTGAAGCTATGGAGACACTACTTGTACGACGAGAAGGTTGATATCTACACTGATCATAAGAGCCTCAAGTACGTGTTCACACAAAAAGAGTTGAATATGCGACAGTTACGTTGGTTAGAGTTGATGAAGGATTATGAGATCGAGCTTCATTATCATCCGGGCAAGGCTAATATCGTGGCAGACGCATTAAGCCGTAAGCCCATGGCACACTTTTTGACCACACAGAAGGAGTTGATTAGATACTTTGAGCAGCTTGGTATTGAAATAGTATTGCCTGGAGCAGACGGCGTGTTAGCCAACCTCCAAGTGCAATCATCATTGGTAGAGCGCATCAAGGCAGCATTACCCAATGATGCTAGATTTAGACGGCTCAGAGAGAGGACTGAAGCAGGAGAGCAGATGGGATTGAGGATCCATCCTGATGGGACATTGCGATGTGGTGATCGTATTTATGTTCCCAATGGAGAGCTACGGCAGGAGCTAATGGCTGAGGCTCACAGTTCGACTTGCTCTATTCATCCCGGAGGAACCAAGATGTACCGCGACTTACGACAGTATTATTGGTGGCACGGAATGAAGCGAGAGAGAGCTCGTTTCGTTGCCAAGTGCTTGGTATGTCAGCAAGTGAAGGCGGAGCACCAGAGGATGGCCGGATTATTGCAGCCGCTACCCATTCCCGAGTGGAAGTGGGAGCACATTGTAACCCCGTTTTTTCGAATTTTAAAATTTTGTATTTTTCTGGGATTTCATAATTTAGCCATATTTTATTTTATGTTTTGTTTATAAGAATATTTAATTGATTCACCTATTTTTTTAATACAATTTTCTAAATGGATATTAATTTAGAGCAAATTGAATTTGGTTTCAAAATTTAGTTTCCTAAAAATTTCCCTCCATTTCTTTTCCCTCCCTCCAAGTTTCTAACAACTTGGTAACTAACAACTTCCCTAACTAATTTTTTCTATTATTGTGTAAATAAGTAATTTACGGGGGGCCTTTTGTAAAATACCAAGTTACTTTCTCAATTCTATTTAATCCTCTCTTTCTCTCTCTCTCTCTCATTTCATTTCTCAACTCTGTGAA
Source organism: Iris pallida (assembly GCA_029216955.1). Classification (NCBI taxonomy): domain Eukaryota; kingdom Viridiplantae; phylum Streptophyta; class Magnoliopsida; order Asparagales; family Iridaceae; genus Iris; species Iris pallida. The sequence goes on from JANAVB010035619.1 coordinate 3,344,524, forward strand.
AACAGAGGAGAACGAAACTCTTCAACCCCAATTTCCCTAACCCTAACTTCTGAAGTATCCGGCGACGACGCGGCGGCAAGGCTCCTCCCTTCTCCGGAAGCGCACGGCCCTTCTCCGACGGTGCGCGCCGCTGACAGCGACCAGGCTGCCCTCCACCACGCAGCGGCACTATTCCTCTTCGAGCGGTAGATCTCGGGTTTCCGTCGGCGTTCTCAGGCGGCGCTCATCCTTTCTTCGACGGCGGCGATCGGCATCAGCGAGTCTTCGTCCACGGCGAGGCAAGTTCGTCGACGACGGCAACGATCAGTTCATCTTCGCCGGCGTGCGGACACTCTGATGATTACGCGGACGATGCGACGAACGGGTCTTCGACTACGCGACTTTTCCGGCGACGTTTCTTTTGGCGATCGACCCAACCCGGTAAGTCTCGATCAATGTTTCGTGTTGCCCTTGAATTTATGATCGATCGATCCGTTCATCGATCATCGGTTGATTTCTCTTTGTGGTGAATTCGTAGTAACCATTCTCTGTTGAGTATCGGTTGGATTGATCGGAGCTCACCGTTCCGATCTAAGCGATGACGGAACCGATTAGGGGAAAACGAAGGGGCTGTACTCGACTGCCTGAGGTTGTGATTCTACTCCAGGACGTGACCCTTGCATACAGGTATTACTACTCTTCTCGATTGTTGTTAGTTATTTCGTATCTAGAATTGATGGAACTTTGGTCAGGTTTGGAATGCGAGGAGTTCGGGTAATTCGTGTTCTGTATTATTCGTGTCCTGAGTGGTTCGTGTCAAGTATTGCTTCTACCAGCGCGGGATGGAGTCTAGTGTTGGAGTGTCGGACGCGAGCAAGAGGAAACCTTAGTTAAAACTGTTGCAATTTCAAAATATATTATGTATATTTCTCTTTGTAACTTAGTTGAACCTTCCTTCTGCTGGGTCGTGTGTATGGGTTTTCCTGAGATTTGAAGTGTGTTTTGGTGTGGAGTATGCTGTGTTGTGGAATGAGGAATATGGGTTTGGCATCATAAGTCGGTTGTAATTTTGTAATGAGCTAGAGAACATAGCTGGTTGGATGTAGATTAGTAGAGTTTTTGGTTACCATTTAATGGTGACACTTTGCTAATTTTGAGCTTGAGTATTTGGGTTAGATTGCTGGAATGTTTAGTTTTGGTTGTTGATGAGAATACAACTAGGCTTGGGGTCTGTAGGCTTAACTACACTTTTGATTTCAAATGTTTTCTAAAACATTGATTTAATTGTTATAAATTGGACTTTGTTTTCAAATGTGAATTCGATTGATTATTTAACTTCTGGATCCTGCTTTCGATCAGAATTTCTGGGTTTGAGATTCTTTAGGTATTTGCTGAGTAGAGTGAGTTTGAGACTTGTGTGCTTGGCAGGGATTTTGTTACAGAACAATGTAGATTGAATGATCTAATGAACATTCGATCTGGAAAGCTTAGTTAAGTTTTTTTTTTGATCTGTATGATTTAGGATGGTGTATAACTTTGGATAGAGGTTACTAGAGTTGGTTGCTGTATAAATTTTTTGGGCTCGATTGCTGGGTTAGCTCTTACGTATATAATAGAATGTGGAGTTGCCCTATTTTTGTTAAAGCTGATGATGCTAAACTGATTTGGATTGGGTTGCAGGATTGGAGTGTGAATAGAAATTTTGAAGGAATTTTGCTGATAATTTCGATCAACTAATTGATTTGGGATAGTATGCTAGCAGGACTTTAGTTTTGAATACTGTGCAGTTGATTTAAATAATTCTTCTGAACATTCAAAGGCTTAATTGAATGTTGGGTTGCTTTGGGTTTTCTAGATTTTAGATTATATGTTATTAGTGTTTACAATTTGTATCTTGGTAAATAATTTTGAATATATTAACATTGGTTTTAGTCTAAAAAGTGTTGGTATAATTTATAAATAAATTGCTAGTATTATTTTGCTACTAGAAATATTTCAAGAAATAATTATATAAATTTAGTTTGTATTTTATAATCTAATTAATATTATTTTATAAAATCATCTTGCTAGTAATTGGCTAAGAAAATTATTTTTTATATAGTTAATAATATCCTTAGCTAGTGTGTACCTATAAATTAGTTGCTATTAGGAATAGCTAATTATCTAGTTAGCAAATATCTAGCTAAATGTCTTTATTGTAGAATCTAACCAACTTGTACCAATTCTAGGTGGACCTAGAACTATCTTACCACAATCTTACTCCAGAGTGAGGCAAGTACACCGGCTCGAACTTTTTACTCTGTATTTTCTGTCTTGCTTCATGTTCTCATATTGACACGTTGTACACACTATTGTTCATTGTTCACTGTTCATTGTTCATCGTTCACCGTTCATCGTTCATTGTTCATAGTTCATGGTTCTTAATTGTACATTGGGGTGGGGAAATACTACAGATATGTGACCAATCCTATTTTAGTTAGGCGTTGACTAATAGCTTAGGTCTCACATCGTGCACGTGGGACTCTAAGTCATACCATTGTTCATTGTTCACTGTTCACTGTTCATTGTTTACCCAGCCGGTCACATACTCTGATGGTTATTTCAAATGCATGTTACACTGATAGAATAGTTTCTGGATCTGGTACTATAGTTTCATTGTTTTTGGATCTGGTACTTTCATTGTTATTCCTGTGCTACCGTTTCATATTCCTGTCTTGTACCATAGTTCATATCGTGATTCTTTTTCATGCACTTCAGTTTACATTGTTTAGAGCTTCTTATCGGGGTTGTACTTTGCTCTTTTCCTGACAGGATACGTTGCAGGTATGCTTGTGGATGATGTTCCATCTTTATGGGCCAGAGCCGGAAGCCAGGATAGAATTATGCCTCATGATATACTTAGAATAGATCTTCTGAGATTTGTTTTGGAGGATTTTATCATGTATTATATTGAGGATTTCAGGATTGTATAATTTTTATTCATGTTACCGGATTTGTCTCCGGATGATATTGTATAATAACTTGTGGATTGTGGTGATTCTGGGAACGTGTATAGTAGCTGTGATGTTTTACATTTCTTGTATCTTGGAGTTTTTCTTAGAATTGTACAGCTTACTTCGTCTTGTCCTTCGACGAAGGCTGGGCGTGTCCGATTATTCGGGAGCGGGTCGTGACATGTTTTTAGTGGTGGCCCATGCAGGTCTGTCCTAATGGTACTTAGGCAATAAGGTGCTATTGGGGGACCAGCGAAGTTAATGAAAACTCATCACAGCATAGGACCCGTGGAAAATAGTTATGGGTATTTTTTTTTATCAAGTTTGCTTACTATCCTATAGTTAGATCTATCTAATTAATTTTCTGTTTTGCAGGGTAGTTTAGACACGCAACACTGAGGTTATCAATTTCCTTGCACTTAAAAGTTCTGAGTTTATTTCATATATACATTTTGCTAGTATAACTGTTTGATTGATAATATTTGATCTGTCTTTAGATTCACTTGGCATGTGAAATTTTATTGTTATTCAAAACTTTGTTTCCAATTCGAGATTTTATTCCGATTGAGATTTGTTTTGTAGTCACTTTATTTTACTGTTTGTTCTCTTATAAAACTCAATATGTTTTCTAAAAGAGCAGATATATCACTTTCTATCATGATTTTGACTTTTCATAAACTTCTTTGAAATTTCAATGGACAAGTTGAAAGAATACTCGACAACCTACTATGGCGTGACAGATGCGCACTGCAGCCATTTATCTGAATTATGGAGATCGCGAGTTCACTGCAGCCAATTGCGCACTGACGAGGCAGGAGCTCTAAGTCAAAGTAATTTCAGATATTCATAGGTTCTCGGATACTATTGAGACTATGTCCTAAAAATCATAAAATCTTGATCTCTTAAGTTGTTCTGAAAATATGGATAAAGTTGATAGAAATATTCGGTAATTTATCATTATTTGAAGTCATTGAGTCGAAGGTTCATTGCAATCAGATGTACACTACACTGGAGAGGCAGGAACTCTAGGCAGGAACTCTAGGTAAAGTTATATATATATATATATATATATATATATATATATATATATATATATATATATATATATATATATATATATATAAAGAGAGAGAGAGAGAGGGTAGTAAAAATATAAAGAGAGAGAGAGGGTAGTAAAAAAAAGAGAGAGAGAGAGAGGGTAGTAAAAAAAGGGACGCTGTGGTGGTCGGCCCATGTGGGGACCGACCACAGTGCAAGGAAAAGAAAAGAAAGAGGAAAAAGGAAAAGAAAAGGAAAAGGAAAAAAATATATTAATAGCCACCCACCCACTTAAGTGGGCGGCCCCCCCATCCCATGCTTGCTGCTGAAACAGCAAGCTAACGTAGCAAGTAGCAACCCGTGGGCAAAGCCCAATTGGGTTATTAGTAATAGTGTTTGTATTAGGTTTTTCAACCAACTTGCTATATACATAACATTTTCCACAAGCCTCAAAACCCTAATCTTCCAAAACGAAAGTTGAGGCTGATCATACCCTCTTCGCCTACAAATTCGTTTCACCAGCGACGGAGCTTTGTGCGCGACGAATGGAGCATCGGAAGTCAGCCCCGCATCACCCACGGAGCAGTTTTCCCACTCAAAGTACCCTACTTCCCTACGACGTAACTTTTTACTCGTAGCACCGATTTTCGATCCGTCAGATTTTCTGAAAAGTAGACTTGACCCTCTTCGAGATCCTCCAGGTGGATTTCGAAAACAACTCATCAACTTGCTCGAAAAATTGAGACAAAGTTGAACAAAAATCTATTTTCTGTAATACTAAAAACTATTTTAAAATGACAACTTGTCGGCCAATTTTCTTGTTGTGCAGTAAAGTACTGTAGGAACTACTTGAAAACAGTAAAAGACAAAATAACCAAGATCGCAACGCATCTTTTGGATCGTCGTTTCGATTAGCGTGTAAAAAGTAGATGGATGTTGAAATTGAGGAAAAACCTGTGTTAAATTATATCAATTTTCTGAATTTTGTTCGATATGGCATGCGCACCGACAAACCGGGCGATGTGGTCACGCGCTATACGCATCGAAAGGTGCGTATGGACGTTTTTGACAGGTGAGAACTGACGGAACTCAGTTTCGTAGTGTGTGCGCGACGAAATCAGTCCGTATCCGTCAAGATACCCCCGTATCGCCAATTTGCAAACTTCATTCTAACTTCGTGTACAGTCTTCGATTCGATACGAAACTTGCGCCAACAGGTCCGGATCAAAATTTTGGTCATGTGTGCCAAGTTTGGTTCGATACTGAGAAGGTCGAATCGGAACCCCTTTTTGGCGGGCCCGCGACCCACTCAAACGGGCGAATTTGTACACGGCTCATCGGAATCCAAAAGTGGACATACTGTTGAGTTCCTCTCCTCAAACTGAAACCGTAGACATGTAGTTTGACGACTTTAGAGAACATAGAATTTGGCATGCGTTTCGGTGCAAAGCAGGTCCAACGGCGGACATCGTTTTGACCCGAAATTATGATTGTGCCCCTGTTCCAGAATTAGACTTTTGGATAGGCGTTTCCTAGGTATTTATTTTACACCGAGTGTGTTTTTGATGTTTGTTTCAGCGTTTGGAGTTGTTTGGAGATTATGACGTTTCTTAGCTGACATTGTGATTACCTGAACTTGCCACTTTGCACCATCAGGCAAGATACCTTGCCACCTTAGTCTGTGATTATTATATTCTTATTTTCAGTTGTTATTTTTAGAATTCTTGTTTTTTTGATATTTAAACTGTGCGTCCAAGTCACACTTGGGTGCGAGCGACTCTATCGGTCGTTTATCTCGTCTTATTTATTTCTCTTGCATTGACTTAGTCTAGTGACCACCATTGATGTTGAGGTATTGGTATATCTCATACGGCCTTGACACTTGTTGTTTCACATGATGTGAGTCACATGTAGGATACGTATCCGCGTAGTCGGCTGGCCACCGATACGTATGGAGCGTGCGACGGATAGGGGTAACTGCCAATAGAGTTGCATGCTAGAAGACTTGGCGGTTACTAGAGGTACATGTCAGTCATGGAGATGATGATACTAGGCATTGGGTGGGGAGAACATTACCTGACGTATGGGCTTCGATTGCACTTCCCTTGTAACCCGGAAGCTCCGCTGGAGATACGTGTATGTTTAGCCTCTCAGGTTTGCCACTGTCGTTCTTGGAACGTCATGCGCTTGGTCACTGGTGCCCAAGAGGGGACTATACTGGATCCTATATTCCGCCAGGGCTTATGCGTCGAAGGAATGTATCTCAACTGCATATTCACAGTAGAATGGTCAGGAAACCGATTGCATGTATACCTTTTCTCTTATTATATTATCACAGTTTATATGGCATGGTGTTTTCTTTTATCCTGCTATGTCCCCTGAGGACCTGGTTATCTCTCCAGGTTTAGACGATTTTCCACAGGAGTACGGAGCGGCATTAGATCTATCTTACATCGATGACGAGGCAGTTCCTTTTAATTTCTAGACTATTTCTTATCTGAGACAGTTGTAGACATTATTTTTACATCTTTTTTTTTCTTTTTGCGGAGGTTGGACTCTGATCTTGTGAGACTATTTTTATAGTTGTTTGGAGTGAGCATGTTCACTCGACTATCTTTTGATACTCTTATTTATTTATTTGGATTCTATTATCTTTTGTGTTGAGCTGTGATGAGATTAGATTATGTATTTGTGGCCTGTGATTATTTTATTTTACAGCTTATGTGCATATATGAGGATTCCATATATTGGAATATTCTTCGTATATGTGCAGCTGACATATTCACGTACTTGGTCCTACATATTTTAGGACTGGGGCGTTACATTGCCCCTGCACGTGAACTAAGTCTGGATGCGCTAACTCTCCTTACGAACTCGCATGCAAAGCTTGGCGATGCATGCAACATGGGTTGTAAGGCAAAACTCCCTTCCGCTGACTTGCACGACGTGATAAATCATAAGCGTAAAGTGAGGAAGGATATAACAATCCATAGTGCACATCCGTGCACCAGTATTGTTATCAACTGTTGTTGCTCCAAAGTAACAAGAGTGCCTCAGAGAAAGTCTGTGTTTCGACGGCTGCACTTCTCTGACGATGAAAAGCCACTGGATGTTTCATCCAACATGGCTTCATGGGGTCCCCCTTACGGAAGCCCTAATCAAAGACGTGGACTACGAACCCAACTTTCTCTCTCAGTTCTGCGAGAAGAAGAAGAAGAAGGATTCTACCAATAGATGGCCAGCAGGCTGTCACATCTGAAGGAGTCTATATGGGTACTCGATTAAAGGCAAGATTCCGTATGGACGACGAAGAATCCCAAGCTGGGGGTAGCATTCCCTCAGAGTCTGAAGCGGATGACCCCCACACTGGGGGTAGCCTTCCGGAGGACGACGATCTCTCCGAGTCTGATGGTGACTATCTACCTGAAGACGAAGGACTTGCCCACTCAAAGAAAGACATTATCAACACCAGTTGTACTGTTTCCTCTATTCATCCTCGTATGTTATCTACATACATGGTAGACGGAGAAAGACCTGAAGAAGCTAGCGACCAGACCAGCAAACGGCTAGAGGGTCTTGAAATAGCATTCGCCAAGATCACTGATATGCTTACCAGTATCATGGCGGTCCAAGCTGCTGGGGCTGTTTCTCCACCTCAACAAACTGTCTCGGCTCACGCTAGTCCAGCACATAGCAACAACCCTCCTTCACTACAAAAGGAGTATCATTCCGTTGTGCCTCCTCCAAATCTTGTAAATGCTGGAGGTGGTCCTTCGCCAACGACGCCTGACAACCGTTCAGCAGCCGTTTCCTAACACCTGCTCAATCAACAGGATGCAATTGATTCCCATGTCGCTCGTCTCGACACCATCTCACACAAAGACGAGCTTCACAAGATGGGGATATCTCAACCGTATCCCCCTGAGTGGGAGAATGCTACTTGCCCTCCTAACTGCAAGCTGCTGACGCTGAATTCATTCGACGGATTGACTTGTCCCCGTCAACACATGACGTACTTTAAGACGCAGACTCTGCACTTGCCCAGAGACAATCCGTTCTTGTCAAAGCTGTTTATTAGCACCTTGCAGGGGGTAGCTTTCAAATGGTTCGACAGTCTACCTGACGGATGTATCAATTCATTCAAAGACTTGGAGAGGTTGTTCCTCAACAAGTTTTACGAGAGTGGCATGCATGTTAGTATGTCTACCTTCATCGAGACCAAGCAAAGGAGGACTGAGTTCGTCATCGCCTTCATCGAACGCTTCAGACGGCTAGCACTGAAGATGCCCTTAGGTATACCAGACTCAGAACTTATGGATACTTGTCGACATAATTTTCTTCCTACGGTGAACTTTTGTCTGGGTATACATAAGTATGATATGTGGCCCGCTTTCATTGGGGCCGCTGATGCTGCTGAAAATGATGTTCCTAACTTGGAACTACTGGGGTTGAAAATACCCAAATCCGAAGACAAGGGCAAGCATCCTCAAACTATCCCTGTTCGTAGGGGTAAAGGAAAAGAAGTCCTGAAGGTCGACACATCCAAAGGAGCTTCTAATTCTCATGGCGCTTCCGACACGCCTAAGGAGACCTTCTCCTTTGACGAAGATGATGTCATTACTATCTTTCACACATTGACGAAGGGTAATAAGCTGACATTGCCTCCACCACGACGTCCTGCAGAGGCAAACCAGCTCAACGATCCCAAGTACTGTCTCTATCATCAGTACGTGCATCATTCCACCAAGGATTGCATCGTCCTGAAAAAGAAGATACAACAACTTATCGACAGCCAAGTGATCAACCTCAAAGCTGAAGACATGGTCGTATCTTCTAACATGATCTCTCTTTAGTTTGGTGACTTTCCTCCTACAGAAGTCCCAGACGGCATGGTCCCGATTCCTATGGCAATAATGGAAGTCATCAACCTACCGCCATCTCGCAACTCAACCTTGGTGCCACTCACGATTGAACGTGGCGAGATCATATGGGTCCATCCGGACCGTATGCAAGAAGTGACGCAGGGGGTGGTACCTTCCAAAGCAAAAAGGGACAAAAAGTACAAGTCGTGCCATATGGTATCCTCTTCCATCTACGAGGTTCTATCTGGCGAGACGCGATCGGGGAAGACTTATCTTCGGACATACAACCCAGCATAAGAAGAAGCAGTACCTCCTCAACCGCCCGCTGCCCCCACAAACTCAGAAGTCAGACCGTCTAAGCCTTCAACTTTGGACAAAGCCAAGCAGAAGGAGACGCGGTTTGACAAGTCTCTGAAGGCTCCAGCTCCCGAAGGCATGGATCGGCCCTATAACTTTGACATACTGGCACAGTTAGACAATACACCTGCCAGGTTGTCTCTATTCGATCTGTTGCGACTCTTCAAAGAAACACGGAAGGCCTTAAGTGAGATATTACTACATGCTGACTCTT
>JANAVB010035619.1:3413230-3485730 GCA_029216955.1 Iris pallida
TTTTAATTTTAACTTTAACGTTAATTTTAACATTAACATTACCATTATCATTATCATTAAAATTAACATTAACATTGTTGTAATATTAACACTAAAAATAACAATAACATTAAAAATCTAATATCAAATTAAGATTAAGATTAAGATTAAGATTAAGATTAATACTAAATTAAGAATAAAATTTAAATTTAAATTTAAATGAATTTAACATTAATATTAACATTAACTTTAAGATTAAAATTAAAATTAGTGTTAAAATTAATATCAACATTAATATTAAGATTAACATTGAAATTAATATTTGAAATATAATTTGTGAAGGTATATTTATTTCTAGAGATAGATTGTTTAAAAAAAAATATCTCTATTTTGAAAAATAAAGAAATAATTTATCTGTCTCTATTTTTAAAAATAAATAAAAAAAATTCTGTTTAAAATAAATAGATAGATAAGCCTTATTTTTAAGATAGATATATGTTTGTTTTTAAAAACTAAATTTTGAAGAGAAAGAAATTCTGAAGAGAAACCTACGTTTAATTCGGTTGGATTTTTTTAGGTTTTTTTTTTCTCTCCGTAAGATTGGTCTATCCCGTAAATTTTTCCCGTAAACTTATTCCGTATAAGAAGGGGGCTATATATATATATATATATATATATATATATATATATATATATATATATGTTTTGATATTTCTAATTTGGCCCCTCATCAAATTAGATTTATTTTCGGTATCTACACATTATTTCCATGACAATTATACCCTTAAGCCATTTTTTTTAAATAGACCACTTTAATTTGACTTAATTATTTAGATAGTCCAACACAATTAATTTTACATGCGTGGCCTCTATTATTGAATAATTCCAACAGCCTAGTCCTTTATGTTTGTGTTTCATTTTCAAACCCATACCTTGTTGATTGTAAAAGCAAAATTAAGGTTCATTTAGGGTTATTTAGTAATAGGGTCTCATGTAATAAGTGATATTAGGATTTGGGTCTCCAAATTGTCCGTCATTAGAGTTTGATTCTCATTTTTATTGTTCACATTATCAATTTTGAGCCTTGTAATGCCGGAGAATTTGAAGACCCAAATCATAATATCACAAATTATATGAGATCCTATTACTAAATAACCCTTCATTTAAACATATGACATGTCTTGTTGATATCATAGTTCACAGTATCGGGCGATACCGATCCTACGGCCGATACAGATACGATTTGGCATGTCCCGATCCGATAATCCGATACCCGATAATGATCGATACCGACATTGGAGGTCTCTTTTCCAGTCAATTCGGCAAATAAAATTAAATGAAAAAGATCGATCAGCAAGGGTGTAAAAAAATAGTAAGGTTTTAAAAACATGTAAAAGAAGAAATCTTATCTATCACATGTAAACCAATCGATAAGGGTGACTATTTATTTCATTCAACAAAACTACTAAGACATAACAGTAAAAATACTTAAAATTAAGCCTAGATATATAAAATATATTTTCTAAAGTCTTATTAATTTATTAATAAATATTTGTTTTTTCGTTACCAAAAAATTCGATACTCTGATCCAAAATCGTCGATCCTGCTGTTCCTGATACTCATAGGAATGGTCTGATATCGGTATTGCAAACCTGGTTGATATATGGCTACGAATTGAAGTCCGTCACCTTTTTTTTTCTGTTGAGATAGACGAACTCATTTTGGGATGAAGTCCGTACTCCAAAGTTCCATAGTTTTGTAAACTAGCTAACACATGGTAAACTATATTCCAATCGATTAATGCTTGCATCACATAATTAGAGAGAATAAATATATGACACTAACAATAATTTTTATTGCTAAAAATTTAAACATTTTTTTATCATAAGTTCAATTTTTGTTGTCATAAAGTATGTACTGTTAAGCTTTTTGTTGTCATACGTACATACAATTACATCAAATAAATTTTTGATAGAAAGTATGTATTTAATCGTTTAACTGACAGATGCAACCTATAATTTTAGCATTTTAATTTTATTTTAGAACAAAAATGTATTAATTATCTAATATCCTTTTTTGGGCCAACCATTATGTAATCCTTCCGTGAGAACCTATGTTGCATGGATACAAGCAAGAAAGCAATAAGGACACAGACAATCAAATACAACATATATTTTGATGTGAGTAATGTATTTAATGTCCATGTTGTGTCCAGTATGTATAATTATTTGAGATGATAGTAATCGAAATTTTGAACAGGATGGGTCGAACTCATTTTTCTTGTGTTCGTAGAGTTCTATGTATAATAACTTTGTGTCAGTCCAGCATAAAAGATTGGTCTGTGAAGAAGTATATATGATGTTTCTGTATCATTCTGTGGAAGTTGCCAAGAGCTTAGAATATGAATATACGTGAAGAGTTGTTAGTTTACTTGTGTGTGATGTGGAAGTATTATTAAAGTAACTGAAGAGAATGAAAAGTCATTAGTGCTTTATGCCCATGTCATTTAGAGTTTTCCTGTCATTTAGAGCAATGCTACAGTTACAATCAAACATTTACAACCTTCTTACAACCACTTACCCATTATCTGACATGTGGGCCAGGTGGTGGCCTGGCCCACATGTCAGCAAATGGGTGTTAGTTGTAAGAATGTTGTAAAAGTTTGGTTGTAAACCAAACATTTTCCTGTCATTTAAGACAAGTTGTTGAAGTTGTAGTGAAGTTTATGAGCAATGCTACAGTTACAATCAAACATTTACAACCTTCTTACAACCACTCACCCATTATCTGACATGTGGGCCAGGTGGTGGCCTGGCCCACATGTCAGCAAATGGGTGTTAGTTGTAAGAAGGTTGTAAAAGTTTGGTTGTAAACCAAACATTTCCCCAAGTTTATAGTGAGAGGAGTTGATAGATGAAATTGCTTAGACAACTCATAAGTATGGCTATTAAATAACATAGCTATATCATCTACTGAGTAATATAAGAGGGTCTTGTTAACATGTACTCTAAGGATACAAATTAAGAATAATTAATAAATAGCTTTTATTTTAAAAATTGTCATATACATACAATAAACAATTAATAGAGTACTTTTTTTTTATAAAGTGTTATCTAGATCCATTAAAATAATTTTCAAATTAATATCTTAAATAAGTAATTATTTATTGGATCTAGATGATACTTTTTAGAATAAAATTTTAGTCTATTAATTTCCTCAACAAGTGTCCATACGGCACACGTTAACAAGTCCCTTGCTCTTCAATTCAACTACAGAAACTCAAATAAGAACTCAAAAAAATAAGTACAATATGAATGTGAGATATATATTTTATTAATATTAAAATTATACTTATTTTATTCTTTAGCCCTTGAAAAAAGAAGAAGAAATAAAATGGCATGTAATTCAATAGTTTTTCATGGTCTAGTTTTTTTTTAAAAAAACTCATGAGCTCCTGTTGGATTTTTGCTCTTGGATTACTCAATAGATGATACAGCTAGTTATTTAATAGCCATAAGCTATCTAAGGCCATCTTTAACGGGGGTTTCTATCTCTCCTATTTCTAGGGTAAAAATCTTCTTTAGAAAAAATACTTGCATCTCATGGAGATTTTTATTCCAATTTATATCATATTGGCAGTGATGTAGGATGGAAAATTTTTAGAAAATTTTTGACTTATTTTTCACTTTATTTATCACATTTCACGGTGTACTCTCCCACTGTTGTTCCCCCACTTTCGACAGAATCCGTCTAGTCAAGACGGTCAACCCATTAGATACAAATTTTTTAACGAAAATGTCTCTCCTCTAATTTTTTTCTTCCTCTTCCCTCACATCCTCCCTCCTCCTTCCCGGACAGGCTGCCGCCGCCGTCGCTCCCCCCGCCACCGCCCTCGTCCCCTGTTCCGCCACTCATCGTCGCTTGCCCCCGCCGCCGCTCTCCGCCCCTACAGCAGCAGTAGATGGAAGCTCTGAACTTTCCGGCAGAGGTGAGCTCCCTCCCCGATGTATCCGACCCCGCTGAGCGCGTTCGTGGCGGGCACCCAATTCTTCCCTCACCATCACCGACCTTGAGGTTAAGTATGTTAGCAAGTTCAGTTAGTGTAGGTGTTGCTGCCATTAATGTTAGCATAACATGCAGATGCTGTACTAGTAGTAGTTAGTAGTGAGTGAGCTGTGAGCTGTGAGCGAGCGAGAGATTCTCCAACCCACATTGACCCATGATTGGAGAAGGAATCTAACAGATGTTTGAGTTAGCAGCGTCGGGATTCTAGCTTAGTTAGATCTCCACGAGTGAGGGAAGAAGAAAGAAAAAATTAGAGGGACATTTTTGTAAAAAAAAAATTGTATCTAATGGGTTGACCGTTTTGACTAGACGGATTCCGTCGAAAGTGGAAGGACTTGTACATTATTACAAAACAGTGGGATGCACCTTAAAATATGGTAAACAAAGTGGAGGGACAAGTCAAAAAATTTCAAATTTTTATGAGTGTTTCTACATATAAGAACGCTTATTCAAATTTTTTGTCTCTCGTACCAGTTCATATTGGGACCTACATCATTAAATTGATCTTTTCATTTGTTGACGCATATGATAGAAATAAAAAATTATTGGAGAGCATTTTTGTGTCCCTACAATTTCTATATAAAAATATAAAAAATCTATAAGTTAGGATATAAATTTCTCAAAGTACAGTGACAACCGACGAGTATGATAAAAACTAAATTCTAGAAATCCCCAATGGAGATGGCCTCAGCAATTTCATCCAACTCCTCTCAATATAAACTTCATTAATTAAATTCAACATCAACTACTTGTCTTAAATTACATGAGCATAAAGCAATAATGACATACTTTAATGTTACGAAGTCTTCATGTACATTTATATTCCAAGTTCTCGGCAACTTCCACAGAATGATTCAGAAACATCATGTATACTTCTTCACGCTGACCAATCTTTTTTTGGGTTGGGACTGGATATCTATAAATAGTCTCACATGCCACACAAACACTTGCAACTCTCATAACTCAAAGTGTTACAACACAAACCAACCACTATGGAGCTCCAACCATTTGCTCTCTATGCAACAATCCTCATCGTCACCATAACCCTCCTCAAACTCTCTCGCCGGGGCCGGCGCCGCGACCTCCCCCGGGGCCTAGACCCTGGCCGATCATCGGCAACCTCAACCTCATGGGCTCCCTCCCCCACCGGAGCATCGACGCCCTCTCGAAGAAGTACGGACACATCATGTACCTAAAGTTCGGCTCCTGCCCGGTCTTCGTGGGCTCCTCCGTCGCGGCGGCCAAATTCTTCCTCAAGACGCACGACCTCTCCTTCGTGTCGCGCCCGAGGACCGCAGCGGGGAGGTACACCACCTACAACTACTCGGACATCACCTGGTCCCCCTACGGCGCCTACTGGCGCCAGGCGCGCAAGATATGCCTGACGGAGCTGTTCAGCGCGAGGCGGCTGGATTCGTTCGAGTACATCCGCGTCGAGGAGCTCCGGAGGCTGCTCAGAGACCTCTTCGCGTCGTCGAGCAGTACTGTTGTCCTCAAGGACTTCCTCTCGACGCTGAGCCTCAACGTGATCAGCAGGATGGTGCTGGGGAAGAACTACTTGCAGGCGGAGGAGGGGGCGGTGGTGACCCCCGAGGAGTTCAAGACGATGCTCGACGAGCTCTTCTTCCTCAACGGCGTCATCAATGTAGGGGACTGGATCCCGAGCGTGCGGCTGCTCGACTTGCAGGGGTACGTGAAGAGGATGAAGGTGCTCAGTCGAAAATTCGATCGGTTCCTGGAGCACGTAGTGGACGAGCACAACGCGAGGAGGGCGGCCGAGGGGGAAGGGTTTGTCGCGAAGGACATGGTCGACGTGCTGCTGCAGCTGGCCGACGATCCCGGGCTCGAGATCAAGCTCAGCCGCAACGGCGTCAAGGCCTTCAGTCAGGTCAGTCAAACGTGTCAATCTTCAATATAACACTCATATGACAGAGACACTACAAAATATATTACTTATAGTACAACAAAACAATACCCGTTGACGGTAGTGTCGGCAACAGGACATGATTGCAGGAGGCACGGAGAGCTCTGCGGTGACCGTAGAGTGGGCGTTGGCCGAGCTCCTTAGACGCCCCGAAATACTAGCAAAGGCGACCGAGGAGCTCGACAGAGTCGTCGGCAGGGAGCGGTGGGTCGAGGAGCGGGACATGCACAACCTCCCCTACATTGAGTCCATTGTCAAGGAGACCATGAGATTGCACCCGGTCGCGCCGATGCTGGTCCCGCGGATGTCCCGTGAGGACACCTCCTTCGAAGGCTACCACCTCCCGGCCGGGTCCCTGGTCCTGGTCAATGTCTGGACCATAGGCCGGGACCCGGAGGTCTGGCCCCAGCCGGACCAGTTCAGACCGGAGCGGTTCGTTGGGAGGGATATCGATGTGAAGGGTCAGGACTTTGAGCTGCTCCCTTTCGGGTCTGGGCGCAGGATGTGTCCCGGTTACAATTTGGGGCTGAAGCTGATCCAAGCCAGCCTCGCGAACCTGCTGCACGGGTTCGAGTGGCGACTGCCGGAGGGGACGACGAAGGAGGGGTTGAACATGGAGGAGGTGTTTGGGCTTTCGACGCCGAAGAAGGAGCCGCTCGAGGTGGTGGTCGAGCCCAGACTCCCGGCTCATATGTATGTGATGTAATGGACGACCGGTCGAGTAGGGTCTAGCTCGGATTGCGCTATTTTACGTTTATTTTTATTTTTCAATTTTATTGCATTAAAGAGTGATATAGACTATATTGTATGAGTGAGTGAAATAAGGACTTGCTAACCTTGTTGTAAGTTTATAGTTGCAAGTAAAGAGGAATAATAAAGATATTGTCACACCAAATGATGAGCGAGCTTCTAATTAAAATTTCAATCATATTTAATTTAATGACATATGTAATGATAAACTGATCATAATTTGTGAAGCTGTACATGTCGCTCTTAACCATTAGGTGGCCTGGAATGAAAATGCATGATAAACTGATCATAGTTAGAGTCTTGATAGGCCAGATAGTCACTGCCTGTGGTTGTAATCATTTATATTCGTCACGTAACGATTGCTAAAAGATCCCCTCTTTGAACGTGGGTGGAGCACGCGCGTGTGATGGGGCTAATTACATACCGGTAGTGACGTACTCCGGTGTGCAGTAGCCCTCATTGTCCATCACTTGAGTCGAAATATGGGAATCGTCTCCTTCTGGACCTTCTTTTGCTAAGCCGAAATTCGAAAGCTTTGCTTGGTAATCCTGATCATAAGTGGGAAGATTTGACTACTGGGTCAAATTTTAAGTAAAAATACTATTTGGCACCCACAGGTGCACAGCCAGTGCACCCGGGGGGACGAGAACGCCTCCGCCACAGCAACCACCATCCCTATCGCTCCGTTGTCGCCTTTCCCACCCCTTTGCTCCACTGTCGCCGCCTCATCCTCCGACAACAACAACGACGACCCCTCCCTCCTCCTGCTGCTCCGCCGTCCTCCGACGTCGATGACATCGACGCCACCCCCTCCTCCTCCGCCAAGCCCCCCCTCTTCTACTGCTCTGTCCCTCCTCCTTCGCCAAGCCCCCGCTCCCCCATTGCTCTGTCCCTCCTCCTTCGCCAAGCCCCCCTCCCCCACTGCTCAGTCCTCCCTCCCCTTGTCGTGGCGGCGGAGGCATTCTCGACCCCGCGGGTGCACCGGCTGTGCACCCGCAGGTGCCAAATAGCATATTTGAATTTTAAGTTAACGACGTCGAGAGGCTAAATAAATAGTAGTTGATTGTAAGAGAAGTCTAGCATTGCACCGAGAGAAAATAATTATGGAGCATACTAATCTAACTGGATCTTACAATGGCCTCCTTTGGTTTGCAAAATCATAGGATTAGAAGAAAAGAAAATGATTACTTTTTATGTTTCAATGTCAAAACAATTGAGAATGAAAGGAAAGTGATTCCCAATTGGTATCACTTTGTTATGTACAGTCCCAATTCATATGCCTTCTACTAATCTACATACTCTCAGCCTCTCGCTACATAATTTCTCAAGGACTTCCTCCTGCATAGGTTCATCTTAGAATGGATTGCGGAGTTGGGGAACCTCAGCTTGTGCTTCTTGTCCCACCTGTTGCTACTCCTGCTCCTCCGCTTCTCCGCCTCGTGCGACGATGCATCGTACGCTTCGTCCTCCTCGAACGCCGCCATCGTGGACTCAAACGGGCCCGACGGCACATCCTTGATCAGGTCCAGAAGCGGCTCCAGAGTCTCCACCACGGCTCTCATCCGCGGCCGGGGACTTGGGGTTATCGCTCAGGCACCAGTGAGCCAGCGCAACTGTCTTCCGGGCGCCTAGGGTGGAGTACTGGCCGTCGAGGCTCGGGTCCATAATGTGGCTCAGTTGACGGTTCAGATTGATATATTGTCACGACCTGCACCCAGTGTGAGGGCACAAGAAGTAACGAACGCCCAGCCTACGCCGTAGTGTCAGCGGTAGAACGCTGTCCTGAGTCACCATATCTAACACAATCTAAATAACTATGAATAGAGAGTAAAATAATACGTAACTCAATCACAATACTAAGATGGAATAGAAGAAGAATCTCAAGAAAGTCACAATAAAAGTCTAGATGTAAACCACCAGAAATAATCTCAAGTACAACTCATAAAGTCTCAAACAGAAAATACAAATAAGTACTAAGTCTCAGTTAGACTATGGGCAAGTCCTCAGCGACTGTGGGATCCTCCTGTGGGTCCACGTCGCCAGTGTCATCTAAGCCAATGCCATAATAAGTAGGACAGTACTCCTCATCATCACCTGTAAAATTTTCAACATGCCCAGTCAGGACGGAACGAGCACATATCTCTCACAACAGTTCATATCAGAAATGGACATATAAAGCAAGCTATAGAAAACTATACATGAATCGCTGTAAAGAGAAATCAACAAGAGAGAAGATATAACTGTGATATAATATGATAAATAAAGAATATAACCTTCTACGTGAATCAGAGCATGAATTGGTTATGTAAACAGTTTGGGTTGCACATGGATACAACTATGGAATGCACATGGATAACTACTGGGGATAATGATCACATAACCAACTACACTCTCCCTGCCCCCAACCAATACACAAGGATCAAAGCATGTTATGTTATTGCACATGGATAACAACTACTGTATACATGGAGCTCATATGGTCATGAGTGTACATGAATAACATATGAGTGCACATGGATAAAGGTGAATACATGGAGTACATGATGACCATGATAAAGTACATGAACATGACATACTCGATTTATTCGAGAGGATAACATCGCATGAAAAGATCCAGAGGGTACTGATCCGTGTGAACGTCGTGTCAGCATCAAGTATACTAGTCTATAACAAGAGTACATATCCAAAGAAGCATGAAAAGATCAGAGAATGTACTCGCCTGGCAATCCGAACTGCTGATGATGAAAAGTGACTGGACTGGAGTAATATGATCCTATTTAAAATAATCACATGTCATAATACAGTCTAAAATATCATAAGGAAAGTCTTCAATGCAAATTCTACATGATTTAGGTCAATCTAAGTCAAAGTCAACCTTGGGTCAACTTTGGTCAACCAAACTAGTCAACTAGGTCAAAGTTTTGGTCAACTAGTCTATAAGTCAATTTTTAGGTCACTACCAGTCCTAGAGTTGATTTTGGGTATGTGTTGGTGTTATCTTAGGTCCAAGAAGCCTAATCCTAACAACCAATGTAATTCACAATACTTAACTCATAATACCCTAGTCCAATATCTATACTTAGACTAGTATCTACCAAAACCCAAGGCTAGGATGTTACTTAGTAAGTTCTATAGTTAAAAATAAGGAAACCTCAATTCTACTTCTTCACAACTCATCCCAATGCACCTATACACTTGAATACATGCACATGGGAATGCCTACTGTTACTGTTACTGCAGTCCTTGAATTTTTTATCACGCCACAGTCCCATATCAGTTTATCTAACCCTAACTAATACCCAATACATGTACACATCTAAAAACAAACTCTACTTTAACTATCAACCAACCATTTAACTATCAACTATCTAAACTAACTAAACTAAACTTGGCATCCACCAATTCCTAACTAATCAGTAAACTGAACCTAATCACTCAAACTGCATGGTCTGAAATCTATCCTAAATCCCCAATATCAGTTATAGGCAAATATCTATCTCTCTAAATCTCAGTTATAGGAAATCTAGCTATCTTCTTTGATATCTGTAGCACCCAGTTTCCCAAATGAGGGTAATTTTGAAATTTTGTGTTTATAATTATTTTAATAATGATATTTAATTCATGATATAATTTTTGGTGATTTTAAATCATTTTAAAATTATTTAAATCAATGACTTGTGGTTTTGATATTTTGCTAGTGAAACCCTATAGACTGTTTGACCTAGAGCCTAACCATGTGATTATGATATTTAATGTCATTTTTGGCCTAAGGATATTTTTGCATTTGACCTCTTTGAATTATTTTGATATTATTTTATTATTTATGATATTGTTTTGGGGTTATTTGAGCCGGGTTCGAATTTCAACTCAATCCGACTTGAAACGGGGACCCGGGAGTAGTTTGACTTAGTGGGACCCACACACTAGTTAGGCATGGCCCACATGATATTAATTTTAGTCCATATGATAGAAATATTTTAGTTAGAGGTTAGACTAATTATTATGGATAAGGTTAGTGTGATTAGAGACTTTAGAATGACTAATTTAGCCCCAACCAATTAGCCCTTTCCTAATACTCATAGAATAGGTTAGTGGGGGCATTTTGGACCTTACCATAATAGGACAAATAGCCCCATATGGCCAGCCACTTTGGGAGAGGATAGGCTCAAGTTCATTTCATTATTCTCATCCACACTCTCTCTCTTGTTCTTTCCCAAATTCCTAGAGAGCAATCCCTAGCAATTTCTCCACCAAATCCTTCCATTTCGTCACCAAATCTTCTTCTTTCCTTCTCTATTCTAGCCAAGGAGGAAGCTACCCAAGTTTGGGAGGATTCGGAGCTCGTTCGTGTCCTTTTGGAATCTCTACGTGTCGGTGTCGCTCCGGAAAAGCTTTTCTTCGATTCGATCTACCGAGAGGTATCCTCATGCATATAGGTCTATTTTGAACCCATAGGAATGACCCCCATGGTTGTATCTCCATTTGTGTCCTTTTTGTGTCCATTTGGAGGTCATAGGAGTGTCCTTTGTGTTGTGGTTGTGTCCATGTGGGAAAATCCCAAATTTGGACACACTATGTGTTGTTGTTATGTATGAATGAATTATTACATGTTTAATCTCATATTTTTGTATTAGAGATGTGTTCTCTAGTGTCTCATATATATATATATTAGTGTAGAGAGTGAGTTCTTGATATATTATGTTATATACTTGTGTTCTTTTGTCTCAAACTATCCAAATCCGTCATGATTTTTATCCACGTTTTTAATTTCAGCCCTAACTTAGAAATGTCATAACTTATATCTCAAAGCTTGGTTTAATCTTCCCTTTTTTTTTAAAAGAAGCATATTGAAGTTAGCTTTCCAAAAACATGTATTAATAGGCCTAATTCTTTCTGTAACTTTCTGAAGAATTATTTGAGTGTCAGCTGTACGAAAGACAAACACGTTCTCGGTGTTTTCGCGATTCCGGGAGTTTCCGGAAACGAAAACGCGATCCGTTTGAAGTTTCAGAAAGCTAACATATAGATCTATAACATACTTTAATCCTAGATTTTAATTCATGCTGAGATTGTACAGTATTGATTATTAGTAGGAGTTACTATTCGGCATATGCATTTTGTGCACCCTTGTGTGTAATATAATGTTCTATTTGATTTTAACCCATGTTAATGTATATACATTATGTAAGTAAATAGAGAATGCAAGCATGAGTAAATGGTTAAATAAATGATGTATGAGGTATAAGTATCCTATCTAATGTAAGCATGTATAAGTATGGCTTGTAATGAATATGTAGGTTCCATAGTATGTAATGTATAGTGCATATAGTAGTGCAAGAGAATAAATGAATGATGAATGAATGCAAGCATGAATGTAATGTAATAATAGATGTAATGTATGCAATATACAAGTTAATGAGATGTAATATTCTATGTTAACACAAATCCTATATTACCTCATGTACCCCTTATACTATGTTGACACTATCACACTTGACACTTTGTTCACTTACACTTTGACACTCTTTGATATGTATACACTATGTATTCCCATTTAACCCTTACTTGCCCCTTTGCTATGTTCACATACACACACATAGCCTCTTAAATAAGTATTTATGAATATAGTTAACTTAGCTATGTATGTATATTATATATATGTTAGCATATTGTGTTGTAATATATAAGTTTATATAACCATTTGAAATATCATGATTATAGACCTAATGTTGAATACCAATATATGCATGTGTATATATGTGTAGACATATATAGCTTAAAGTAATAGATTACCTAGTGTATATCCAATGTAAATTCTTGCCTATTTGAATATTGAATAATTGCATGCTATATAGAGTTGGGTGTATGTTGGCTTGTATAGCCTTGTATTGATGTGTGCTTGCTAGGATAGTCTTGGTTAGGCCTAGTAAGACTTGCTGGGTTAGGACATGACCTAGTTTGACCTAGTTTGACTAGTGCAGTTGACCAGAGTTGACCAAGGGTTGACTTTGGCCTAGTTTGACCTAGATTCATGTAGAATGCATTGTAGTGCTTTATATTACCCTTCTGGACATGTTGTGACTTGTGTTGTTCTAATTAGGAGCCAGACACCTCTCCTCGGACAGTATCTTTACCTTGGACATTCAGATATCAGGCGAGTACATTCTCTGATCATTTCATATCTTGTTTAGAATTATTTTCCTGCTTTAAATTACTTTACTTGATACTGTCACGTTGGACACACGGATTGGTACTATATGAATCTTTTTATGAGATGTTATCCCCCTCGGGAGCATCGGATACTGCATGTTTTGTGCGTTTCACGAATCATCACGTATCTCTATGCTTCCTCTGATTCACGAATCGCTTGTGACACATGTACTCTCATGTTCACAGAGCCATCATGAATCACCTTCACGTATCACTCATTTTATGAGCCATGTGAAGTTTTACGAATCTTAACATAACTTGAACAGATCCTTGTGTATTGATTGGGGATGGGGGAGTAGAAATCGACATGTGAATATTATCCAAGTAGCTGTAGTCATGAATCACTCTCTTAGCTGTAGTCATGAATCTCCTTTGCCATTCACATGTTTATATTTTACTCTGACTCACTAGTCACTGTTAGTTCTCTATGTATAGTAGATATTTCTATTACAGTTCTCTTTCTCTGTTTACATACTGTATTTTCTTCAGATCATGTATCTTACTTTACTGCATGATTATATTTTCTAACCTGCTATGATCTGTTGAGATGTACTGTGCTCGCTCCAGTCCTGACTGGACCCGTTGATAAATTTTACAGATAGCCTGGAGGTTGCCTGCTAGCCTAGAGGAGACAGTAGAGGTTGCATGGATAGCTAGGATTTTTTGCTTATAGTTTATTTTCAGTCGTCTTGAGTTATATTTATGGATTACTGTATTTGAGTTTTGAGATGTATTCTGAGTTTGTATCTTAGACACTTAGACTTCTATCTGCTGTATCTCTTTTGGATTTCATGTTTTATCTATCTTCCATTATGCTCTACCTTAGATGTGATTGAGTTTACATTCTGCTATGTCACCCCCATTCGGGGAGTATAAACTTTTTAGTCTTATACTTTTAGATGCATTGAGACCTAGGACAGCGTTCTACCGTCGACACTGCGACGTAGGCTGGGCGTTGTTACGTTCTCATGCCCTAACTCTAGGGTGCGGGTCGTGACAATATCCTATTTAGGTACAACCCAAATATCCTATATCTAAACCAACTCGAATCATAGCCTATCCATCATGCAACTAATAGGTACTCCTAGATAGGAAATGCAAGATCTGTAGGTTCTATTTTATGCAGAATTTAACATCAAGGACTGATGCACAGAACCAAAAATACTGAACAGAAAAGAAGAAACTGAAACAGGAAAAGGGAATTTAAACTTGATACTCTATGCCAACCCAATTTCGAATACAACCCTATCCCATGATGCAACTAGCAAGTAATCTCTTAGGTAGGTCTTATAGGATCTGTAGGTTGATTTATACAGCATCCAAATTGAAATTTGTAACTGGACAGAACCAAAAATGAAAAACTAAAACAGGAAAAAAAAACTGAATTTAACCCGATACTCTAACATTAAACCTAACATGACCTAAAACCCTCGAAAATCTAATGATAATCGAAACTAAGGGTTGGTAAAGTGTCACATGCTTAAACATGAGGTGCAGGTGTCATTGTGTCCAAGAAATAGGACACGAAGTGTCCAGGACACTCGTGAATCAAAACTGAGATCCAATTCTCGTGCACGTGTGTCACGCGACCTAGGGCTCGACACAGATCGAATTAGGACACGTGGTTACTCGTACACGTAGCCCACCTATAGGGCTACATGTCCACATGTCTGCACTGGACTTTCGATACGTGTCCGCATCGTACGACGTGCGTATCGGACGCTGCAAGCCAACGCACGCGCGACATGCCGAAATCGATGCCACGTCGATTTTTCCTTCGATTCTCCACGAAACCCCACCAAACTTTACGAGCACCATGTCAGTCATGGCCTCTTGCTACTCGCAAATTTTCGTGCATCGAGTCACCGTTTCCAGCGAGAACGGACACGGCATCAGCAGGACACGCGCGCGGTCCTCGTGCTGCGCGTGCGTGTCCAATTTTAGACACGAAAACGTGTCAATTCTAGCCAGAACCTAGGGTTTAGGAATCCCTACATCTAGGGCTATCAATTCGTGAAATTAGTTTACAATAATAACAGAATTGATTTCTAAGAGACAAATCATCGAACACGTTTAACCCTAATCCGATACGTGTCCGACACGCCTATCAAACGGACACAAAACTTAACCAAAATTCATGGGTGGGTCTAGGGTACCTAGACGCATGCTACTATGAAGAAAAATCAGGAGAAACTATGGTATTTAGGTGTTTACCTATTACGAGTTGAAATACCAAAGAAACTGATTCTTCGATCGATGAGACGACCAGTTTCCCCCGAGCAAACGCCTCCAATTCCTTGATAGCAATGCTCCAGCAAGTTTTCCTCCTTCCTACGATCACAACGCACTTTGTTTGAGGTAAAACGGAGGTCGGATGAGAAAGTTAGGGTTTTGGAGAGCTGGAAACTAGGGTTTTGTAATGGGGTGTCCATACTAATGCAATGCTTATATAGAGGAGGGGTTTCCTATCTTGGCCGGCCATACAAGTCCTACTAGGGTTAGGGTTGGTTCATGGGCCCCACTTCTCTATCTAAGTTGAGTTTAAGCCCATTAACAAAAAGGCTAAAAGGCTAATTAATTAATTAGCTTAAAAATGGTCAAATGGTCTTCTAAATTAAACCAAAGCCTAAAATAAAATTCTAATTAGCTAGATAATTCTCATATGTCATGGTTAGTCTCTAATATGGGTTTTCTAAAGTTAAGCCAAAAGCTAAGACAAACACAAGCCAAAATATCTAGAAAATCACAAAATGACTAAAATGACTAAAAAACCCTTATTTCAAAAAGTGGGTGTTACAAGTCTACCCTCCTTAAAAATAATTTCGTCCTCGAAATTAAGGACAAGCTGCATAAGTAGGAAGATAGAAATTATACCTCACTGCTGGAAAAGATAAGGGTACTGCTCGCACATCTTATCCTCTCTCTCCCAAGTAGACTCACCGGGGGAGTGATGCCTCCATGCTACGCGAACTAATGGTATTGTCTGATTCCTCATCACCTTCTCCCGTCGATCCAAAATCTCCATAGGCTGCTCTGGATAACGGAGAGTAGGTCCCTCCTCAATCTCAGAATGGTCCAGTACATGGCTAGGATCTGCCACACATACCGTCTCAACTGCGATACGTGAAATATATTGTGGACGTCCGCTAAGGAAGGCAGTAAGTCCAGTCTGTATGACACGTCGCCGACCCTTTCGCTGATAACGAAAGGTACGACATAGCATGGGCTAAGCTTCCCTCCTCTACCGAAATGAATAGTGCCTCGAGTCGGTAAAATCCTCAAGAATACCATATCCCCAACCTAGTACAAGCATGGTCTTAATTAACAAAACAATCACACAATCAATCAAAACACAAACAACAAAATTCTAAACCTAGGTCTAAGCTATACCTCAAACTGCAAAGGTCTTCGGTGGCTATCGGTCCAATGTCGCTGTCTGTCCTGCGCCACGCGAAGTCGATCCCTGATGAGCTTCACCTTCTCGGCTGCGTCAACAACCATCTTCGGTCCCAATAAAGCTCGCTCTCCAACGTCATCCCAAGACAAAGGAATACGACATCTACGTACGTACAAGGCCTCGAATGGTGACATCTTAATACTGGCTTGGAAGCTGTTATTGTATGCAAACTCCACCAAATACAAATGGTCCTCCCAAGAACCTCAAAAATCTAGGACACAAGTACGCAGCATGTCCTCGAGAGTCTGAATAGTCCTCTCTGACTGTCCGTCCGTCTGAGGGTGGTATGCAGTACTGAATTTGAGTTGAGTACCCAAACTAGCCTGCAAACTCCGCCAGAAATGGGAAGTGAAACGACTATCCCAATCCGAGACAATGCTCACAGGAACTCCATGTATCCTGACAATCTGTCGTATATACATCTTCGCTAACTTTTTCGTAGACGTCTCCACTTTAAATGACAAAAAGTGGGCCGATTTGGTCAACCTGTCCACGATGACCCAAATCGCGTCTTTCCCTCCTGGTGTACGCGGCAATCCCGAAACAAAATCCATCGTGATGTGCTTCCACTTCCACTCCGAAATGGGCAATGGTTGTAACAGTCCTCCTGGCCTCTGTCTCTCTGCCTTAACCTGCTGGCAGACTAGGCACCTGGCTACGAAGCGTGCTACCTCCCGCTTCATCCCATACCACCATACATGCTCTTTTAAGTCTCTATACATCTTGTTGGCACCTGGATGCATAGTGTACTGAGAGCGATGGGCCTCCTGCATGACCTGCTCCCGAAGCTCTCTGCTAGGCACACACAGTCTGGTACCGTACCTTAATGTGTCGTCCTCCGCAATGATGAACTCCACATCTGCCAATCCTGCTCGAACCTGCTCTCGGATACACCGCAGGGTAACATCGTCGAACTGAGCTGACTTGATCCTTTCCATCAAGTCTGACTGAATCTGTAGGCCCCATATCTGTATCTGAACTCCTGGCATGATCACCTCGATCCCCAAACTCTCCAAATCTGCTAATAGATGACGATCCATCATCAAGCACATAGCTACCGGATACCTACTCAAGGCATCGGCAACCACATTGGCCTTCTCTGGATGGTATTGCAATGAAATATCGAAGTCCTTCATTAACTCCAACCACCTGTACGGCCTTATGTTGAGCTCTTTCTATGTAAACACATACTTCAAGCTCTTGTGGTCTGTGAAGATCTCCACATGCTCTCCATATAGATAGTGCTTCCACAGCTTCAGAGTAAAGATAACCGCCGCCAACTCCAAATCATGGGTAGGATAATTCTTCTCATGCGGACGTAACTTCCTGGATGCATAGGCAATCACCTTCCCATGCTGCTGCAAAACACAACCCAAACCCTTTCCCGAGGCGTCACTGTAGATAGTGAACCC
This sequence comes from Iris pallida, assembly GCA_029216955.1. Lineage (NCBI taxonomy): Eukaryota > Viridiplantae > Streptophyta > Magnoliopsida > Asparagales > Iridaceae > Iris > Iris pallida. The sequence continues at coordinate 3,431,028 of JANAVB010035619.1, forward strand.
GTCTGATCCTGATGGCAACGTCAAAATCGGGGCTATCGTCAGTCGCTTCTTCAGCTCATCAAAAGCAACCTGACACTCCTCTGACCAGACAAACTCTGCGTCCTTCCGGGTCAGCCTAGTAAATAGCTTTGCAACCCGGAAGAAATCCTGAACAAACCTCCTGTAGTATCCTGCCAATCTTAGAAAGCTTCTGACCTCTGCAACTAAACTCGGTGCTGTCCATGCCTCAACTGCTTTGATCTTCTTTGGGTCGACTAAAATCCCATCTTCGGTCACCATATGACCTAAGAAATCAACTCGATCCAAGAAGAACTCACACTTCGAGAGCTTGCCGTACAGCTGCTCCTTTCTGAGATTCTCCAGAACCACTCTCAAATGCTCCTCATGCTCCTCTGGGGTCTTCGAATACACTAAGATGTCGTCGATGAACACCACTACGAACTTGTCCAAGTACTGGCGGAACACCTTGTTCATCAAGTTCATGAACACCGCCGGGGCGTTAGTTAACCCAAACGGCATCACCATGAACTCAAACTGGCTGTACCGAGTCCTGAAAGCTGTCTTCGGAATATCGTCCTTCTTCACCTTCACTTGATGATATCCTGACCTCAGATCAATCTTGGAAAATACCTTCGCTCCGCTCAGCTGGTCGAACAGGTCATCGATCATTGGCAGCGGGTATTTGTTCTTGATCGTGAGGCTGTTGAGTGCCCTGTAGTCGATACACATTCGTACCGTCCCATCCTTCTTCGGTACAAAGAGTACTGGCACACCCCATGGTGAAGAACTCGATCGGATGAAGCCTTTGTCCTGCAACTCATCCACTTGCTTCTTCAGCTCCACAAGCTCACTATTGTTCACTCTATAGACATGCTGAGATATCGGCTCTGCACTGGGTATCAAGTCTATAGAGAACTCTACATCCCTGTTTGGAGGCAACCCTGGCAACTCCTCCGGAAATACATCCATAAACTCAGCTATCAGTGGATGTGGCACACTCTGCTCCTCTATTGAAGCTCCGTAGAAAACTCCGCTGCTCTGCTCTGACTCTCTCCTAGTGAACTCGAACTCTGGCTCTCCTGGTATGCTGAAAAGAACTCTACCCCCGCGACAATCTATACTGGCATGGTTCCTGCTCAACCAATCCATACCAAGTACAATATCATAGTTCGGTAGTGGCATCACGAGCAGACTCACATCCAGTTCTCAGCCTCCCAAAGCTACTCTCCAATTCTTGTAAATATCACTGACGAGGATAATACCACCCCCAGTCGTGATCTTGCAAGTCCTAGGCAATGATTCAGAAGAAATATGGTGTCTAATGGCAAAAGATACAGATACGAAGCTGTAGGAAGCACCTGAATCAAATAATGCAAATGCGGGAAAAGAGTCGATAAGAACAGAACCTGCTATCAGATCGCCTACTACCTCGGTATCCTCCGCTGCCATGGTGAAAGCTCGCCCCTGCTGGCCTCCTCTGGCCTGTTGTTGATGCTGAACAAACTTTTGCTGCTGAGTCGGTAAGGGTCCCCTCTGCTGCTCCACTGGTGCCTTGGTCCCTGCTCCCTGTCCTTTATGCCCGAAAGCTTCAGGACAGTCCCTCAACTGATGCTCTGATGAACCACAGAGTAGGCACTTGTCGAGCCTCTTCCTGCACTCACTCCACTTGTGCCCTGGCTTCTTACAGAAGTCACAAATGGCAGCCTAATGCTGTCTCGGTGCCTGCTGACCCTGTCTCTGCTGTGCCTGCTGGAATGGCCTCTACTGCTGGAAAGACTTCTGCTGATGCTGCTGCTGAAAATGGGGCTTCTTGGTTGGTCCTCCACTGCCACTGGCTGTATAGAAATCATGACTTCTCTTCTGCTTCAGCTCCAAATCATCTTCTGCTGCCATGGCTCCCATCAAAATCTCCTCAAATGTAGCATTCTTGTTGCTCTTGGTTAAGGACTTCACTTCCTTTACCAAACCCTTCCTGAATCTTCTAGCTTTCGCTGTCTCACTAAGGCCCTCCACAAATCTGCCCAGGTGGTAGAACTCTCCAGCGTACTCTTCTACAGTTTGGTTTCCCTGAACCAGGTTCTCAAACTGCGTCTCCAACGCGCCAAGTGCAGTATCGGGGAAGAACTTCTCCTTGAAAAGCCTCTTAAAATCCTCCCAAGGTTGCCCCCTAGTACCAACCCTGGGGTCGGTCTGGTACCAAGTGCGGGCAAGGTCCTGCATCATACTGCCTGTTGCTTCCACCTGGAGTCTAGCCGGTATCTCTGCGAGACAGAAAATCTTCTCTATGTGCTCGATCCAGTCGTCCGCGTAAAGGATACCCTCTGTACCCTTGAAGTCCCGCGGCCTCATCTTCTGGAACTCCTGAATACCTGGAGTCCTCGACTGGTATGGCTGAATCTGCCCTCCTTGGGGTGGGGCAGTTTCCCTCTCTACTGCCACCATCGCTAACTGGTAGGCATTATCAATATCCTGCCTCATGTCATCTGACTGACGTCGCTGCATCTCCATCATCTGCTGAATGAGAGCGAAATACTGTGCCGTATCAATTGTCCCCTGGGGTGGTAGTGGTAGCATCTCCTGTACTCCTAGGGTGGTCCTTAGAACTGGTGGAGGAGCACCCCCAAGAGTATATGGGTCCACCTGAGCTGGAAAAAGAGGCACTGTGGTCCCTGGAGCCGGCTGGGTCGGACGAGAAGTAGCCGACCTCTCAGTGGTATTCCTGGAGCCAGAGCGCTGCGATCGTGTCTCCACCATCCTGAAGACAGATCAAACAAGGAATCAAATACTGAAAAAGAAGCAAAATCATCAAAGGAGGATAGTTGATTTCAAAATAAGACAATTAACAGCAAGAATTGATAAGAGTTTTTTCTAATGTGATTGAGTACCTTAACTTATTCCTATATCCTACTGCAGGTTGTAATGATACTCTAGTTTGAGTACCACTATGAATCACACTAGTTGTGATTGAAGACCTGCATAGGCCACCACTAAAAATGTGTCACAACCCGCACACAGTGTGAGGGCACGAGAAGTAACGAACGCCCAGCCTACGCCGCAGTATCGGCGGTAGAACGTTGTCCTGAGTCACCATATCTAACACAATCTAAATAACTATGAATAGAGAGTAAAATAATACGTAACTCAATCATAATACTAAGATAGAATAGAAGAAGAATCTCAAGAAAGTCACAATAAAAGTCTAGGTGTAAACCACCAGAAATAATCTCAAGTACAACTCATAAAGTCTCAAACAGAAAATACAAATAAGTACTAAGTCTCAGCTAGACTATGGGCAAGTCATCAGCGACTGTGGGATCCTCCTGTGGGTCCACGTCGCCAGTGTCATCTAAGCCAATGCCATAATAAGTAGGACAGTACTCCTTATCATCACCTGTAAAATTTTTAACATGCCCAGTCAGGACGGAACGAGCACATATCTCTCACAACAGTTTATATCAGGCATGGACATATAAAGTAAGCTATAGAAAACTATACATGAATCGCTGTAAAGAGAAATCAACAAGAGAGAAGATATAGTTGTGATATAATATGATAAATAAAGAATATAACCTTCTACGTGAATCAGAGCATGAATTGGTTATGTAAACAGCTTGGGTTGCACATGGATACAGCTATGGAATGCACATGGATAACTACTGGGGATAATGATCACATAACCAACTATACTCTTCCTGCCCCCAACCAAAACACAAGGATCAAAGCATGTTATGTTATTGCACATGGACAACAACTAATGTATACATGGAGCTCATATGATCGTGAGTGTACATGAATAACATATGAGTGCACATGGATAAAGGTGAATACATGTAGTACATGATGACCATGATAAAGTACATGAACATGACATACTCGATGTATCCGAGAGGATAATATCGCATGAAAAGATCCAGAGGGTACTGATCCGTGTGAACGTCGTGTCAGCATCAAGTATACTAGTCTATAACAAGAATACATATCCAAAGAAGCATGAAAAGATCAGAGAATATACTCGCCTGGCAATCCGAACTGCTGATGATGAAAAGTGACTGGACTGGAGTGATATGATCCTATTTAAAACAATCACATGTCATAATACAGTCTAAAATATCATAAGGAAAGTCTTCAATGCAAATTCTACATGATTTAGGTCAATCTAAGTCAAAGTCAACCTTGGATCAACTTTTGGTCAACCAAACTAGTCAACTAGGTCAAAGTTTTGGTCAACTAGTCTATAAGTCAATTTTTAGGTCACTACCAGTCCTAGAGTTGATTTTGGGTATGTGTTGGTGTTATCTTAGGTCCAAGAAGCCTAATCCTAACAACCAATGTAATTCACAATACTTAACTCATAATACCCTAGTCTAATATCTATACTTAGACTAGTATCTACCAAAACCCAAGGCTAGGATGTTACTTAGTAAGTTCTATAGTTAAAAATAAGGAACCTCAATTCTACTTCTTCACAACTCATCCCAATGCACCTATACACTTGAATACATGCACATGGGCATGCCTACTGTTACTGTTACTGCAGTCCTTGAATTTTTTATCACACCATAGCCCCATATCAGTTTATCTAACCCTAACTAATACCCAATACATGTACACATCTAAAAACAAACTCTACTTTAACTATCAACCAACCATTTAACTATCAACTATCTAAACTAACTAAATTAAACTTGGCATCCACCAATTCCTAACTAATCAGTAAACTGAACCTAATCACTCAAACTGCATGGACTGAAATCTTTCCTAAATCCCCAATATCAGTTATAGGCAAATACCTATCTCTCTAAATCTCAGTTATAGGAAATCTAGCTATCTCCTTTGATATCCTATTTAGGTACAACCCAAATACCCTATATCTAAACCAACTCGAATCATAGCCTATCCATCATGCAACTAATAGGTACTCATAGATAGGAAATGCAGGATCTGTAGGTTCTATTTTATGCAAAATTTAACATCAAGGACTGATGCACAGAACCAAAAATTCTGAACAGAAAAGAAGAAACTGAAACAGGAAAAGGGAATTTAAACTTGATACTCTATGCCAACCCAATTTCGAATACAACCCTATCCCATGATACAACTAGAAAGTAATCTCTTAGGTAGTTCTTATAGGATCTGTAGGTTGATTTATACAGCATCCAAATTGAAATCTGAAACTGGACAAAACCAAAAATGAAAAACTAAAATAGGAAAAAAAACTGAATTTAACTCGATACTCTAACATTAAACCTAACATGACCTAAAACCCTCGAAAACCTAATGATAATCGAAACTAAGGGTTGGTAAAGTGTCACATGCTTAAACATGAGGTGCATGTGTCATTGTGTCCAAGAAATAGGACACGAAGTGTCCAGGACACTCGTGAATCAAAACTGAGATCCAGTTCTTGTGCACGCGTGTCACGTAACCTAGGGCTCGACATAGATCGAATTAGGACACGTGGTTGCTCGTACACGTAGCCCACCTATAGGGCTACACGTCCATATGTCTGCACTGGACTCTCGATACGTGTCCGCGTCGCACGTATCGGACGCTGGAAGCCAACGCGTGCGCAACAGGCCGAAATCGATGCCACGTCGATTTCTTCTTTGATTCTCCACGAAACCCTACCAAAATTTACGAGCACCATGTCAGTCATGGCCCCTTGCTACTCACAAATTTTCGTGCGTCGAGTCATCGTGTCCAGCTAGAACGGACATGGCAGCAGCAGGACACACGCGCGGTCCTCATACTGCACGTGCGTGTCCAGTTTTGGACACGAAAACGTGTCGATTCTAGCAAGAACCTAGGGTTTAGGAAACCCTACATCTAGGGATATCAATTCATGAAATTAGTTTACAATAATAACAGAATTGATTTCTAAGAGATAAATCATCGAACACGTTTAACCCTAATCCGATACGTGTCCGACACGCCTATCAAACGGACACGAAACTTAACCAAACTTCATGGGTGGGTCTAGGGTACCTAGATGCATGCTACTATAAAAAAAATTAGGAGAAACTATGGTGTTTAGGTGTTTACCTATTGCGAGTTGAAATACCAAAGAAACTGATTCTTCGATCGATGAGACGACCAGTTTCCCCCGAGCAAACGCCTCCAACTCCTTGCTAGCAATGCTCCAGTAAGTTCTCCTCCTTCCCATGATCACAACGTACTTCGTTTGAGGTGAAACGGAGGTCGGATGAGAAAGTTAGGGTTTTGGAGAGCTGGAAACTAGGGTTTTGTAAGGGGGGTGTCCATTCTAATGCAATGCTTATATAGAGGGGGGTTTCCTGTTTTGGCCGGCCATACAAGTCCTACTATGGTTAGGGTTGGTTCATGGGCCCCTCTTCTCTATCTAAGTTGAGTTTAAGCCCATTAACAAAAAGGCTAAAAGGCAAATTAATTAATTAGCTTAAAAATGGTCAAATGGTCTTCTAAATTAAATCAAAGCCTAAAATAAAATTCTAATTAGCTAGATAATTCTCATATGTCCTGGTTAGTCTCTAATGTGGGTTTTCTAAAGTTAAGCCAAAAGCTAAGACAATCACAAGCCAAAATATCTAAAAAAAATCACAAAATGACTAAAATGACTAAAATACCCTTATTTCAAAAAGTGGGTGTTACATATATTGTCTCTCCCACTCCACGAGGTGTTGTTCTCTGGCCGGTCGGATCCTCTCTACGCAGCGCCTTCCTGTCAGTAGCTCCAGCAGGACAACGCCGAAGCTGTACACGTCGCAGTTTACTGTGAGGTAGCCTAGATTGAAAATGCATGATAAATTGATCGTAGTTAGAGTCTAGATAGGCCAGATACTCACTGACTCACTGGCATGTAGTTATAATCCTTTATAACCGTCATGTAACGATTGCTGATAGATCCTCTCTCCGCACGTAGGTTAGAGGGAGAGGGGGACCAACTAACAGCAGGCGGTTGTAAAGATTTATAGCATTATTGATGTAATTAAGTATAATTAGGTTCTGCGTGCATGTGCATGGGATGACGCTAATTACGTACCGGTGGTGACGTACTCCGGTGCGCAGCAGCCCTCAGTGCCCATCACTTGAGTCAAAAGATGGGATTCGTCTCCTTCTGGACCATCTTTTGCTAAGCCAAAATCCGAAAGCTTTGCTTGGTAATCCTGATCATAAGTGGGAAGATTTGACTGTAACCTCATCTTCCCAATTTTGAGAAACTTAAAATTTCTATAATAATATATTTTTATTTTAACAATTTTGAATGATGAATTATTTTAGAGGGAATGGACTTAAGAGCAGGATTTCAAATTTAAAAGTTTCTTATAACCAACTTAGTGGTCCCCACTCATTTTTTAGATTTTCTAACTGATTTTCTTCAACTTCTGTAATTAATGAAAAGGAAGAGGGGGTTTATGAACTTTGCCTTAAGAGGGAAGGATCATTTTGTAATATTCTTAGGCGGAGGGGGGGGGGGGGGCGCTAAGTGCAAAAGTGCACTGTTGGTTATAATTAAAAGTTTGATAACAGAGTTTATTTCATTCTTTTTCCCTCCAATTCCTTTTTTTGTTCGATCCTTCTTTTCTGAGCTCGGTCGACGCAGCCGCCGCCGCCGACGACGACGACGGCGACGATCGGTGCTTTAGAAGCACGGCCGCTCATCAACTGTCGTGGCGATCGACTGCGAGCGACCTCCATTCCAGCTATCTATCTCCGAGGCATGATCGTTAAGTGCATCTCAATTTTATTCGAAGAACTGTGTGTTCTTGATTCCATCCCTGATCGAGCATCCTCCAGCTATAGATCGGAGTCGATCCACCGGAGTTCTTCGTCAGAGGTTCACGACAGTAGCAAGTGTACTTCTCGTCATCGCCGATCGATCTAATTTGGGTGAGACTGATTATAGTTCGGTTTGAGTTTGGACAATTGATTTTGGATGTTCGATTGATCAATTTCTCCTTATGATCGAGTAAATTGTAGGAGAAATTATGATCGGGATCGACTCAACCAATTTTGGATTCACTGCTATGATTAAGTCGTATTAATGGTGAGAATTCGATTCAATTTTTCTTTTAACTCTGTCGATTTTAGTTGATGAATGATCCATCCTCAAGAATAGATTTAGGATTCTTTTGTTTGATAATTTCTGTAAAACCAACATTGGATCGGTTAGGGATGATTATTTTGAAGTCATGCTTATAACGTGTTTGTATTAATGTCAATTAGGCTCTGTTCGTGTCTGATATGCGAAAACCAGTATCGGACGCATGAATTTAGGTTCTCAAATCAGCTTAATTGTAGATAAAGATCGTTAGGATTGTTAAGGTTCCAGACTTTGAGCCGTATATGTCCAAGCCGCGTAGGGTGTGCGTGTCCGGGAAATGAAGGAGTAGCAGCAGTACTGGGAGTGGGTTGTGTTCGTTGAAATGTACTGTGGTTAAGTTGCACTGCAGTGGTGAACTCATAGTCCAATTTGTGTAGCTATGGATGTTTCGGCTAAAGCTTCAAGTAGTGTTCATGCTTAGTATTTTGGTATTAGTAATGACCATTGACTTCAAATTGTGCATAGGTCTTCTCTGTGGATGAAACTGTTGCATGGTGATAGCACATTTATAGTTGAAGTGTGAGGTGGGAATTCAAGAAGTATTTCAGGTTGGGGAATGGTTGGTTCTATATATGTGTTACCAAGTTGGGTTTAGGCTTTAATCCATATGTTGTGAGTTGGGCCTGTGTGTATTATGAGGAGTTGGTTGGCTAATTCTGAATGTATAAAATTTGTTAGGCTAGGATGTGCTATATTGCTGGACCTTAGTGTGGCCTATGGTTCTTTTGTGTTAAATATTAATAGCTAGATGTTGAGTTGCTAAATATAGGCAGTGGCATAATCTGCAATGGTGGGACTCATATTACTGTTGACTCCATGGAAGAATGCTAAATAGGTTGTGTGGTGATTTGCAGGATGGGTTTGTATGAGATTGAGCTTGTGAACATATGGCCGAGCCTAAGGGAAGGCTAGTAGTAGAGTATGGTTGGACCATTTTGGGCCAGTAAGAGTAAGATGGGGCTAAGGGTGGGCTGTTAAGAATACTGTTATAGTTGGTACTTGGGTTCTTTTACCTATTAAAACTGGTGGGAACAGTTATAAATTTTATTAGTATTATATTTACTATTAGCTACTGTTCTGAACAAATTATTTTAGTTACCAATATTAGAACTACTTAGTATCCTTGTTAGATGATAATATTTTGGCTATCTCCTTGCTATTATGAATAATTATATCCTAATAATTAGTGATATTATGTACAGATATCCTATAGTTAATTTTTGATTAGAGAAAGGATAGCCAATTGATATTTGGATGGAACTTGACCAACTTGTACCTATATTCAGGTGGACCGACAGATCTATTTCCTACCTTTGATCACCCGGAGCAAGGCAAGTATTGTTCTATGTTTTTTGTGCATTTACATATCCTGTACTTTTTTGTGACACGTCATGACACTATATCTTGTACCCCTGTATCTCTTGTTCTTGTACTCGTGTCGGGTGGAAAAATACACTAGCTATGTGACCAAACCCCGGTTATTATATTCATGTGGATAGCTTAAGCCTCGTATCGTGCACGCGGGTCCTAAGACGTACCATATTTATGTACTCTTGTACATGCTCATGTACTCACCCAGCCGGTCACATAGGCTAGTTGTATTTCAAACACGGTGCACATGTCATGTCTTATACTTCAAGTTTATGGTTTACATTCATGTACTTTATTTCCTGTACTTTACATTCATGTAATTTCATGTTCTTTTCTGTACTTTATAGTTCATGTTCTCTTGTACTCATTTCCATATCATGATGCTCTTGTTCATTACCTAAAACTGTACTTTGCTCCGCTCCTGACTGGATATGTTGCAGGTATACTTGCAGGATATCATTCTACCATATGGGCCAGAGCTCGGGACATTAGCTGAGCAGGATGGAGACATGACTTAGCTAGAGGCTTCAGGTTTAGACCGTTTAGCCTTATTCCTAGATCTTGTTTAGAGTTCATAGTATATTTCATTCCTGATGTCTCTGGTATATTTATGATATATAGATTTGTGGATTATGGTGATCTTTCTGGGATTATGTGTAGATGTTGTGATTGTGTACATTTATCTGGTTAGATTTTCCTAGCTTGTTACAGCTTACTTCGTCGTGTCTAACGATGAAGGTTGGGCGTGTCCGACTCGTGTCTGATTATTCGGGAGCGGGTCGTGACATATTTTTAGTAGTGGCCTATACAGTTTATCCTAATAGTACCTAGGTATTAGAGTACTATTGCGGGACTTGATTTAAACTAGGGAAACTTGATCACAGCATAGGAAATCGGGTACATCGGGTATATTGATATTCTATAAATATTTGTTCTTTTAGGATTAGGACATTTTAACAGTTTTCTGTTTTTCAGATAGTTTAAAGCATGCGACACCGGAACGATCGATCCACCTACACTTGAGGGTTTCGAGCTTCCACTACTTTCCATCGCCCTACTATCCCCATGGGTAGTACGCAGTTGATTGAGATGTTTCAAGAGTTCATTGACACCCAGATGCAGCATGCCATCCTTTTTCAAGGCAGACTTGTGGATGCACTCTCCGAGCCAGGAAGGACTTCTGACTTCCAGACTCTCGGATCTTTGTTTTTTTAACACCGAGCGCATATTTTACACCAAAAAGCAGATCGAGGACCTGGAGCCACCACTGAAGATCATCCAAGTTTTCGAGGATCCAACTCCTCTGATTGAAGTCACCAACCAACAAATCCAACAATTAGCACATACAACGAGACCGAAAGCTGAAGCCAGGAGAGATATGAAGACTTATGACAAATATATCAACTAGCTAGGACCCGTAAAGCGTCGCAACACTGACGGCACATCATTAGTTGCATCATTAGCGGCAGATTCAAGCCCACATTCACCGAATGCAGGATTGTCAGTAAGGCACAGATCACAATGATCGAGGAGCATCAGGATCTCAGCAGCCAGCATCCAGCAACCATATATTCCTGTCAGAGTTCCTTTACTTCATCGGGAGATCCAGATTCAGATTCAGTCGACGATCATTTGCAATTTTTGTCGTCGCCCAGGATATCACCACAAAGAGTGCCATAAGAGACGGAGGCTATGCCTGCACTGCGGATCATCTGCCCATCAAGTCAAGGATTGCATAGAGATTAATGATTCCACTGTCCAACGACGAGCACGAAGAGCACCAGGACTACAGCAAGGGAACCCACCTCTCCAGACTCAGCAGCTGCATGGAGCACTACCGCAGAAACTATTCTACGTCAGGACAACTGAAGAAGTTGAAGGGATACTGAAGACACTTGAAGACAGAAGATTTTCTTGCATGATTGGAGAAGGTCGTGGATCGTGATTCACAATTCAAAATTCTGTGGATTTTTCTCTTAGCACCTAAAATTTCCTTATTTTCTATTTAAGATTTGTTAGACTTTGTTTTCTATTCTGAAACCTCGGTTGCTATTCGGCAGGTATTTCAAAAAATTGTTTCCTATTCTAAGATTTTATTCCTATTTTAGAATTTGTCCCTTATCCGTAACTCTGTTTCTTATTTGAAGATTTCTTCCTACTCGGTAAACTTGTTTCTGATCCATAATTCGATAATTGTTTGAAATCCACTATTCGATATTGTTTGTATATTTCATGATTTTGCTTCCTAGTGATTGGCTCATATTTAAAAATTTGTTCCCTCATCAACTTCGTGTTATTCGAGATTTTATTCCTAGTCAAAATCTTATTTTGAAACCTTGTCCCCAATCAAAATATTGTTTGAACCTTCATTTCTATTTGACGCTTGATCGAGATTCAGTCCCTAATTGAGACATTGTTTGAAGATTTTTATTTATTTATTCGAGACCTTGACTAGTTCTTTGTTTGAGTTTCTATTTTTATTCATGCTTTTATTTTATTTGGGATTGCTCTCTATTCGCGGCATTGTTTCAACCTTATTGAGATCTTACTTGTTTCATATTCACGATCCAAAACCTTGTTTCCTAATTGATGATTGATACTCCTCCATTCATTGTTCATAACTTCGCTTCCTATTCGAGGTTCTGTTATACTTGATTCCTGTACAAGGTTTTTGGTCCTTATTTCAAGACTTTGTCTTCTATTTGATACCTTGCTTCTATGCCACCTTATGTAATGCCCCAGTCCCAAAATACATAGGACTAGGAACGTAGACATGCCAGCCGTATAATAAATATATGTACGCTGTAAAATGCAGTAGAACCATAACTAATCTCATGCACACAAAAATAAATGAATAAAAGATATCATAAAATGATAATGAATTGTCTTGATACAATATGTTGGGCGGAGACAAATCCACTACCAACAAGATAAAAGAAATACATGATATACAAAGGAATGATTTTTGGCGAGCGAAGCGAAGACGATCCAAGTGCAATCATCCTCGAAGAAACAGCGATAATCACGGTTAGAGCTAGAACACCTGCGAAAGACAATAGCACACACCTAGAGAGATAACCAGGTCCTCAGAGGGACGTAACAAGACACATAATATCATGCCATATAAACTGAATAATTATTGCTCAAATAAATAAGTCAATTGAATTATAACATGGTCCAATACACACCTATTGAACTAGCATACCATCCCCCCGACCAAATAAGGATAGGAGATGGTAAACTAATTCACGGTGACATATATTCCAATGCTATGAATCCAATATGGTATCCGGACCCCAACAAGGTTCAATACCTTCTCATCGAAGTAGTTAGTCACACCTACAACCAAACAAGGACAAGATGTGACGAACTAATTCGCGACAAGTTATTGTTCCAAGCCACGGTCAGATACAAGTACCCAAACCAAAAGTACTCGTACCTAACGGATAAAGGTGCCTAACCGTTCTAAGTGTAATGTAGTTAAGAACAATCCTTCCTACGCATGGACCCTGGCTAAATAGGATCGGCATGGTCCCCCCTTGGGGCACTAGAGGCCCCATCAGTAAGAGCATAACGTTCCGCAGAACGTCAGTGGCCGTCAGTAATCATGGGTCATCAACCCTGTATCTCCAGCGGAGCTTTCGGGTCACAAAGGAAAGTGCATCGAAGCCCATACGCTAAGGAATTGTCCTCCCCGCCCAATGCCTAATATGTTGTATACACAACAGTAAATCTCTATAACCGCTAAGTCAAACTAGGATACAATCTCTATTAGCGGTTATTTCTATCGCACGACTTATACGCACCGGTGGTCAGCCAGTCATGCATGTCCGTGTTCTACATGCGACACACAACTTCGTGTTACCACGTGTCAAGGCCAATGAATGCAATACACAAGGTTGTCCCTTAAATCTAGGTTTAATGTGTAAGAAAAATAATACATATTCGGAAATATAAATGCACAGTAAGTTCTAACAGGTTATGCCATGTATCACAGTTTATTTTGGATAAAAAAATAAATAATGCATAAAATATGAGCTAAAATAAATAGACAGCAAATAGCAAGGTGTCTTGCCTGGTAGGACGTCTGGTGTGCTGCAATGATCAAGCTGGCATGAACTGCGACTTCGGTGCAACAAATTATGCAAGGTGACCTCGGATGTTGGTACGGACGGTTCCATCGGGTCCAGGACGGTCAAATTAGTTAGGGACGATATAAATAAGTTCGAGATTTGGAAGAAGATAGGAATATTGCTAGCAAGGAAGAAGATTGGATATTCGAGAGAATTGGTAGAAATAAATAAATAAACTATTTTAGAAAATAATTATTTATTTAAACTAATTTTTTTTATTACTCCAAATACTATAAGAAATACTTGAAAAGTCTATAAATATTTTTAGACTAAAACTAATTTTGTGAAATATAATTTTTTAGACCAAACCACATTCTTCAAATACCATAAAAATAAAAAATAAAAATATATCTACGCTTCGAAATCCAATTTTGTAAATAAATATAGGCCAAGCCTAGTACTACATATTTTATGACAATTAAAATTTTAGGAGAATATATGTTTATTAAAAAATTTATAATAATAAAAATCTTAATACTATTTTGCTATTTAATGCTATACTAATTAATGGTATATATTGTATATAAAAAATCTAATGTAGTAGTAGTAGTAGTAATAATAATAATAATAATAATAGTAATAATAATAATAAAATAGCAGATACTAAAAGAAGGAGAAAATAACTAATAACCAAAACATAAAAATAATCAACCACAATAAAATAAAACTAAATAGAAGCAAAAAAATATAATAATAATAATAAATTGAACAAATAAAACACAACAGCAATCAAAGCTGCTGCCATTTGCAACTAAAAAAAGAAAGAGAAATGTGAGGAGAGAGAGAGGACAAAGGGAGTGAGAATGAGAGGGAAGCGGAAGAGAGAGAAGAAGCGGAGGGAAGCGGAGAGACGGCGGTGGCTGAGTCGGCAAGGTGTTGCGGAGGCTTAGGCGAAGGCGGAGGAACGGGGAGAAGGGTGCACGCGCCTCCGGCGCGGTGGCGACGGCGATGCTTGTCGCGTCGGGGTCGGGAGGCGGTTGGTCGCGGCAAAGAGCGGAGGAGAGGGAAGCTGGGCGGAGTCACTGGGGTGGCGCCAGGCTCGGCGGTCGGAGTTCGAAAAGGGTGTGGAGGAGGCGGCGCACGGGAGGCGATCGGAGAGGGTCGGCTCGGTCGGGAGGATAGGAGCTCGCCGGAGATGGCGGACGCTGTGAGCGGCGGAAGGAGCACGCCGACGATGGGCTGTTCCGGAGGTGGTCGAGGCGCCACTGGGAACGGTTCAAACAGGTTCGACTGGAGAGAAGCGCTGCGCTGGAGACGGAGCTCCGGTCGGCGGCGAGGTGCGTTTAGGGTTAAGGTTTTAATTTCCTTTGGTGTTGCGTGATGGGATCGGTGGTAGTTGTTACGGTGGTGCGACGTCTGTGGTGGGCTGGGAGATGGCCGGAGTTGGCCAGGGTCGGAGGCAAGGTTCGGTGGAGGTGGAAGGGTCGTGATGGGTTCGGCGGTGGTGGTGTCGGGTTCTGGTATGGATGAGGGTTACGAACAGTGGGTGGCCGGGGATAAAGGTACAGTCGGCCGCGGCCAAGGTGCTAGTGTGGGTAGGAGATACGGGTGTGGTGAAGGTGAAGGTGGCGGTGAGTCCTGGCCGGAGGGGTATGTCCAGGCGACGTCAGATTTTGGATGAGACGGGGTTTCCCACGATGGTGGTGATGGGTGATATTGTGCGCTGTCGGAACAGGACGAAGGAGAGGGTGGTGGTGTGTAAAATCTCTATTTTTTTAAATTATTTTTTATTATTTTATTAGACTTCAAATTTAATTTATATAATTCATTATTTTTATTAATTATTAAAAGTGACCTTAGACATTGTTGTGTTTGGAGCACAAGACGACCATGAATTTTGGCACGAAGGATGTAACAGTGTGCTTTGACCAGTATATTAGCCATGTCGTGGGAGGCCTAGCCATAGTTCAGTCCAAACTAGGAAAACCAGGCCGAGTTTTGAAATAACGCTTTAAAAAAATTATTTAGATATTATTTTATATATTAATTTTTAGACGACCCAGTTTGTCCAAACCAGTCCGAATTGGGCCCGAACCAATTTAAGCCCATATAAGCATGTAGTGTGACCAAATGTGGCCATGTAGGCATATTTTATGTATATACAAATATTTTCTAAATTATTTTAGAATTTTATGTGCAATTTCTAATTATTTAATTATTTGTACTATTATTGGTATTTTATTATAAATAATATCGTGCAATATTTATACAAATTTTTGGACCCGGATAAGGGTGTGCGATATAAGTCCACCCATTAGGATGATTTTATTATTTTATTATTACTTAATTTATTTTGTGGAGAATAAATAAATATGTTCAATCTATTTAAATATTATTATTATTTTGAGTTGGTTTATTATGAATGGGATTTATATATATATGTAAATATATTTAAATATATTAAATAATTGGATATGTGACATTTGAAGTGTTATTTGGATTTATATAGATTTTTGGATATATATAGTTATATATATAAAAGATTTAAAGATACGAAAAAGAAAAATAAAAGGAAAAGGAAAAGGAAAAGGAAAAAAACAAACAAACAAACAAACCCACCCCTTAAAGGGGCGGGCCCCACCCCTCTCCATGCTTGCTGCGTACAGCAGCAAGCCTCGAAAACTTTTTCGTGAGTGTTGGGTCATTGGTATTAGTAATAATAGTAATATTAGGTTTTTATCTAATTTGTTTTATATATAACTTTTTTTATAGACCTCAAAATCCTACACTTCCAAAACAAAAATTGTGGCAGAACATACCCTCTTCGTCTACGAGTTCGTTTCACCAGCAATGGAGTTGTGTGTGCGACAAACGGAGCATCGAAAGTCAGCCCCTCGTCATCCTCGGAGCAGTTTTCCCACTCAAGGTACCCTACTTCCCGACGATGTAACTTTTTACTCGTAGCACCGATTTTTGATCCGTCCCTGGAAAGTAGACTTGACCCTCTTCGAGATCCTTCAGGTGGATTTCGAAACAACCCATCGAATTGCTCGGAAAATCGAGACAAAGTTGAAGAAAAACCTGTTTTCCGTAATACTAAAAACTATTTTAAAGTGACAACTTGTCGGCCAATTTTTTTGCTGTGCATTAAAGATCTGTAGAAACTAATTAAGACAACATAACCGAGATTGTAACGCACCTTCTGGATTCACTTTTCATCTAGTATGTAGAAAGTTACACGTTGTTAAAGTTTCACGAAAAATTATAAATTCTGTTTACAACATTACCACTGTCCTCAGAATAGTCAAATTAGCTAGGATTGCCTGTCCTTAAGTCCAATTCTGGACACAGGGGCAAAATGGTAATTTTGGATCAAAACGGTGTCCGCCGTTGCACCCGCTTTGCACCGAAAAGCATGCTAGAGTCAACGGTCTCTAAAGTCATCAAACTATATGTCAACAGGTCTGGTTTTCTGATACGAACCCAACCGTATGTCTAGAGTTGGATTCCGGCGGGCCGTGCACAAAATTGCCCGTTGAGTCGGACCATGGGGTCCGCAAAACGGCGTTCTGATTCAACTGTCTCAGAATCGGACCAAACTTGGCATACAGGACCAAAAAAATGATACGGTGCTACTGGCGCAAGTTTCTTCTCGATCGGACGAACGTGCACAAAGTAATTAGGAAACTTGCACAGAGGCCGATATAGTAAATTTCGACGGATACGTATCAAATTCGTCGCGCACACGCGACCAATTTGAATTCCGTCAAAGTCCACACGTCCAAGAAGCCGTTACGCACCTTTCGATGCTTTCGGTTCGTGACCAAGTCGCCCGGATTGGCGGGACGTACGTGGTATCGGAGAATTTTTTCTATATTTCTATTGTTTTAAAACATATTTTCTTCAAACTTTGAAACAGTTTTAACAGGGATTTAATATATGAAAAATAAAAGTAAAAGAGAGGTTTCGTACTCGTATAGGTTTTCTATAACTTCCTTCAAATAGAATCTCGAAATCGTGCATGGATTGGGAGAAAACTGTCCGTGAACTAGAGTCGTTGGACTGGTTTTTCTGTCCTGTTTGGGAAAGATTTCGTCGAACTTGGGTTCGATTTTTCGGCCAATATAGGTCATCTAAAATCGAACCAATTGATGGGAGTTACAATCATAAGGGTTGTGATCGTACCTGCGCAATCGGTTCGACGAATCATCAACCGTGGAGGCCGATAGCTCGCAGTGAAGATGGGCTCGCGCCTGTTTCTGGCTGCCACGGCTCTGCTCTGTTACGTGCGGCGGCGGCCCGCAGCGGCATACGGAGGTGGCGCGCGTCGGGAGGGTCGCCTGGGGTCGACGTACGTAGGTGTTAGGGTTTTGGGTCTTGACTTCCCTTCTATTGATCTATATATACACACATTCGTTCGGTTGCACAGGCCACAGGCTCGGCTATATGCTGCTCGGGCTGTTCAGCTAGGGGAAATTGCCTGGGCTGCTCTGTTGTGGGCCGGGTTGGGCTGGCCCAGCCTGGTTGTTTTTGTATTAGTTTTTATATATTTAACTAATTTACACAAAATATTTATATATCAATACATTTATGTATATACATACAAATATATTTATATATATACACAAACACATATATCTTTATATACTTCTATGCATACACACATATGTAATATATTTGTATATACACGTTTATACGTATATACTCATATATCTCTCTCTATATATATATATATATATATATATATATATATATATATATATAATATATATATATATATATATATATATATATATATATATTATATATATATATATATATATATAATATATATATTATATATATATATATATATATTATATATATATATATATAATATATATATATAATATAAAAATATATATTATAATATAATAATATATATATATATAATATATATATATTTTCTATATATATATTTATATATTAGATATATATAATATATATAATATATTATATATATATATATATATATATATATATATATATATATATATATATATATATATATATATATATATATATATTTTATATATATTTTCTAATATATATATATATATATAGAATATATAATTTTTTTTTTCTATATATATATATATATTATATAATATATCTATATATATATATATATATATAGATATATTTATATATATAAAATATATATATATATATATATATATATCTATATATATATAGATATTATATAATATATATATATATATATATATATATATATATAATAATATTTATATATACTTTATTTTATATTTAATAAAGTATTATATATATATATATATATATATATATATATATATATATATATATAATATATATATATATATATATATATATATATTTTATATATAATATATATCTAATATATATTATATATATATATATATATATATATATATATATATATATATATACTATATATATATATATATATACTTTATTTTATATTTAATAATAAGAGTATATATATGTACAATTATTTAATAGGCATCCATATATCTTATATATATTCCTATATATATAAATATACTTATATATTAATTCTCCATAAATCTAAACAAAATCTCAATATTATCTATTTCTAGTGCAGGACCCATTCATGTAAATATGTAACATTTATTTGACGAAAATAATATAACCAATAATTATATTATATTATATACTAATAATCTCACTAAATATAATAATAATAAAAATAATAATAATAATAATAATAATAATAATAATAATAATAATAATGACGAAATTCAATAAATCAAATGGTGTATACACCACCATGCACAGTCTAAAAAATTCTCAAAAATGTACAAGGACCTATTTTATACAAATATCACTGAATGTCAACTAATAACGATATTTATAATATTTATTTGAGAATACTTACAAAATACTCATTAGATCATTAAAACGGAATACGACACCATCATTCTAAAATACGTCAACACGAATGTCCATGGGCGTCCCATATGACTACGTGGGCTTGGGCTTGGTACGGGTTCAGTCCGGGCTGGTTTGATACAACCGGGTCTCCTAAACGTTAAATAATATTCATAATGAATAATTAAACCATTTATAATGGCCATGTCACAACTTTGTCTGGTTTTTCTAGTTAGGACATCTCTATGGCTCGGCCTTCCCTGGCATGGCTAATATACTAGTCAAGGCACGCCACTGAACTATTCGTGCCTCGACTTCTAGTCACCTTGTACTCAAATTCCTAACAATGACTAAATTATCTACCGTAATAATAAACTAAATAATTATTTATAAAATCTAAAATTCACCATTTAAAACAAATAAATAATAAAAAATATTTTAAAATTTTTTGGGAAGTGGAGCTACAGGCCAGCCCACTCCGAAATTGGTGTCTATATAAGTACAGGAAACAATATCGAACAATGTACTCATATACCAGGTAAACCGGAAATGACATCTCATTACGAGATTCACGTATACTAGTCCGTGTATCCTCGTGTCGAGAATCAAGTATAACGCTACAACTGAATCGGATATAGTAGATATCAAAGCAAAAAAAAACTATCAGAGAATGTACTTGTCTGCTGTCCTGAGCTGAAAAAATCGAACTACAAACCACTCAATGAGCCACGAAAGGTCAACTCGCACAACAGTCTCCTAATGCTGAAACATGCATTACCAACGTTCTCATAATGGTCAAATTAGCTAGAAATGCCTACCTATAAGTCCAATTCTGGACACAGTAATAAAACGATAATTTCGGATCAAAATGGTGTCTACCGCTGGACCCACTTTGCACCAAAAAACGAGCCAGAACCTACAATCTTTAAAGTCATCAAACTATACGTCTATAGGTCCAGTTTGACGAGACGAACCCAACCGTATGTCCAATGTTGGATTCCGGTGGGTCGTGCACAAATTCACCCGTTTGATCAGGTTGCGGGCCCGCCAAAATAGCGTTCCAATCGACCATCTCAGAATCGGACCAAACTTGGAATGCATGACCAAAAAATAATACGGTCCTGTTGGCGCAAGTTTCGTCTCGATATGACGAGCGTGCACAAAGTAATTGATAAATATGCAAAAGGCCGATACGGTAAATTTTGACGGTTACGCATCAAATTCGTTGCGCACACGCGATCAATTTAAATTCCGTCAAAGTCCACACGTCCACGAAGTTGTTACACATCTTTCTATACTTTCGGTTCGCGACCACGTCGTTCGGATTGACGGGACGGACGGCGTATCGGGACAATTTTTCTAAAAATTTAGTTTTCAAATCAGTTTTTCTCCAACTTCACAAACCAATAACTTTCTGTACAGTGCATGAAATTTATTTCTACAAAATTTTTTTAAAGCCCTATAGGTTGTCTACAAGTCTTTTCAAACCGATTTTGAAAACTCGCAACACGCTGGTCGCAAATCGGCCACAAAGTTGGGATTTCAGGACAGTTTTTAAACCCAGAAAATCGAGTTTTTCTCGATTTTGGAACTCGTTTTTCGTCGCACATGGTGCGAATCGGCACGAACTATTTGAAGGGAATTAAAGGTGTATATTTTAGGATCATACCTGACCAAGTGGTTCGCAAAACGACGGAGCGAGGAAAGAGAAATCTATTTCCGAAGTTGGCTCTTCGCTGACAGTTTTCGTGCGCGGGTGGGCTGCTTGTTGCGCATTTTCCGACGATGGACGACCACGGGTTGGTCGACGGCGATGTCGGGGTGCACGTTGGGTTGTGGGTGGCGGCTAGGATTTGGGTTTTTTTTTCTTTCTAAAATCCCTCTCCTACTCTCTCGATACATATATATATAGTTATATATATATTGCTCGGATTATACAAGGAAACGGGGGGAGGGGCCACTCGGATTTATGCCTACTGTTGCTGATTGTGATTGCTAGTGTGCGTGTGTGCTTTTGTTTTGGTGTTTGAATCAATTTTGACTTCTTTTTTTTTCTTTTCTTTATTCTAATAACCTTTTATATATATATATATATATATATATATATATATATATATATATATATATATATATTTTCTTTTATATATATATATATATATATATATATATATATATATATATATATATATATATTCTAATAACCTTTTATATATATATATATATATATATATATATATATATATATATATTAAAAAAATATATATATATATATATATATATATATATATATATAATATATATATTTTTTTATATATATATATATTTATATATATATATATATATATATATATATATATATATATATATATATATAATCAGAATTTATTTATAAACAAAAACTAAATATTTTGTTTATATATATTAAATATATTAAAGATTTTTATAAATAAAAACTCTATTAATAAAATACCTATTTAACTAATAATATAAAAATACTAAAATAATATTTAAATAGTATTAAAAATAATAAAATATTATAAATGACTATATTAGCCCTATTCAGGAAAGTGGGGGAGACAAATCTATCATCCTGAAAAAAATTTCGTCCTCGAAATTAGAGCAAACTAGCACAATAACAATAGCAAGAACAAAGAAAAAAAATAACTCAAGGCTCGAAGAGATAATGGTAACACTCTCGCATCTCGTCCTCCCTCTCCCAGGTAGACTCTCCTGGAGAGTGATGTCTCCATGCGACACGAACCAAAGGAATAACTTGGTTTCGGAGCACCTTCTCCCGACGATCCAGAATCTCCACAGGCTGCTCTGGATAGCGGAGAGTAGGCCCCACCTCTAACTCAGAGTGATCCAAAACGTGATTAGGGTCTGCCACGTACCGCCTCAACTGCGACACATGGAACACGTTATGGACTCCCTCGAGCGTAGGCGGCAAGTCTAGTCGATAGGCCACTGCACCGACCCTTCCGAGAATAGGAAAGGTCCGATGAAGCGCGGACTAAGCTTCCCGCCTCGGCCAAAACGAATCGTGCCCCGTGTCGACAAAATCCTCAGGAACACCATATCGCCAACCTAGACACAAGACAAGACTCAATACAAGACCCTAAAGCAAACAATCACAAACAAGCACAAACAAAAAAAATTGATACTAACCTCGAACTCTAACGGTCTCTGGTGGCTATCGGCCCAATGCCGCTGTCTATCCTGAGCCACCCGAAGTCTATCCCTAATCAATTTAACCTTCTCTGTTGCATCCACCACCATCTCCGGGCCAAGCAAAACTCTCTCACCGACATCGTCCCATGACAAAGGAATGCGACATCTTCGTCCGTATAGAGCCTCAAATGGCGACATCTCTATACTGGCCTGATAGCTGTTGTTGTAAGCAAATTCTACAAGGTGAAGATGGTCCTCCCAAGATCCCCCAAAATCTAACACACAAGTGCGAAGCATATCCTCGAGTGTCTGGATGGTCCTCTCCGACTGCCCGTCTATCTGGGGGTGATACGCGGTACTGAACTTGGATGGTCAATCTATCAACGATGACCCAAATCGCGTCTTTCCCTCCTGAAGATCGTTGAAGTCCAAATACAAAGTCCATAGTGATGTGCTCCCACTTTCACTCTGGAATGGGTAGTGGCTGAAGCAGACCACCTGGCCTCTGTCTCTCGGCTTTCACCTGCTGGCACACTAAGCATCGAGATACAAACTGAGCTACCCTCTCGCTTTATGCCATACCACCATACGTGCTCCCTCATGTCTCTGTACATCTTGTTGGCTCCAGGATGCATAGAGTACTGGAAACGATGCGCTTCCTGCAGAATCTCCTCCCGAAGCTCTCTACTCTGAATGTATAATCTAGTACCGTGCCTCAGCGACCCATCTTCGGCTATAGAGAAATCGTCTAGCAATCCGGCTTGTACCTGCTCCCTGATGCTCCTCAAGGTCATGTCATCAAACTGTGCTGATCTGACTCTGTCCATCAATGCAGACTGAATCTGTAAACCCTACATCTGAACCTCCATACCTGGAACGATCACCTCGATACCCAAACTATCTAGATCGGCCAATAGATGACGATCTATCGTCAAATACATAGCGACTGGATACCTGCTCAAGGCATTTACAACTACGTTGGCCTTCCCTGGATGGTACTGCAAGGAGATATCGAAGTCCTTCATCAGCTCAAGCCAGCACCTCTGCCTCATGTTCAATTCCTTCTGGGTGAACACTTACTTCAAGCTCTCGTGATCCGTGAAGATTTCAACTCGCTCTCCATACAGGTACTGCTTCCACAGCTTCAAAGCAAAGATAACAGTAGCTAACTCCATATCATGGGTAGGGTAGTTCTTCTCATGAAGACGTAACTGCCTGGATGCATAGTCAATCACCTTTCTGTGCTGCTGAAGAACGTAACCCAAGCCCTTCCCAGAAGCGTCACTGTAGATCGTAAAACTACCAGTCTCAGATGGCAACGTCAAGATAGGAGCTGTAGTCAACCTCTTTTTCAGCTCATCAAAAGCAGCCTGACACTCTTCGGTCCAGACGAACTCCACATCTTTCCTGGTGAATCTAGTCATCGGCTCTGCAATCCGAGAGAAGTCCTGAACGAACTTTCGATAGTAGCCTGCCAGACCCAAAAAGCTTCGAATCTCGACGACTGAGCTCGACGTGGACCAAGACTCAACTGCTAAAATCTTCTTCGGGTCCACTGAGATCCCATGCTCGGTCACAACATGACCCAAGAACTCTACCTTCTCCAAGAAAAACTCGTACTTCGACAACTTTCCATACAGCTACTCCTTCTTGAGAGTCTCTAGCTGTCACGACCCGTACCGCTTTTCGGAAGCGAGCTCGTGAGCAAGCCAGCTACGCATCAAGCGGACTCCAGCCCGACTCGAATACGTAAACGCTGTCATGGCTAGGGTTAGCTGCCAAATCATGGCAAACAAATCTATATCTCAATCCATAATAAGTGTATGAAACATGGATGAACACTATGGGTCATGATCTGCAGCCCACTAGCATATATGTCCGATGAGACTCCAAAAAAAATAACAAGAGTCTCTAAACTGAATCAATAAACAGGATAACTCATGATAAGGATTGTAAAGCACGAAAGGATAACAATGTAAAATTACTGACTAATACCTGTATCATACATCGCAATCCTCTACCATCCTACTCTGCTAACTAACTCCATACAGTCGCTAAACTTGAAGAGATCATCAGGTCCTCAGAGGACATAGCAAGATACATATAAACATGCCTATCTAGCAGTTTAATCTTGCATGATAATATATAAAACAGGATATAACAAGGAACGACACTTAACATGGCAAGCGACTACGACCAAACAGCTAACAAGTGACTAACCACAAGTAGCTACTGACAGGTGATCTTAAACACAAACACTAGAACAACTACATGTAATTGAACTGCTGGATGAATAAGCGAACATGATATCAATGGAATACCAAACCCTCGCCCCGAGTGGACTCGCAAGTTTGAACTAATCACTAACCTTCGTCCCGAATGTGGACTCCCTGGTTAGTACTAATCCTCGTCCCGAGTGTGGACTCTCTGGTTAGTTTACGGCAAGGCACCCTCGTTCCGAGTGTGGACTCTCTGGTGCAAGTATAACATCTTTGTCCCAAGTATGGACTCTCTGATGTAAACACCCTCATCCCGAGAGGACTCTCTGGTGCAAGTCAAGTCAAGTCAACACCCTCGTCCCGAGTGTGGACTCTCTGGTGTAAATAATCGACATCCTCGTTTCGAATGTGGACTCACGGATGTAAACAGATCAAGGCATACACCCTCGTCTCGAGTGGACTCTTTGGTGCCAAGGAAACAATAATAAGAATTTAGCAGTTCAATTACACGTACTCGTTCTATGACGCGACTCAAACAAGGTACTGGTGAGACAAGGTACGACTCAGTCAAGACACAGTCAAGTCCAGTATAACTACACTGTCAAGTCAAACAAGACCATAAACTGGTAAACACGGTATGTAAAACTTGATAAATCAAGTCAACTAGAAAACCAATGAATCATATAAGATCTATAACAAATAGAGTATCTAATGATAATACAATAATAACATGAAAACTATAAACATGAAATTAAACTGTAGAGGAAGGCAAGGTATCTTGCCTGTGGTCCTTGCACAAACTGTAGTCATAAGTCGAGGATGAGGGGATACCGATCTAGGAGCTGTCAACCTATAACACATATCGCACCATGAATCGTGCACGAAAACTATAAATCAATTCTAATGTTCTAGTTCTAAATTCATGGAATAGTGGCTAGTTGGGTTACTAATATAATAATAATTAATTCTGAAATAATTCACTTAAAAACCTAATTTAACCTAATAATAATCTGAATATAATCTAAACATGCAAGTTTGACCATCAAAAGTCGTGTTTCCCAATTTTGGAAACTATGGCACGTAAATCGAGACGTGCCATTAACTATCTAGTCAAACGTTGTGAACTCTAGATTTTTAAAGTACACTTTGGTAGATTTCAGTGCCATGAGTGCGCTGGAATCAACCGTGCTGCAAAATCAAGCTTTGGTCAAAAGATATCACCGTTATGGCTAATCGTGACCAAAACAGTGATCAACCGATCAATTCTGAGTTCAACAGAATAACTAAAATAATAGATGAACGAATTAATTTATGGAAAAAATATATGTCGTAGATCTCTGTGTTAGCTTTCCGAAACTTCAAACGGTTTGTGATTTCGATTTTCGGTCCTCCTGGAATCTCGAAAATACCAAAACGTGTCAAGTTTCGGACAACCGACACCCTACGAATTTTTCAAAAATTTAGAAATAATATCTACGAAAATAAATTACATAATCAGAAAGCTTACCTTGATAAGAATCCAACAAAAAAATGGTGCGCAAAAAAGCACGTCGGAGTTGGCGGGAATCGCTTCGGAAAGTCGGAAACCCTAGATGAGTTCTCCCACAAAAGGCTGCTGGAATTTAATTAGGGTGGGCGAATATAATAATATATATAGGAGAGAGAGAGGCGGCCACTGTAGCAGTTGGTGCCGACAGGTGGGCCCCCTGGGTAGATTTCTGGGTAATTATTTATTTAATTCAGAAAATTATTTAAAAATTATTTTAAGTCCAAATAAATCAAAATAAATTGCAAAAAAATTCAGAAAAATTCTAGAAAATCCTAGAAAATATTTCTAAGTGTCTAGAATATAAATAAAATATTTTAACACAAAATATCATCGTGTGACCTCACAGTAAATTCTAAAAACCTATAAAATATAAATTCTATATATTTTAATTATATAAAAATTCCCAAAAATTCTAAAAAAAATCCAAAAAATTATAGAAAAATACAGAAAATATATTTAACCTAATAGAGCCTAAAGAAAAATACTGGATCTCAAAATATTCACAAATGGCCTCAAAATAAATTATGAAAGTCATTCATAAATATAAATCTTCATAGAATAAATATTTAAAAATATATAAAAATGTCTAAAAATTATAATAAAATATATTATAGCTATAGAATGCTTATAGATCCTGTCTAGAGATCATGTGACCACAAGCTGGTCATAAATTATGTGTGGGCTTAGTCACAACTCCTATGATCATAGAAAAATTAAATGTAAACTAATCAAATAAAAAAATATCACTAAATTATAATCGGGATGGCAGATGCCACATACTATCCCCCTTAAAAATAATTTTGTCCTCGAAATTCTAATTTGTAACTATTCCTTTAAATTCAAAGTCTACTATTACCTTAATCTCCTCAAATTTAATTTCCTCAAAAATAGTGTATATCCTTCTCCCAGCCATTTGTAACAACGGAACCTCGAGGACTTCTACCCACCTTTGGTCATATTACTCCTCAAAATACGATCACCAAAATCTTATAATCTTCTAACTACTGGCTTGCAGTCCTTCCAACAGATATCTAGGACATATGGCATCTATAATCCCTCATCTCTACAAACAACCAAAACTCAATAATCAAGCAATATTATACTATAACTTAAGAATTTTTGGTAAATTTTAGACAGCACGATCGTTCGTCACCTCGAAATAAAAGGGGACGAGAATCAATAGTACGGAAAGCAAGGAAGTATAATCGAGAGCAAATATGGAGTTTTCAAGGACGTAGAGAATTTCTAGAAAAATTTTCAAGGCATTGTGGATTGAGATTTCTAAGGTTTAGTCATATTCGCAGGCTCGTATCAGTACAGTTACGTAACCGATACGATATGCTCGACCTGCATGGGCCACCAAAAAAACTTGTCACGACTCGCACCCGCTTTTCGGACGCGAGCTCGTGAGCAGTCCAGCTACGCATCAGGCGGACTCCAGCCCGACTCGAATACGTAAACGCTGTCATGGCTAGTATAAGCTGCCAAATCATGACAAATAAATCTATATCTCAATCCACAATAAGTATACGAAACATGGATGAACACTATGGGTCGTGATCTGCAGTCCACTAGCATATATGTCCGATGAGACTCCAAGGAAAATAATAAGAGTCTCTAAACTGAATCAATAAACAGGATAACTCATGATAAAGAATGTAAAGCACGAAAGGATAACAATGTAAAATTACTGACTAATACTTGTATCATACATCGCAATCCTCTACCATCCCGCTCTGCTAACTAACTCCATGCAGTCGCTAAACCTGAAGAGGTCATCAGGTCCTCAGAGGACATAGCAAGATACATATAAATATGCATATCTAGCAGTTTAATCATGCATGATAATATATAAAACATGATATAACAAGGAACGACACTTAACATGGCAAGAGACTACGATCAAACTGTTAGCAAGTGACTAACGACAAGTAGCTACTGACAGGTGACCTTGACTACGAACACCAGAACAACTACACGTAACTGAACTGCTGGATGAACAAGCGAACACGATATCAATGGAATACTAAACCCTCGCTCCGAGTGGACTCGCAGGTTTGAACTAATCACTAACCCTCGTCTCGAGTGTGGACTCTCTGGTTAGTACTAACCCTCATCCCGAGTGTGGACTCTCTGGTTAGTTCACGGCAAGGCACCCTCGTCCCGAGTGTGGCCTCTCTGGTTAGTTCACGACAAGGCACCCTCGTCCCGAGTGTGGACTCCCTGGTACAAGTATAACATCCTCGTCCCGAGTATGGACTCTCTGATGTAAATACCCTCGTCCTGAGTGGACTCTCTGGTGCAAGTCAAGTCAAGTCAACACCCTCGTCCCGAGTATGGACTCTCTGGTACAAATAATCGATATCCTCGTCCCGAGTGTGGACTCACGGATGTAAACAGATCAAGACATACACCCTCGTCCCGAGTGGACTCTCTGGTGCCAAGGAAACAATAACAAGGATTTAGCAGTTCAATTACACGTACTCGTTCTATGACACGACTCAAGCAAGGTACTGGTGAGACAAGGTACGACTCAGTCTAGACACAGTCAAGTCCAGTATAACTACACTGTCAAGTCAAGCAAGACCATAAACTGGTGAACACGGTATGTAGAAACTAGATAAATCAAGTCAATTAGAAAACCAATGAATCATATAAGATCTATAACAAATAGAGTATCTAATGATAATACAATAATAACATGAAAACTATAAACATAAAATTAAACTGTAGAGGAAGGCAAGGTATCTTGCCTGTGGTCCTTGCACAAACCGTAATCACAAGTCGAGGATGAGGGGATGCCGATCTAGGAGCTGTCAACCTATAACACATATCGTACCATGAACCGTGCACGAAAACTATAAATCAATTCTAATGTTCTAGTTCTAAATTCATGGAATAGTGGCTAGTTGGGTTACTAATCTAATAATAATTAATTCTGGAATAATTCTCTTAAAAACCTAATTTAACCTAAAAATAATTTGAATATAATCTAAACATACAAGTTTGGCCATCAAAAGTCGTGTTTCCCAATTTTGGAAACCATGGCACGTAGATCGAGATGGGGCATTGACTATCTAGTCAAATGCTGTGAACTCTAGATTTTGAAAGTGCACCTTGGTATATTTCAGTGCCACAAGTTTTCTGGAATCAACCGTGCCGCAAAATCATGTTTTGGTCAAAAGATATCACCGTTATGGCTAATCGTGACCAAAACAGTGATTAACCGATCAATTCTGAGTTCAACAGAATAACTGAAATACTAGATGAACGAATTAATTTCTGGAAAAAAAATATGTCGTAGATCTCTGTGTTAGATTTCCAAAATTTCAAACGGTTCGTGATTTTGATTTCCGGTCCTCCCGGAATCTCGAAAACACAAAAATGTGTCAAGTTTCGGACAACCGACACCCTACGAATTTTTCAAAAATTTAGGAATAATATCTATGAAAATAAATTATATAATCAGAAAGCTTACCTTGATACGAATCCAACAAAAAAAAATGGCGCACGAAAAGCACGTCGGAGTTGGCGGGAATCGCTTCGGGAAGTCGGAAATCCTAGATGAGTTCTCCCACAAAAGGCTGCTGGAATTTAATTAGGGTGGGCGAATATAATAATATATATAGAAGAGAGAGAGGCGGCCACTGTAGCAGTTGGCGCCGACAGGTGGGCCCCTCCGGGTGGATTTCTGGGTATTTATTTATTTAATTTAAAAAATTATTTAAAAATCATTTTAAGTCCAAATAAATCAAAATAAATTGCAGAAAAATTCTAGAAAATATTTCTAAGTGTCTAGAATATAAATAAAATATTTTAACACAAAATATCATCGTATGACCTCGCAGTAAATTCCAAAAACCTATAAAATATAAATTCTATATGTTTTAATTATATAAAAATTCCCAAAAATTCTAAAAAAAATCCAAAAAATTGTAAAAAAATACAAAATATATTTAACCTAATAGAGCCTGTGAAACCCAATTTTTTTGTAGAGCAATATTTATATTAATATTATATTTATATTATAATTATTAGTATCATTTTGAGTTTTGAAAATAATTTCGAAAATAAATTAACATGGACTTTTGGATGTTGACCAGACCCGAGTTCGAACCCAGACCCAGGCCTGAGCCCAAACCCAATTCCATTTTCTTAAAATCTGATTTTGACTTGGCTGATTATTATTATTAAAAAAAATATATAGTTATAGCTGGTCCCGTAGGACCAGCACCCCACTCTCACACATACGAATTGGCAAAACCCCCTCATTTCCGTAACTCCCCAACTTAACTCCCCTTCTTTTACTCTCAGCATAACTCCTCACTTTACCACTCCACTCTTTATTAACTCCCCTGATCTGCATATTTGTGGCGACGACGCTGCTGGACGCTGCTGTTCCAGCGCTGTTTCGGGAATTATTCGCTGTTTCGGAGCTCTCTATTCTTTCTATTATTCATCTGAGAGCTCTAGCCGAGCAATCCGAGGTATAACCCCTTGTCCCGCTCATTTTATTATTTATTCGATGATGAAATGGTCCCCGATTCCCTTTGGGAATTCGGTTTTAGCGACGTCGTAATTTTTCGGGACTTTCGGAAAGGTCCTGTGAATTATTTTGGATTCCCAGAATATTTTGGGAATTGATTTTTGGTATGTTTTAGTTTTCCCGAAATTTTCCGGGAATGTTCTGTGATTTGTGGATTGGAATCGGACTTCCAAAATTATTTCGGGTCATCCCGATTATGCTGTGGATTGGTTGTGGATATTATATATATATATATATTCGGGTTTTTCCCTGGTTTGGGATTTGCAGGAAATTATCGGCGCTATTTTTCCAGTTTTTGGGTTGACCAAAAACAGAGGAGATGCTGCCCGATTTTTCCGTAAATCCTGAATTAATTTAAAAATGAATTTAAAATAATTTTTGGAATTTATTCGATATTTGATTTTGGGTGACGACCGTATCGGTCAATGGACCCGGCTAAG
Source organism: Iris pallida (assembly GCA_029216955.1). Classification (NCBI taxonomy): domain Eukaryota; kingdom Viridiplantae; phylum Streptophyta; class Magnoliopsida; order Asparagales; family Iridaceae; genus Iris; species Iris pallida. The sequence continues at coordinate 3,462,408 of JANAVB010035619.1, forward strand.
TGCAAACGATACCGGCCCCGCCCGGACGTTGAGGCAATTAGCCAAAATAAGGATCGGACCATATCTGACACTTACAATTTATCTTTATTTTTATTATTTATTTCTTTTATATTTTATTTAATATTTTAGTTTAGGACTAACGGCAGTTTATCTTATTTCAATTTATGTAAATAAATTGTAATGGGCATAAGCCCAGCTGGCTGTGGTCTGTAACTGTAATAGCTTAGATTTTCTTGTCTTTTCAGGTTTTTCGAGTTTTTCTATTTAAACGATTAAATTGACTAAAAAAAAGTATTTTTCGTATAAAATTAATTAATATTTTCTCATCTTAAAATTGACAAGTTTGTTAATAATTAAAAAGTCACGTATTTCTCACTAAATAAGAAAATTAGCTTTATATTTATATTTATAAAAAAATTACCAAGTTTTCATAAATAATCTGGCAGCGACGATGTTTTCCGAATTCAAAGTTAAAAATGACATTTTTCTCTCGTATTAAATCAACGCACTAATAGTCGTGTTTTCTGTGTTTGGTTAATTTAAGAACTAAAATTGGATTAGGACACAAATAGAGATTTCAACTAGCGTAGCTAGATTGGTAAACCTGAAATCTGAGTCAATTCTCAATTGTAGGGTTTCGAGGACTGTACTAGCATCACCCCGGAATCAACAAACGAATCCAGTCAATAAAACAAAGGCAAGTACATTTTGTGTTAGTTTACAATTATTTAGTAATCGTTTTAATGCAAGTTTAAACCACAATGCAACACGGAACTCTCTCTGAGAGCACTGACTGTAACTACTGTAACTATTGGGGACTGGGGGAGTAGTGTAATGAGTATGACCACATCCAAAGTAATATACTGACTGTGTTAGCTTACCTCTCATACACACGGGGATAAGCCATATCGTATCAATAGGATACAACTGTACAACCCAAGCCGGTCATATTCATTGCCTATTCACATCACAGAACTGTAACTGTTTTAAAACTGTAACTGCTTAGTTGATTTTCAAAATTGTTTAAAAGTGCATAATTCTATTATTATTTCAATTGTTAAATTAGCATAAATTGTACTTTGCTCCCTCCTGACTGGAGACCCAATATTTTAGGTATCACTGATGAGGCTTTGTTCCGCGATCCCAAGACGAGGATTTCGAGACTGATGAGCTGTTTGCCTAGAGTTTTCTTTTCTTCTTGATGTATGTAGTAAATAGTTTAAGTTGTATCTTTCATTTCATTGTAAAAGTTTAATAAAGTTTTATTTTTCCGATGTTGAGTTGTGACAAATATAGTGTTGTTGTATGGTTACCTGCTACTGAACAGCTTACTGCCGCCGTCTCAACAACGGTGCAGGCTGGACATGATCCGGTTCGACCCAATTATTTGGGATCGGGTCGTGACATGTTTTTAGTGGTGGCCCATGCAGGTCTGAACAACAACTTAGGAAAACATATTTAGAAACAATTAGAACACTAGAACGTCAATTTGTCACAACATAGGACCAAAATATATTATAAATAAATATTTTTGGTTTGATTATAGACTGGTAGGATACCTTGCTTGTGTTTGCATCCTAAACCTTCCAGAGAATGACCATTGACAAGACCAATCCTGCTGGCGATGAGGTGTCATCTCCGGATCATACCCCATCTCCTCAACCAAGTCCAGGATTTTTCCCTCGCAGCTGATTGATCGTCCCCATAATGCATCCAGTGAAGTTTTCACTACACTGGCGATTCCTACCTCTTCTCAAACTTGCATTTCCTTGGTGGAGTACCCATTCCTGTTGCTCCACCAGTACCAGCAAACACCTCCCAAATAGTTGCCCTATTTCAAGTAATCATGGAGTTCCAGAAAGCTCAAGATGAAGCCCAGCAGGAACAGATGAATATCACGAGAGAAGACATGAAGAACGTCAATGATATAGCTTTAGCTATCTTAAACCAAGTTGGAGCGGAACCTCATCCTAGGAGGGATACCCCTGAATCTAGAAGATATTTGGGTCCCATCAAGTACTCTACTTTACGGTAGTCTTGTCGTAGGAGGCTATTGGTTTGTGACTACTGCAATAGGCCTGGTCATCAGGCCGTTAGTTGTCGCAAGAGATTGGGACAATATTTGGTATGTGGATCTGCTGAACATCGGGTAAAGGATTGTCCCTTATCTTTCCATCATACCGGAGTACCTATCCCAGTTACACCTGTTATGCCACAACCTAGGGACTCTCTTCCTATCCAGCAGACCCTGCCTCCTACAATAAGGCATGATGCATACTCGAGGTTCATAGAAGATGAAGCAGTTGGAGACTGCTCATGCAAGAGCCAGAACCATGAAGAATAGTACCTAGGACTGCTGAATAGCATTATCTATTTTTGGAAGTTGTAACAGGATGTCCTTAGATCAATCATAAGAATTTTTGCTATAATTCTCCACATGAATAAAAAAAATTTAGTTACACCTTTATGGCAGATGTTTTTCCTGATAGTCTTCCCGGATTATCCCAAATCTAGACATAGGATTCACTATTGACCTAGTCCCCGGCTCTTTTCCTATTTCTAAAGGATGTTACAGAGTCAACCCGAAGGAGGCCAAGAAGATGAAGGACCAGATCAATGAAGGCTCTAGGATTTATTCAGGGCGAAACTTCACCTTAGGGAACACCTATCTTGTTTGTGCCCAGGAAGGATGGAACAACGGATGTGCATCGATTACCAGACACTAAAGAACAAGTGCTCTCTGTCGGATCAAGGATCTATTTGTGTGGAGTTAGGGTGTTTCAAAGTTTGACTTAAGATCTGACTACCATCAAATCAAAGTCAGGAAGGAGGACATTTCCAAGACGGCGTTCAAACACCATGTATGGGTAGTTTTCTTTGGTCATGATGTTGGACTGACAAATGCTCCTGCTGTGTTCATGAATCTCATAAACAGAGTTTTTCATGAGTATTTGAATCAGTTTATCTTCTCCATAGATAACATTCTGATATATTCGAAAACTGAAGAAGAGCATGAAGAACATCTGAGGAAAGTTCTGGAAACTTTGAAGAAAAAGAAGTTTTATGGTAAGTTATCTGAATGTGGATTTTCTTTGACAAAGTGAATTTTGGCCATGTTGTCAAGAGAAGAAATTTTGATGGAAGATAGCTGCTGTTGAAAAGTGGTATACCCCAAGTTCAATTCGGAAGTTTCTTGAACTTGGCTGGCTACTATCAGAAGTTCGTGAAGGATTTCGCCAAGATTGCTGAGCCGATGACGAAGCTCACTTGGAAGAATGAAGAGTTCATCTGAACGAAAGATTGCCAGGCGGCATTGAGGAGCTGAAGAAGAGACTTACCACTACACCAATCCTTGCGCTACCCGCAGGAACCGGTGGTTTCTCAATTTACAGTAATGCCTCTGGAAAAGGACTTGGTTGCGTTCTTCAACAACATGGAAAAGTAATTGCTTACACATCTAGACAACTGCAGACTCATGAGAAGAATTATCCCACACCTAATTTGGAATTTGCTACAATTATCTTTACTTTGAAGCTATGGAAGGATAATTTTTATGGAAAGGGAGTGAAAATATATACGGACTACAAGAGTCTAAAATATGTCTTCACTCAGAAAGAGCTAAATATTAGACTAAGAAGATGGCTGAAGCAGATGAAGGATTTCAACATCAACCTACAGTACTATTCAGGTAAGACTAATGTGGTCGCTGATACACTTAGTCGATACCCAGTGGCGATGTTCTTAACCAAGGAGTGGCACCTACTAGAAGACGTCGAGAAGCTTGGACTGGAGGTTATACTACCTGGAGATAGAAGGACGGAACTGGATGCTGATTCAGTATTGATGAAGTTCGAAGCTGATGGACAAAATCAAGAGGACGTAGTTTCAAAAACGAGGCACTTTGCAGGCTTAGAGATCAAGTGTTGGCAGGAACACTTGAGGGTTTCTAAATTGATCAGCAGTGGAACTCTGAAGAATGGTACGAGACTTTGCGTATCGGCTGACAAATGGAGGAACGAGTTGATGAAAGAAATACACCAGTCGCAGTATTCCATATATTCAGGAGCTAATAAGATGTATCGGAATATGCCTCTATTGATTGGTACTATGGAATGAAGAAGGACAATTCCAGGTATGGGATTAGATGTGAATTTGTCAACATGAGGAATTTAGCAAGAGAACAACAAGTTTGTTGCAGCCGCTGGACAATTCGGAGTGGAAGTAGAAGCATATAACAGTGAACTTTGAGTAAGGATTGCCTTGTTCCCAAGGAGGGAAGGGCACCATTGGATTATAGTGGACCGACTGACTAAGTCAGCACACTTTATTCCCTTCAAGGTTAGTTTATTCACCGAGAAGTGGCAGCATTGTACGAGAAGCACCCCTACCGGATTTATGGAGTACAAACCGGCGGAAAATCAAAGAAGATAATCCAGACGCTTGTAGATATGTTAGATCTTGTGTTTTGGAAAATGGAGGGTCTTGGAGAAGATCATTTAAAATTGGTAGAGTTTCCTTACAACAACTACCAAGTTAGCATCGTCAATCAGTGGAGTTGAAGAAGGAGATAGCGTCTTTTGTGAAGATTTTCTCCTACCAGAGGAACGATCAGTGTTAGCAGAGCAGGAAAGTTGAGCCAGCTCAGACGCTATATTCCGGATCCGAGTCCCATATTGGATAATTCAGAGCTGAAGATTGGACTCAACCTTTCAGTGCCAGAGAAACCAGTTGCAAGCGTAGTCAGAGGTGAGAAGAAGATCAGAATTTGAGCCATCATTTAAACTCCTACTTCTTATCTTTTCGTTCTAAACTTGACTGATGCTGCTAAATTAGCCTAGTTTTGCAAGCTATCTCTTTATCAAGCTTGATCATGACAGTATTTTATTGGGTGCATCCACTAATATATTGTCTAATCAGAACCGGTGCATGATGGTCTGATCAACCTCGTATACTTTGGTTCGCTTTTGTATTTTTTTTCTGCATGGATGATATCATAAATAAAATTTGTCCCTAAACCATCTCATCCACGACTGCCTTGAAAATTCTTATTGTTGGACCTGAGTTACGGACGTAGTACCCGTAGCTGTTTGATTCTCCTACCCCGCCTTTAATTTCGAGGACGAAATTTTCTAAGGAGGAAAGATTGTGAAATCCAATTTTTTTGTAGAGCAATATTTATATTAATATTATATTTATATTATAATTATTAGTATCATTTTGAGTTTTAAAAATAATTTCAAAAATAAATTAACATGGACTTTTGGATGTTGACCAGACCCGAGTCCGAACCCAGACCCAGGCCAGAGCCCAAACCCAATTCTATTTTCTTAAAATCTGATTTTGACTTGGCTAATTATTATTATTAAAAAAAATAGTTATAGCTGGTCCCGTAGGACCAGCACCCCACTCTCACACACGAATTGGCAAAACCCCCTCATTTTCGTAACTCCCCAACTTAACTCCCCTCCTTTTACTCTCAGCATAACTCCTTACTTTACCACTCCACTCTTTATTAACTCTCCTGATCTGCATATTTGTGGCGACGACGCTGCTGGACGCTGCTGTTCCAGCGCTGTTTCGGAAATTATTCGCTGTTTCGGAGCTCTATATTCTTTCTATTATTCATCTGAGAGCTCTAGCCGAGCAATCCGAGGTATAACCCCCTGTTCCGCTCATTTTATTATTTAGTCGATGATGAAATGGTCCCCGATTCCCTTTGGGAATTCGGTTTTAGCGACGTCGTAATTTTCCGGGACTTTCGGAAAGGTCCTGTGAATTATTTTGGATTCCCGGAATATTTCGGGAATTGATTTTTGGTATGTTTTAGTTTTCCGGAATTTTTCGGGAACGTTATGTGATTTGTGGATTGGAATCGGACTTCCGAAATTATTTCGGGTCGTCCCGATTATGCTGTGGATTGGTTGTGGATATTATATATATATATATATATATATATATATATATATATTCAGGTTTTTCCCTGGTTTGGGATTTGCAGGAAATTATCGGCGCCATTTTTCCAGTTTTTGGGTTGACCAAAAACAGAGGAGATGTTGCCCGATTTTTCCGTAAATCCTGAATTAATTTAAAAATGAATTTAAAATAATTTTCGGAATTTATTCGATATTTGATTTTTGGGTGACGACCGTATCGGTCAATGGACCCGGCTAAGTGCAAACGATACCGGTCCCGCCCGGACGTTGAGGCAATTAGCCAAAATGAGAATCGGACCATATCTGAGACTTATAATTTATCTTTATTTTTATTATTTATTTCTTTTACATTTTATTTAATATTTCAGTTTAGGACTAACGGCAGTTTATCTTATTTCAATTTATGTAAATAAATTGTAATGGGCATAAGCCCAGCTGGCTGTGGTCTGTAACTGTAATAGCTTAGATTTTCTTGTCTTTTCTGTTTTTTTCGAGTTTTTCTATTTAAACGATTAAATTAACTAAAAAAAGTATTTTTCGTATAAAATTAATTAATATTTTCTCATCTTAAAATTGACAAGTTTGTTAATAATTAAAAAGTCACGTATTTCTTACTAAATAAGAAAATTAGCTTTATATTTATATTTATAAAAACAATTACCAAGTTTTCATAAATAATCTGGCAGCGACGATGTTTTTCGAATTCAAAGTTAAAAATGACATTTTTCCCTCGTATTAAATCAACGCACTAATAGTCATGTTTTCTGTGTTTGGTTAATTTAAGAACTAAAATTGGATTAGGACACAAATAGAGATTTCAACTAGCGTAGCTAGATTGGTAAACCTGAAATCTGAGTCAATTCTCAATTGTAGGGTTTCGAGGACTGTACTAGCATCACCCCAGAATCAACAAACGAATCCAGTCAATAAAACAAAGGCAAGTACATTTTGTGTTAGTTTACAATTATTTAGTAATCGTTTTAATGCAAGTTTAAACCACGATACAACACGGAACTCTCTCTGAGAGCACTGACTGTAACTACTGTAACTATTGGGGACTGGGGGAGTAGTGTAATGAGTATGACCACATCCAAAGTAATATACTGACTGTGTTAGCTTACCCCTCATACACACGGGGATAAGCCATATCGTATCAATAGGATACAACTGTACAACCCAAGCCGGTCATATTCATTGCCTATTCACATCACAGAACTGTAACTGTTTTAAAATTGTAACTGCTTAGTTGATTTTCAAAATTGTTTAAAAGTGCATGATTCTATTATTATTTCAATTGTTAAATTAGCATGAATTGTACTTTGCTCCCTCCTGACTGAAGACCCAACATTTTAGGTATCACTGATGAGGCTTTGTTCCGCGATCCCAAGACGAGGATTTCGAGACTGATGAGCTGTTTGCCTAGAGTTTTCTTTTCTTCTTGATGTATGTAGTAAATAGTTTAAGTTGTATCTTTCATTTCATTGTAAAAGTTTAATAAAGTTTTATTTTCCCGATGTTGAGTTGTGACAAATATAGTATTGTTGTATGGTTACCTGCTACTGAACAGCTTACTGCCGCCGTCTCAACAACGGTGCATGCTGGGCATGATCCGGTTCGACCCAATTATTTGGGATCGGGTCGTGACAGAGCCTAAAGAAAAATACTGGGTCTCAAAATAGTCACAAATGGCCTCAAAATAAATTATGAAAGTCATTCATAAATATAAATCTTCATAGAATAAATATTTAAAAATATATAAAAATGTCTAAAACTTATAATAAAATATATTATAGCTATAGAATGCTTATAGACCCTATCTAGAGATCATGTGACCACAAGCTGGTCATAAATCACCTGTGGGCTTAGTCGCAACTCCTATTATCATAGAAAAATTAAATGTAAACTAATCAAATAAAAAAAATCACTAAATTATAATCGGGATGACAGATGCCATACTAGCACAATTTGCAGATGCTCCTCGTGTTTCTTCGGTGTCTTCGAGTAGATCAATATGTCATCTATGAAGACCACCACGAACTTGTCAAGGTACTGATGGAATACCTTGTTTATCAAGTTCATGAATACTGCTGGGGCATTGGTCAACCCAAATGGCATAACAGTGAACTTATACTGGCCATACCGAGTCCGAAATACCGTCTTCAGAATATCCTCCTTCTTCACCTTCAGCTGATGGTAACCGGACCTCAAGTCTATCTTCGAGAATACCTTCGTGCCGCTCAACTGATCAAATAAGTCGTCAATCCTCGACAACGGGTACTTATTCTTGATAGTAAGGTTGTTGAGCGCTCTGTAGTCGACACACATGCGTACCGTCCCATCCTTCTTCGGTACAAACAGAACAGGTACGTCCCAAGGTGAAGAACTGGATCGGATGAATCCCTTGTCCTGCAGCTCGTCAACTTGCTTCTTCAGCTCTGCCAACTCGCTGTTGTTGATCCTATAGACATGCTATGAGACAGGCTCAGCGTACGGCACCAAGTCTATAGAGAACTCAATATTCCTGTTTTGTGCCATTCCCGACAACTCATTAGAGAAAACATCCAAGAATCATGCTATTAATGGATGTGGCAATTCCTGTCCCGTCAACATAGCTCCACAGAAACCATCTCATGGCTCAGCTGCTCCTCTGGCAAACTCAAACTCTGGCTCTCCCGGCGGTCTAAACAAAACTCTGCCACCTCTACAGTCTATACTAGCATGGTGCCTGCTCAACCAATCCATACCGAGTACCATATCGTAGCTCGGAAGGGGCATTACGAGCAAGGACGCACTCAAATCCCGGCCTCCCAGTGTAACTCTTTGCCCCTTGCAAATATTATTGACCAGGATAATGCCTCTCCTGGTCATAATCTTGCAAGTCCTACTCAGTGGTTCAGCAATAATATTGTGTCTAAGTGCAAAAGAGACAGACACAAAACTATGCGTAGCACCAGAGTCAAACAAAGCTAATGCAGGAAATGAATCGAGTAGAATAGAACCTGCCACCACGTCTGCTATGGGCTCGGCCTCCTCGACCGTCAATGCGAACGCCCTACCCTGAGCTGCTCCCCTCTGATGCTGGGCAAAACGCTGCTGCTGGGTCAAAAGTGGCGGACCCCTCTGTTGAACAGCTGGTCCCACTGGAGCTCTAGCAGGAGGTGCTCTATCTTGACCTCCCCGAGTTGGACGAGTAGGACAATCTCTCAACTGGTGGTCGGGCGCTCCACAGAATAGACAAAGGCCCAACTTCTTCCTGCAGACCTCTCGGGTGTGCCCCGGCTTCCCACAAAAAGCACACTGTGGAATCTACTTCTGCCCCTGCTGATGCTGTACACGTGCTGGTGCCTGGTGCTACTGATGCTGCTGCTGGTTGAACGGCTTCTGCTGAGTCTGAGGTTGTTTGGATGATCCTGCACTGGAACCAGCACCAATAGCATCGCTACTCCTCTTGGGCCTGAGACCCAAGTCCTCCTCTGCAATCTGAGCGTCCATCAGAATGTCCTCCAAGGTCGCAGTACGACGTCCAGACATGCATGATCTGACGACGTGGTTCAGGCCTCTCATGAACTTGTGGGCCTTTTCTCCAGCATCCTGAACGATGCCCGGGGTGAACTGGCTCAGACGGAAGAACTCCGCCGCGTACTCGTCCACAGATATTTTCCCTTATACAAGTCCCACAAACTGGCCTTCCAGTGCACTAAGAGCCACATCAGGAAAGAATTTCTCCTTGAATAGCTTCTTGAAGTTCTTCCATGTCAAGCCTGTCACTGTCACGCGAGGGTCTGTGCGGTACCAAGTCAGAGCGATAACAAAAAACTGACTCGCTGCTGCTGACACCCATAGTCCCTGTGGAAGCTGTGCTAACCCCAAGCACCGTTTAACATCCTTTAGCCAATCATCGGCATACAGGATCCCTTCTGTTCCCTTGAATTCTCAAGGAAACTTCTTCTTGAAATCTATCACGGAGCCAGGTTTCGCCTGTTGCTGCTGTGGCTGCTGGACTGGAGCGCCCTGAGTCTGAACTGCAGTCACCTTTTCTACAGCGACGAGCGCTAACTGGTGCGCATTCTCTATGCTCTATCTCAAAATCTCTGTCTGCCGCTGTGAAGCCCCAGCCTGCGCTCGCTGCGCCTCCATCATCTGCTGGAGGAGCACGAACATCTGAGTAGCGTCAATCAGCAACATAGGTGGAGGTAGAAGAGTCCCCGGCTGAACAGGTACAATCCTCGGGACTTGTGGAGGAAGATCCCCCGGTACTGTTGCCGCTACCTCTGGAATGGCAGGGACAGTAGGGTCAATCTCCTGATCCACAGCTCTCTCAGTCGGAAAAATAGGTTGCGACGGATCGGACCTCTCCAGTGCTGCACTGGATCCAGCTGCCTGAGCTCGAGTCACTGTCATTCTGGAGACAGATTCAAGCAAAGAAATCAATATGGCACATGATAGGATATCATCATGGAAGGACAATTTATTTCGAAATGCAAGAAAAGTTTGTCATGGAAATCAAAAGATTGGAGTTTTCTTAATATATGATTGACTAACTCCTATCATAACCTAAAACCTATATCCTAATAGCAGGCTCGTAATTAGCACTCTAAGTCGAGCACCCATTACGAGATCGCACTAGTTGTGACTTGGACCTGCATGGACTACCATAAAAATGTGTCACGACCCGTACCCTGTTTAGGGGAACGAGCACGTGGGTACGTCCAGCCTACGCCGCAGTATCGGTGGTAGAACATTGTAAAGGTCATCTAGAATATATAGAATCTAAGACAAAAATATAACATGTCATCTCCGTACGGAGGAATATAACCACAACTCAATCAATTAATTCTAAGAAAGATAAACACGATGATAAAGATAAAGATAAGATGAGATAAATAGTCTGAAACAACGCTGAGTCGCAATCACAAGTTCAGAGACCAAGACATAAAACAATATCCCAAAATAAATACTACAAGTCTCAAAGTATCAAACTGGAATGTAATCAAGACAAAATCTAGGTGAACTAGGTCACTACTGGCAGTGCGTCCTCTACGAGCATCGGGTCCACAGGCAGGTCCTGGTCGTAGACTCCATCTATGCCAAACCCGTAGTAGGTCGGGCAATCTGCATCTAAATCCTCTGAAAAAACAATGGAGGTCATCCTGTCAGGATATGAGCAAGTATAAACACCAACAACAGTTCCATGTGAATTGACAAATACTATAAGAGACAATCATAATGAAATACAAGATGAAATGTCAAGACTGAAAGTAAAACAGTACAAAAGAACTGGATATCATGTCATGTGTGAGATATAAGATAAAACTGGAGTATAAACAATGGAAAGTAATCTGAGGTAAGATGTAAACATAAAAATAAAGTGCCATGAGATATTAGAGCGTTATGTGATCGGCTTGGGTCAAGATCAGGCTGTTCCATTTGACCGGCTATGCATAGGTAGTATAGTATAGGGATCAGGCCGGCCAAAATGGAAAGCTATACACAAGTAGTATTATGTCAGGCTACACCCTACGTGTGGTGAGGGTGGATCTATGCACAAGTAATAAACAAGTAGGGGTAATGATCACATGACCTCTAATAACTCCCCATCCCCATATAGTATAATGGATCCAGACATAACAGGTCATGACACGGGATTCGAAGAGCAGGGGGCCAGTCCACTCCCAAATCGGTATCTATATAAGTACAGGAAATAATATCGAATAATGTACTCATATACCAGGTAAACCGGGAATGACATCTCATGACGAGATTCACGTATATTAGTCCGTGTATCCTCGTATCGAGAATCAAGTATAACACTACAACTGAATCGGATATAATAGATATTAAAGCAATAAAAACTATCAGAGAATGTACTTGCCTGCTGTCCTGAGCTAAGAAAATCGAACTACAAACCACTCAATGATCCACGAAAGGTCAACTCGCACAACAGTCTCCTAATGCTGAAACACGCATTACCAACGTTCTCAGAATGGTCAAAGTAGCTAGAAACGCCTATCCATAAGTCCAATTCTGAACACAGGGGCAAAACGGTAATTTCGGGTCAAAATGGTGCCCGCCGTTGGACCCACTTTGCACCGAAAAATGTGCCAGAACCTACGGTCTCTAAAGTCATCAAACTATACGTTTACAGGTCCAGTTTGACGAGACAAACCCAACCGTATGTCCAAAGTTGGATTCCGGTGGGCCGTGTACAAATTTACCCGTTGGATTGGGTCGCGGGTTCGCCAAAATAGCGTTCCAATCGATCGTCTTAGAATCGGACCAAACTTGGCATACAAGATTAGAAAAATGATACGGTCCTATTGGCGCAAGTTTTGCCTCGATATGACGAGCGTGCACAAAGTAATTGACAAATATACAAAAGGTCGATACGGTAAATTTTGACGGATACGCATCAAATTCGTCGCGCACACACGACCAATTTAAATTCTGTCAAACCCTACATGTCCACGAATTCGTTACGCACCTTTTGATACTTTCGGTTCGCGACCACGTCGCCCGGATTGACGAGATGGACGGCGTATCGGGATAATTTTTCAAAAAATTCAGTTTTGAAAATCAGTTTTTTCTCCAACTTCACAAACCAATAAATTTCAGTACAGTGCATGAAATTTAATTCTACAAAAACGATTTTAAAGCCCTATAGGTTGTCTACAAGTCTCTTCAAATCAATTTTGAAAACTCGCAATACGCTGGTCGCAAATCGGCCACAAAGTTTAGGGTTTCGGGACAGTTTTTAAACCCAGAAAATCGAGTTTTTTCTCGATTTTGGAACTCGTTTTTCGTCGCACATGGTACGAATCGGCACGAGCTATTTGAAGGAAATTAAAGGTGTATATGTTAGGATCATACCTGACTAATTGGTTCGCAAAACGACGGAGCGAGGAAAGATAAATCTATTTTCGAAGTTGGCTCTTCGCTGACAGTTTTCGTGCGCGGGTGGGCTGCTCATTGCACGTTTTCCGGCGATGGACGGCCACGGGTTGGTCGACGGAGATGTCAGAGTGCACGTTGGGTTGGGGGTGGCGGCTAGGATTTGGGTTTTTTTTCTTTCTAAATTCCCTCTCTCCTACTCTCTCGATACATATATATAGTTATATATATATTGCTCGGGTTATACAAGGAAACATGGGGAGGGGCCACTCGGATTTATGCCTGCTGCTGCTGTTCGTGATTGCTAGTGTGCGTGTGTGCTTTTGTTTTGGTGTTTGAATGAATTTTGACTCTCTAATGATCTATTTTGACTTCTTTTTTTTTTCCTTTTCTTTATTCTAATATATATATCTATTATACAAAACACAAAGGTTTTTGAATCCTAGGGCTGACTGTGCCAAGATAAAGAGTGGTTGAGATTTAATCTTGGTGAATCAACGGTTGTGGGGTTTTATGGGGAATCCAAAGAATGGGATTTGCACTAATAATGGTTGTGGATGAGCATTATTGAGAGTGGGATTTTATGGGGAATGAGCATTATTGAGAGTGAGATTTTATGGGGAATCCAAAGAGTGGGGTTTGCACTCATAATGGTTGTGGATGAGCATTATTGAGAGTGGGATTTTATGGAGAATCCAAAGAAAATTCACATCCAGCAGTGGTTGGAATTTAATATTTTGATGGGGGCCTCATAATTATTATTGTTCGTTTAAAATTGGGGGTCCAAGATTTTGAGGGGGAATACCTTAAATGAACCATGCCCTATGGGCACGGGTTATGACTAGTATATATATATATATATATATATATATATATATATATATATATATATATATATATATATACATACATGCATATATATTTATTTATATAAAATAAACCCATAATATTTACCCATTAATATATATATATATATATATATATATATATATATATATATATATATATATATATATATATATATATATATATATATATATATATATATATATATAGAGGAGGGATTCGCATCCCCTCATTTTTTGCATCCCCATGTTAACAATCGTTGGATGTGTTTTAAGTCATCTAATCTTAACCGTTGGTAAATCAATGGTTAAGATTAGATGACTTAAAGCACCATCCAACGGTGTGAGTAGGGGGGATGCTTGGGGATGCAAAAAGTGCGGGGATGTCTATCCTTCCTCATATATATATATATATATATATATATATATATATATATATATATATATATATATATATATATATATATATATAATCAGAATTTATTTATAAACAAATACTAAATATTTTATTTTATATATATTAAATATATTAAAGCTTTTTTATAAATAAAAACTCTATCAATAAAATACCTATTTAACTAATAATATAAAAACACTAAAAATAATATTTAAATAATATTAAAAATAATAAAATATTATAAATGACTATATTAGTCCTATTCAGAAAAGTAGGGACGACAACGAGAAAAGAGAGAACAATAAGAACAACAACAAGAGAGAAGAACACATCAAGCATAGCAAGGGCAAGAAGAAGAAAAAAAGTTAAATAAGCAATTGAGTAAATTGAAGACGTCTTCCTGCAATGGGGATCCCTCCAAGAATGGCCCAGAGCTATCCCACCCTCCCTCCTTTATGAATAAGTTCCTCATCTGGAATATTTGGGGGATGGCAAATAAACGTACCCTTACTAGAGTGAAGACCCTATGCAAGATTCATAATGTGTCGGTCTCCAAGATGAATGCAGACAAGATCACTAACTACCAAATGAAGCTCAAGCTCCCGAATGGCTTGGCCGGCTGTAAGGACATCTGGCTCCTCGCTAAGGAAGACATTCAAATTACTGTTTGTGACGACCATGAACAAGCCCTTACGGTTATGGTAAAGGACAAAGGTATCGCTTGCAACTTTCTTCTCTCTATTGTTCATGGTGGCAATAACTTGAAGATCAGAAGAAGACTCTGGGACCGGCTCCTCCAAGTTCGTGACGGCAGCGGGGACTGCCCTTGGCTATGTGGGGGTGATTTCAACGTGGTTAGGTGTGCGGAGGAGAAGACCGACGGCTGGCCTCCTGCGTTCAGAGCCATGGAAGACTTTTCCAACTTCATCTTTTAAGCAAAACTGGAAGAATTCCTTTTCAGAGGCCCCCCCTATTCACTTGGACCAACAAACAAGACGACGATAAAAATTAGAGATCACGGCTTGACAGAATTCTGGGGACCAAGGTTGGAAGGACTCGGTCTTCCAATCGTCGGTGGAACACCTCAACGATCTAGAATCAGATCATAATCCTCTTCTACTCACTGTCGTCCAGAATCCTCCCCCGATTATCAAACCATTTAGATTTCTCAATTTTGGACACAACATCATGACTTCAAACTGGTGGTGCATGAAGCCTGGCATAAAGACTCTCATATCAACCCTCTCACTCGTATTGCCATTAGAATAAAAAATGTCAGGAAAGCTCTTGGGAAGTGGAGTAAAGCAACCTTCGGGGACATCTTCAAGGTCATCAAAGACACGGAGGAGGAGGTCCTCCGTGTCGAGGCCAGTGTCGAGGCCAGTGTCGATCCTAAAGGTCAGGGGAGGGTGGCCATCAATGAAGCTCGGGCGAAACTGAAATTATGCTTGGCTAGGGAAAAATCGTATTGGAGACAAAAAGCTCCCGTCAAATGGGATATCGAAGGAGACAGAAACACAAATTTTTTTCCATGGATGTGTCCATAGCAAGAGACAGAAGCTCCACATCCACCACATTATAGAAGATGGTCACAGTATCTCTAATCAATAGGAGATTCAAAGCGCAGCCAAGGATTTCGAAACACTTCTCACGCGGGAAGGGCCAACCAGGGAGGGTGAGATCCTTAGCTTGATCCCTCGCTTGATCACGGGGGACGATAACGTAATGCTGTGCGCCGACCCCACTATGGAGGAGGTTAGACTTGCCGTCTTCTCCCTGAGCACGGATAGCGTGCGGGACCTGACGGTCTATCTGGCCTCTTTTTCCACCACTGCTGGGATACCATTGCTACCGACGTCCTCGAGGCGACAGTCGCCTTCTTCCAGGGTCTCAGCTTGTCTAGAGCCATTACGAGCACGCTCCTGAGCCTAATCCCCAAATCCGAAAACCCAATTTCGTTTGGGGACTACCGCCCGATTAGTCTCTGCAACTTCATTAGCAAGGTTTTCTCCAAACTCGCTGCTAGCAGACTGGCTTTGGCTCTCTCGAATATTATCTGCATAGAACAAAGTGCTTTTGTGAGGGGTCGTGAGATAGTTGACAACATCCTCTTGGCTCAAGAAATAGTGAGCTACTTGGGCATTAAGAAGCGTGGGGGAATGTGGCCATTAAACTGGATATGGAGAAAGCGTTCGACAGGGTTGACTGAGCTTTTCTCAACAGTGTGCAGCATTCCTTTGGCTTTGCGGAACGATGGATAAACATTACCTGGCGTGCCATTTCCAACTGCTGGTTCTCCCCCTTGGTGAACAGAGTGGCAATGGATTTTTTAAATCAAGCAGAGGCATTAGACAAGGCGATCCTCTCTCTCCCTCTCTCTTCATTATTGGAGCGGATGCTCTTAATAGGAGACTCAACAATCTCCGCACCGTGGCACGCTTTGACAGGTTCTTCACTTCCACTGGTTGCCCCTTCATCTCTCATTTAGCTTTTGCAGACGACATCCTCCTCTTCTCTTCGGGGAAAGTGTCATCAGTTAGAGCCATCATGACGGCCGTTCAGGAGTACTGTGATAGGTCTGTCCAGCGCATCAGCCGCCGAAAAAGCATCTATACTGCCACCACAACTGCACCTCCGCGAAGAAGGCTCTCCTTGTTCAGGCTTCCGGCTTCGAAGTTTAAAGTCCGCCCTTCAACTACCTCGGATGTCCGCTAGCATACGGGAGACGGCGTACTGTTCTCTTCACCCATCTGATATCGAAAGTAAAGCTAAGAGTCGAAGGATGGTTCAACAGGATACTATCCCCAGGTGGTAAATTGATTGATTAAACATGTTCTTAGTTCTATCACCATGTACACGATTGCGGCATGCAACCCTACTGTCAGGGTATTGAACCAAATTGAGAGGCTATTCGCTTCCTTCCTTTGGGGGCACAAGGGCGGTTACGACAAGCGGGTCTGGGCTAGCTGGCGCAGCGTCGCTCGACCAACTGACGAGGGCGGGCTAGGGATCAGGGCATTAAAGAAGTGGTGGATGCATTCTCCATCAAGCTGTGGTGGAAGGTCAGGAGCCAAAAATCGCTATGGGCTACATTTATGCAGGCTAGATACTTCAAATCCTGTCACCCATCGAAGGCAATGGCCAATAGCCAAGCTTCCAAAGTTTAGAGAAGACTCATCAAATATAGAGACATGGGGGAAAACCACATCCTTCTGAAGGCAGGGAGAGGAGACTTCGACATCTTCTGTGAGAAATGGGTCGGAGGTCAACGTGTGACACCGAGATACCAAGGTATGGCCAATAAATATCCTTGCTCGTCAGGTTTGGCTCGAGGGCAGGGGCTGGGACTTCTCGGCTCTCATTGAGCTGTTTGGAGAGGAGGTGGTGGACAACATCAAACTCGACCTGCCGAATCTCAAGGACGAGAATGACTCCATGGACTGGTCCCCTAATGTTAGCAGCACCTTCACACTCAAATCGGCATAGGACATTGCTCGTATTAGACGGGAGCCTGACCCTATCCTTGCCGGTGTATGGGGGCCGACCATCCCCGCCAAATGGAGTATTCTCTGTTGGCGGAGCATCAAAAAGAAACTTCCAACGGATGACATTCTTCGGGATTGGGGATTCGAACTGAACACTCATTGCCACTGCTGCGTTGGAGGGAAGCCAGAGTTGGCTTCGCATGTTCTATCCGAAGGAGACATCCCCAAGGGGACCTAGCACAAAATTGGTATGGCTTGGAACCTGCCGCACGCATCGATCCCCCAAATGGAACGTATCATACTATGGTGGAGCCTTCCTAGGCCGGGAGAGGCTCATAGAACGGCTGCGGCTATCATATGGGTACTTTGGAAGAACAAAAATAAATTCAGATATGAGGGTTATTCATTCTCATAGTTGCAGATTAACATGGGAGTGCAGCGTCAACTTGACAGAGCGGGTGGGGGCGCGGTTTAGGCCTCTTTTTGGGTTTGGGCGCATCTTTGTATGCGGGGTATACTTGTACATCATTTTGGGGTATACGGGTTCTTCTTGTTGTTGTTCCTTCTTCTCTCTCCTTCTGCCCCCTCGTGGTCCTCTCCTTGTGGGGACTATTGGCCTACGGGCTCTGTAGGTCTTTGGGTTTTGCACGGACGGTTGGTTCGTATCTATAAAATATATATATATATATATATATATATATATATATATATATATATATATATATATGAAACTTAAATGTGTCACTAACACAGTAATTTTACCCAAGGCCACCATATATATATATATATATATATATATATATATATATATATATATATGAAACTTAAATGTGTCACTAACACAGTAATTTTACCCAAGGCCACCATACTTTCCTGCAAAACAATGATTAACAAACAATTATAAATTTTTCCATTTCTATCACTACAAAATTACAGCTAATTAGCGACAAAAATATCCCTCGCTAGACCTAAATTTTTCGTCGTTATTTAGTAATACCAACGGAATACCGACGTAAATAATGCATCGTTAGATTTATTGTCGCTAAGAAACATCCTCGGTAAGTTGTCGGTGCAGTGACAACTTACCGATGGATTTGGCGACAACAATACAACGACGGATTAGCAACGTATTATTTCCGTCGGTAATGCTTGCGACAGTTTTGCGACGGATTAGCAACATAATTTTGTGAGACCACAATTATAATTTTTCCAGAAAGTTATCGACGATAATTTTTGTCTGTAAGACGTTTGATACACTTTTGGGTATCAGACAGCACGTTAGCGATGAAAATTTCTTCGGTAGTACGTCGGTGGGCTGCAGCAATCCGTCGATAACGTTTTTTCCCTTGATATCCATCATCGTATTGAAGATGTTATCGAATATATTTTTCTCAATATGCATGACATCAAGATTGTGTCCTATGAGATTGTCCTTCTAATAAGGTAATTCCCAAAACATACTCCGCTTCGTACAATTATGGCTATGTCCGAATCCTTCTAAGTGATGGCCCGATCTTAGATCTTCCATTACAGTCGACAAATCCTGCCCAGACTACATCTCCTGTCAATCTCAATAGGGGAGGAGATAGTTCCTGTTTACCAGCTCTAAAGGCATCTCTTTTCATTCTCCACGGATGCGACACAGGAAGGAACTGACGGTGACAAAAAAAAAGTTTTTTCTCCATTCTGAAGGCGGAATGCCTTAGTCTTTTTCATACATATCGGGCAAGACATAATACCATGAGTACTCTATCCCGATAACATCCTGTATGCTGGAAAATCATTGATGGTCCACATGCGAATCGCTCTCATCTGAAAGTTTTGCTCCATCGATATATCATACGTCTGAATATCGAACTGCCATAATTGTTTCAACTCGTCCACCAACGGTTGTAAGTAGATATCGATGTTCTTCTTTTAATTTTTTGGACCAGGTATGATAAGTGTCAAGAACATGTAAGGAGTCTTCATGCACATCCACAGTGGTAGATTGTAAGGGGTCAAAATTATCGGCCAACAAGAGTACTGAGATCCCAACTGTCCGAAATGAGTGAATCTATCAGAACATAAAGCCAACCGAACATTCCTAGGCTCCGCAACAAATCCAGGATGACATCGATCAAATGCTTTCATGTCTCTCCATCGTATGGATGAAATAATTCTTCTTCATCCATATTCCGTTCTTTGCTATGCCATGTCATGTGTTCTGCAGTATTTGTGGACATATACATCCTTTGCAGCCTCCTTGTGAGCGACAAAAATTGTATGTATTTGTAGGAGCACAACCTTGCTCATTCAGTTGATTTTCTGTTACCCCCGAATTGACTTATACCGGTCATCGTGACAAAAAATTCATATGTCTTTCTCATTGTTCTCCTTATAGTACAACATGCAACCGTTTTGATAATAATCTATCTTTTCATAGCTTAATCCGAGTTTCTTTATTATCATCTTCGACTTGTAGAAGTTTTTTGGCAAGTCTTTTGATCCTTTTGGTAGCAACTCTCTAACAAACTGAATTATCCGGTCGTAGCATTCCCATGGTAAGTTAAAATCAGACTTAAGGTTCAATAGCCGCATCCCCACCGACAGGACATGATGAGAATCACAACCCGGGTATAACAGAGTATCGGCATGCTTGAACATATCATAGAACTCTTTTACATCAGGATTTGGATCATCTGGATCAAAACTTGGGCCGGCCGCATCAAATACCAACTCACGTGTCAAGTTCCGGTACCGATATTCGAAGTGATCTCTGAGAGTGGACTCTCCCACTTCTGTATTGAAGGAGGACTGATATTGCGGAACCAAAGGTTCTCCTTGAGCCGTCCACTCGTTGTAGTTCGGTACGAAATCCTTCTTGTAGAGGTGCTATCTCACGAGATCTACCTCTTTCAATGGTATATTATTATATTTGACACAAGGGCACTTTATGAGCCTCCCGCCCATGAAATAAGGTTGGTTACTAGTGTATCTCAGAAATTCCTCGACGTCCGTCTTAAAATCATCCGTCAAACCAATCTTGCTCTCATGTCACCGGTTGTACATCCACGAACGGTCAACTAAATATCGACTCATTGCTTTCTTACACGTGAATGATTTTGCAGTACCATATGTAATCAAACAATATGAATTAGATACAAATTAATGAGAGACTCGTGCCAAAAGTCTAAAAAGTTCATTTACCATCACACATATTAAGGAATAGAGTAGCTAGCGTAATGCTAGAACAACACCTATTTAGTCTTATTTCTTAGGCCAAACTTAAATTTCTAACCCTAATTTTGTTTCATCCTTAATTGTAGAACTCTACGCTTCCTAACTCCAATCCATTGTAATTTCATCTTCCTTTAATAACTCTAACCATAACTCGAGCATATCCCTCAAATATATTTGTTTCCTAAAAAAATCATATAATAAAAAAAGTCAAACATATAGAAGTATGGATCATAGAATTCTCTTCGACATCATCATTTGAGATGCAAATTAAATGTCAACAAACTTAGTTTTTATTTTTCTTCCTTGATGAAGTTTTTGAACCCAAATTCTAAGATATACTTACAACCATAACCAATAACAATTTTTATTTTCTTCTATTGTTCATATCAGTACAAATTTCATCTCCTACTTTAATATGATATGTTATTCTTTTCTTCTAAAATACCACAAGATGATCACCATATGGGTTCGTTTTCTCATACCAATACACACATATAATAGAGTAAATAAGAATACTTTAACTAAATGAATATCGTGTCCGTGTCAATAAAAAATATATCGTGTTCGTGTATCTGTTCGTGTCCCACACAAATTCCATCTCCTACTTCAGTATGTTGTCAGCGACTGTCCATATATCTATCCGTGTCCCAAAAATATATCGTGTCCGTATCAGTAAAAGCATTAGAGGAGGAAATTTGAATAGGAGGAGGAGTGGGGGTTGCTCTGCCTCCGCTCATCAGGGGAGGAGGGCGTCGTCGAAAAGCTTCCACCACTCGTCAAGGGTGTTGGAGGTCATCAGGAAGCTGCCGTCGCTCGTCGGGGAGGCCGCCGCTTGTCGGAAGAAGAAGGCCGGAGGAGGAGGGGGGTCGGGTGGAGGAGGACGGAGGACGAGAGGGGTTCGGAAGGAGGGGGGTCGGGACGATGAGAAGGAGGTTTGGGGGGTTATAATTTGGTGAAAATTTGAGAATGAGAAGATTGAGGGTTACTGTGCCAGTTTTACTCGTAGCTAACGACGAAAATATTCCGTCGGCAAGACGTCGTTATAGTATTACCGACGGACTAGTGACACATATAGCGACATATATTTATAACTAATATTACATAAAATTTTAGTCGCTAGTTAGTTGCTATTCCGTCGCTATATAGCGACCAAATTATTTCAGTCGCTATTATCCGTCAGTAATTAACTGTATTGTTTTAGTGTATAAAAATAATATTGGAGTTCACCATTTTGGTGCCATGAGTCTGTCCATGCATAAATTTGTTTGGCCTGCAAAATAGTTGTCAATAGCATGCATCCTAACTATATGACGGACACTGGTAACACACAATTTATTGGAAATTTTGGTGATCCTTCTAGTGCAGTTAGCGCACTCCACTAAATGTCTCGTAATTTCTCTGCTTGTATGTCAACACTAGTTATCTATGTTCCTCCTGGCTGAATCAGTTCCGTAGTTGCTGATACCGTTCGAGAAACTATAACATGTTCCTCATAGTTATCAATGATCATGCATGCATATACAACTTAGCTATTAAAATATAACATGTATGATAACAAGAACTTGAAATAACTATGCAATACATTCTTATTTGATTTTCACATTCCTCGAGCCATTCCTTGTAATGCCATACTTCTTAATACAGAGATTACCACACTTGACTACTTTCAAATCCATGGATTTCCACATTGGCGACTAAACTTCTCCAAACCTTTTCCCATAATTTCATTTCTTTATAACAATAGTACAATATTCCATATTTCTGTATAACACATTAACATTAATAGGATTACTCTCATTTATCTTATTTATCTTATTAAAGTATTATTAATCAAAGAACACAAAGAAGAAATGATAAAGTTCCTTTTCTTATTAAAGCATGGAGATAAAGGAGATAAGGATCAAAACACTCGCCATTTGATGAATTTTTTTTCCTATCCCAATTATATAGATTTTTGAATGACTCCATGTGTGAATTTAAGTCCAACTAGGCCATTCGAGCCAACAAGCTGACACAATGTAATGCACAGAGCCGAGCATTACATATATTGCTCAGGATTAAATTTAACATCTGGTCCCCTATGTCCACGCTAAGAATGGCCTCACAAAAATGTTTATTAAGTGTTCTAGTCGATCACTAAGACTTTAGTTATGTGCGCCAAACTTTTCATTTTTTTGGACTATGCAATATTGCATGAGGCAATGTTGGTTTGCCTGAGGGTCGTTGCCACCCAACCCTATTCGGTGATAGTTGGTTACTGGGTACGAACCTAAAGTTTCATATTTATATATATTTGGATGTGCAACCTATGTGCCAGTTGTACCATCGCAATGTACCAAAAGGGTCCGCAAAGAAAGATGTGAATCTATATCGGTTGTTGTTCCTCATCAATTATTCTCTATTTAGATCCTTTGACATGCAATCTCTTTACCACAAGATTCACATATTGTCACTTTGATGAGCCAATCTTCTCAGTATAGGGGAGAGATAAGAATGTCAACTTTTCTGAAGAACAACAGAAATTAACGTGGTTTGTGCCCACTTTGTATCATC